>CM053337.1:10209468-10599468 GCA_028583605.1 Dastarcus helophoroides | reverse complement strand
TCACTATATAGCCATAGTTTCTATCATCGATAGATTTTTAAATAGATAGTATCGATAGTTTTACCTGATAATTTTATTTCATAAAAATGAACCTTCCAATTTGTCCTGCTGTTGCCATCTAGGTTCCAACGAACATCCCTGCGAAGGAGATAGCTGCTCTAATTCGCGATGCACTGTGAAACGATACAAATTTCTCCAACATTGTTGATATCGTACGTGTAACATGCAACATTCTCATTTGTTTTTTTTTTAATTTTAATTCTATTGAAAAATGTAACACACTTGACCATCTAATATAATAGACACAAAACCAAGTTTATAAAAATGTATACATAATTTTTTAAGTATTCCATTTGTTGTGGACTCACTTCAGTAGATTATCGTACATTTTATCGGGAAACTGTTCCGAAAGATTTTGTTTTCTTTCTTCCTTAAATTTCTCTTCTTTGACAATGTCAAGTTTAAAGTTGGAAGATTTTAGATAAGGAGAAAAGTTACGATTTCACGTTACCGTTATGCTAATTTGAACTAACAACATGCTCTAATACCATGTAGCTCTGAGTAAGACGTGTAATGGAATGAAAAAACGCGTTGACGACAGAGGGATTCGAACCCACCACTTATCAGAGCTATGAAACAATGTCTGTCGCCTTAACCACTGAGCCACACGACAGTTCATAAGAATAGGAATTCTAACTACATTTAAGGAGTTTTCACTTCTGACAGCAGTTCCCAGATTGCCTAATTTTTTTAATAAGAATTTTAAATATCAACTCCTAGCTGCCTTGATATTTCAGCTGCCCCTTTTTGCATCGAATAAAATAAATTGAATAAAGGGGAATGAAAAGATGCGTATCGATTAAACGTCGGTGTTTCGTTGTTGTTGGAAGGTTGAAAGTTATCTTAAAAAAGTGTAGAATGTGATATCGTAAGGTTCATATATCTTCATTATATTTCTCAATCGAAATAAGGTTTCTTTCGCTCAAAGGTTAATCAAAAGTGGAAAGCAACCCTCGGAGGAAACTAGTCCACACAGAATATAATTGTTTTTCACCGTTGCGGCCGTCGTTCGAATTATTCCATCACGAAACAATTATTAATTGTAAATACATCAAAATATTGACTGTTCCTGAATCCAGGTGATCTATTATTAATTACATAATGCGTACATCTATAAGTTGTAACTGCATTAACGAACTATTTTCGTTTAATTAGTTTTCTGAATTAAGCAGGGACATTCTGTCGATTTTGGACGAGATCCAAACATCAAATCATCACATAAATATTTAGCTATATAACATATGCTGATTGTCATTAAATATTATTGAGATTTTAGTTTCAACAGAGGCGTAGCTATACAGGGTGTTTCAGTCATAATGACATTAATTTGAACTACTTGTCCTCAAGGCTTACTAAAGACATCATATATTTTTCTTACAGGATCACAAAACTCAAAACGTCGGAAAATCTCTAGTATTAACCATTATAAAACTGGCACCCACTTCAACGTTTTTAATTTATAACTTGCGGCGTTGACTTCAACGCTTGCACCCATCTCGCCATTTCACTTTTTTTTTCGCGTAACTCTCTTCTGCAATTCGTTGTTCATATAAAAGAACAAATCACCTAACGACTTTTTCACAACCATCGGTGCCCCCAGTACCATTTGATGATTGTCGTATTATTATCATTTAAACATAATCTAATTTTGTTGATTTGTTTCGCCCGAGTCCCGATTACGCAGCCGTCCCTTCTTCTTCTTTCTATTTACCTGGGACTGTCAGTGGCAGCCCAAAAAGGGTTTTAAATTATAATTTTAAAATACCCTTTTCGATTATTATCTCGAATTTTTCCCAAATTTCATCTTTTTTTCTAATTTCCACAATTCAAAATTCGATTTTTTGTTTAATTTTTTTTTAATTCCTATCCCGGTTTTTCTGCAATTTAATTAATTTTTCGCGTGATATATTTTTCCCGAAATTTTAATTTTTTCCGAAACTAGTTTTTTGGGAAAGTAGATTTTTTCTTAAATTTCATCCCCGGTTTTGCTGCAGTTTGATTAATTTTTTGCATGATTCATTTTTCCCGAAATTTTAATTCTTTCCGAAATTTTAATTTTTCCCAAATCTCGTTTTTTGGGAAAGTCGATTTTTTTCTCAAAATTCATCCCCGGTTTTTCTGCAATTTGGTTAATTTTTCGCATGATTCATTTTTCCCGAAATTTCAATCTTTCCCAAAACTAGTTTTTTGGGAAAGTAGATTTTTTCTTAAATTTCATCCCCGGTTTTTCTGCAGTTTGATTAATTTTTTGCATGATTCATTTTTCCCGAAATTTTAATTGGTTCCGAAATTTTAATTTTTCCCAAATCTCGTTTTTTGGAAAAGTCGATTTTTTCTCAAAATTCATCCCCGGTTTTTCTGCAATTTGAATAATTTTTTGCATGATTCATTTTTCCCGAAATTTTAATTCGTTCCGAAATTTTAATTTTTCCCAAAACTCGTTTTTTGGAAAAGTCGATTTTTTCTCAAAATTCATCCCCGGTTTTTCTGCAATTTGGTTAATTTTTTCGCATGATTCATTTTTCCCGAAATTTTAATTTTTCCCAAAACTCGTTTTTTGGGAAAGTCGATTTTTTCTCAAAATTCAGATTTATAGGAAATTTTAGTTTTTTCGAAGTTTCAACTTTTCAAAATTCGCCCTTTTCTCAAAATTCAACGTTTTCTGAAAAAATCGATTTTTTCCCAATATTTTGTTTCTTTCGAAAATTTTCTCAAAATTAGACTATTCGCAATTTCTCCGGAATTCGTCTATTTCGCCTTTTCTCAAAATTCAACTTTTTACGGTTTTGATTTTTCCCCATGGTTCAGTTTTCCCGTAATTTTAATTTTCCCGAAATATCTTTTTCTCAGAAAGTCGATTTTTCTCAAAATTCAACACTAGACTTTTTTTTCGAGATTCCAACGGTCGTTAAATTTGAATTTTTCCGAAAATTCTAATTTTCTTTTTTCGAAATTTAGACTTTTTCTTCACTCGTCTATTTCACCTTTTCTCAAAATTCGACTTTCCATAGTTTTATGGTTTCGATTTTTCCCCATGATTCAGTTTTTCCGAAATTTTAACTTTTGTTAAATTTAATTTTTTCTGAAAATTTTACATTCTTTGAAAAATTCGTTTTTTTTTCTAAAATGCGTTCGTTATTTCAGAAAATTTTCGAAATTAGACTTGTTTCGAAATTTAAACTTTTTCTTCACTCGTCTATTTCACTTTTTCTCAAACTTCGAATTTTCATAGTTTCGGTTTTTGCCCATGATTCATTTTTTACGAAATTTTAATTTTTCCCAAAATTCGTTTTTCTCGAAAGTCGTTTTTTTTCTCAAAATTCAACATTCGATATTTTTTCTAAACTCCAACTTTCAATAAATTAGTTTTTTCTGAAAATTCTACATTTTCTGAAAAGTTCGATTTTTTTTCCAAAAATTCGTCTTCTCCGAAAATTTTGTCGAAATTAGACTTTTTTCGAAATATAGACGTTTTCTTGAAACTTCTCTTTTTCTCCTTTTCCCAAAATTCGACTTTTTATGGTTTTGATTTTTCCCCATGATTCAGTTTTCCCGTAATTTTAATTTTCCCGAAAATTCTTTTTCTCAGAAATTCGATTTTTCTCAAAATTTAACACTCGACTTTTTTTTTCGAGATTCCAACTTTCGTTGAATTTGATTTTTCCGAAAATTCTAATTTTTTGGAAAATTCGTTTTTTTTTCTAAAATGGGTTATTTCCGAAAATTTTTGAAATTAGACTTCTTTCGAAATTTAGACTTTTTTTTAAAACTCCTCTTTTTCTCCTTTTCCAAAAATTCGACTTTTTATGGTTTTGATTTTTCCCCATGATTTAGTTTTCCCAAAATTTTAATTTTCCCTAAAGATTGTTTTTCCGAAAAGTCAATTTTTTTTAAATTCAACATTCGGCCTTTTTTTGAAATTCGAACTTTCATTAAATTTAATTTTTTTTGAAAATTCCACATTTTTTGAAAAATTCGCTTTTTTTTCTAAAATGCGTTATTTCCGAAAATTTTCGAAAATAGACTTTTTTCGAAATATAGACTTTTTCTTCAAAACTCCTCTTTTTCACCTTTTCTCAAAATTCGACTTTTCATAGTTTCGGTTTTCCCATGATTCATTTTTTACGAAATTTTAATTTTTCCCAAAATTTGTTTTTCTCGAAAGTCGTTTTTTTCTCAAAATTCAACATTCGATATTTTTTCTAAACTCCAACTTTCAATAAATTAGTTTTTTCTGAAAATTCTACATTTTCTGGAAAGTTCGATTTTTTTTCCTAAAATTTGTCTTCGAAAATTTTCTCGAAATTAGACTTTTTTCGAAATATAGATTTTTTCTTCAAAACTCCTCTATTTCTCCTTTTCCCAAAATTCGACTTTTTATGGTTTCGATATTTCCCCATGATTCAGTTTTCCCAAAAGTTTGTTTTTTCGGAAAGTCGATTTTTTTTTCAAAATTCAACATTCGGCCTTTTTTTGAAATTCGAAATTTCGTTAAATTTAATTTTTTCTGAAAATTCTACATTTTTTAAAAAATTCGTTTTTGTTTCTAAAATGCGTTATTTCCGAAAATTTTCGAAAATAGACTTTTTTCGAAATTTAAACTTTTTCTTCACTCGTCTATTTTACCTTTCCTCAAAATTCGACTTTTCATAGTTACGGTTTTTGCCCATGATTCATTTTTTACGAAATTTTAATTTTTCCCAAAATTTGTTTTTCTCGAAAGTCGATTTTTTTCTCAAAATTCAACATTCGATTTTTTTATCAAATTCCAACTTTCGATAAATTGGGTTTTTTCTGAAAATTCTACATTTTCTGGAAAGTTAAATTTTTTTCCCTAAAATTCGTCTTTATCCGAAAATTTTCTCGAAATTAGACTTTTTTCGAAATATAGACTTTTTCTTCAAAACTCCTCTTTTTCTCCTTTTCCCAAAATTCGACTTTTCATGGTTTCGACTTTCCCCATGATTCAGTTTTCCCAAAATTTTAATTTTCCCTAAAGTTTGTTTTTCCGAAAAGTCAATTTATTTTAAATTCAACATTCGGCCTTTTTTCGAAATTCAAACTTTCGTTAAATTTAATTTTTGCTGAAAATTCTACATATTTTGAAAAATCCGTTTTTTTCTAAAATGCGTTATTGCCGAAAATTTTTAAAATTAGACTTTTTTCGAAATTTAAACTTTTTCTTCACTCGTCTATTTCACGTTTTCTCAAAATTCGACTTTTCATAGTTTCGGTTTTTGCCCTTGATTCATTTTTTACGAAATTTTAATTTTTCCCAAAATTTCTTTTTCTCGAAAGTCGATTTTTTCCCAAAATTCAACATTCGATATTTTTTCCAAACTACAACTTTCAATAAATTGTTTTTTTTTTGAAAATTCTACATTTTCCGGAAAGTTCGATTTTTTTCCTAAAATTCGTCTTCTCCGGAAATTTTCTCGAAATTAGACTTTTTTCGAAATATAGACTTCTTCTTCAAAATTCCTTTCTTTCTCCTTTTCCCAAAATTCGACTTTTCATGGTTTCGATATTTCCCCATGATTCAGTTTTCCCAAAATTTTCCCCAAAGTTTGTTTTTTCGGAAAGTCGATTTTTTTTCAAAATTCAACATTCGGCCTTTTTTCGAAATTTGAACTTTCATTAAATTTAATTTTTTCTGAAAATTCTACATATTTTGAAAAATCCATTTTTTTTTCTAAAATGCGTTATTTCCGAAAATTTTCGAAAATAGACTTTTTTCGAAATTTAAACTTTTTCTTCACTCGTCTATTTCACCTTTCCTCAAAATTCGACTTTTCATAGTTACGGTTTTTGCCCATGATTCATTTTTTACGAAATTTTAATTTTTCCCAAAATTTGCTTTTCTCGAAAGTCGATTTTTTTCTCAAAATTCAACATTCGATTTTTTCATCAAATTCCAACTTTCGACAAATTGGGTTTTTTCTGAAAATTCTACATTTTCTGGAAAGTTAATTTTTTTTTCCTAAAATTCGTCTTTATCCGAAAATTTTCTCGAAATTAGACTATTTGCGAAATATAGACTTTTTCTTCAAAACTCCTCTTTTTCTCCTTTTCCCAAAATTCGACTTTTCATGGTTTCGACTTTCCCCATGATTCAGTTTTCCCAAAATTTTAATTTTCCCTAAAGTTTGTTTTTCCGAAGTCAATTTTTTTTTAATTCAACATTCGGTGTTTTTTCGAAATTCAAACTTTCGTTAAATTTAATTTTTTCTGAAAATTCTACATTTTTTGAAAAATTCGTTTTTTTTCTGAAATGCGTTATTTCCAAAAATTTTCGAAATTAGACTTTTTTCGAAATTTAGAATTTTTCTTCACTCGTCTATTTCACCTTTTCTCAAAATTCGACTTTTCAGAGTTTCGGTTTTGCCCAGGGTTCATTTTTTACGAAATTTTAATTTTTCGTTTTTCTCGAAAGTCGTTTTTTCTCAAAATTCAACATTCGATTTTTTTTCTAAACTCCAACTTTCAGTAAACTAATTCTTCTGAAAATTCTACATTTTCTGGAAAGTTCGATTCTTTTTCCTAAAATTCGTCTTCTCCGAAAATTTTCTCGAAATTAGACTTTTTTCGAAATATAGATTTTTTCTTCAAAATTAATCTATTTCTTCTTTTTCCAAAATTCGACTTTTCATGGTTTCGATTTTTCCCCATGATTCAGATGGTTCGCATGGTTTGCATTTTATAAAAATTATTTAAGTAAACAGAAATGTATCTTCCTTTTAATGGTGTTCGGTACTAGGGCCCTTTTGGCACTCTTCATTGCCGCCTTATTATGCTACGCGTTACGTTCTTTAATTTGATATGTCACATGCTACAATTCAATAGTGTTTGCTACTAAGGCCCTTTTGGCAGACTTAGTTGTTGACTTATTTTTATTATTCTACGCGTTGCGCCCTTTCATTTGATATGTCACACGCTATACTTTCGGAGTTTTGGCACTTTTCGTTACGTCTTCTTGTTCTATGTCCTTTCATTGAATATGCTACACTTCAATGGCGTCCGCTACTAAGGCCCTTTTGGCATTTGTCATTACTACCCTTTTGCTTTAGGCGTGATGCCCTTTCGTTTGATATGTCACATGCTACACTTTAATAAAGTTCGATACTAAGGTCCTTTTGGCACTTTTTATTACTGTCATCTTGTTCTACGCATTATGTCCTTTTATTTGATATATCACACGCTATATTTCAACAGTATTTCTTACTAAGGCCCTTTTGACATTTTTCGTTACGGCCTTCTTGTTCTATGCGTTACGCCCTTTCATTTGATGTGCCACATGCTACACTTCAATTAAGTTCGCTACTAAGGCTCTTTTGGCACTTTTCACTACTGCTCCCTTGTTCTATGCTTTATGTCCTTTCATTTGATATGTCACATGCTACACTTTAATGGAGTCTGCTACTAACGCCCTTTTGGCATTTGTCATTACTACCCCTTTGTTTTACGCGTGATGCCCTTTCGTTTGATATGTCACATGCTACACTTCAATCAAGTTCGTTGATAAGGTCCTTTTGGCACTTTTTATTACTGTCATCTTGTTCTACGCGTTATGTCCTTTCATTTGATATATCACACGCTATATTTCTACGGTATTTCCTACTAAAGCCATTTTGGCATTTTTCGTTGCCGCCCTCTTGTTCTATGCGTTACGTCCTTTCATTTGATGTGTCACATGCTACACTTCAATGAAGTTCTTCACTAAGGCCCTTTTGGCACTTTTCACTACTGCTCCCTTGTTCTATGCATTACGTCCTTTCATTTGATATGTCACATGCTACACTTCAATGGAGTCCGCTACTAAGGCCCTTTTGGCAATTTTTTCGAATATTCCATGATTGAGATTACCCGAAATTTTAATTTTCCCCAAAATTTATGTTTCCCGAAAGTCGTATTTTTCTCAAAATTTAACATTCGGTCTTTTTTCGAAATTCGAACTTTCGTTAAATTTAGTTTTTTCTGAAAATTCCACATTTTTTGGAAAATTCGATTTTTTTCTAAAATGCGTTTTCTCCAAAAATTTTCTCGAAATTAGACTTTTTTCGTAATTTAGACTTTTTCTTCAAACTCGTCCATTTCGTCTTTACTCAAAATTCGACTTTTCATAGTTTCAGTTTTTGCCCATGATTCATTTTTTACGAAATTTTAATTTTTCCCAAATTTCGTTTTTCCCGTAAATCGATTTTTTCTCAAAATTCGACATTCCTTTTTTTTCCAAATTCCAACTTCCGTTAATTAAGTTTTTTCTGAAAATTCTACAGTTTCTGGCAAACTCCATTTTTTCCTACAATTCGTTTTTTTCGAAGAATTCTCGAAAGCTGGATTTTTTCGAAATTTAGAATTTTTCTTTAAAATTCGTTGGTTTCGACTTTTCATGGTTTCGATTTTTTCCCTTGATTCAGTTTTACCGAAAGTAGATTTTTCTCAAGATTCAGCCGTCGGCCTTTTTTTTGAAATTCCAACTTTCTTTAATTTTCTGAAAATTCTACATTTTTTAAATCCGTGTATTTATCTATATTTTCATTATTATTATTTTTTTTTTGAAATTTAGATTTTTTTGGGAATTAGTCTGTAGAAAATATTTCGAGGATACTTTTATTACATAAAATGTTTCATGAAGGGGGTTCCCCCTATACATAATGACGTGAATGGTGCATTCTTGCATTCCTATATATAGTACCGTAAAATTGCGAGCGCGTGCCCTTCAATTTGGGTCCCTTCATTTAATTTGAGGAAATGAGGGTATCTTCATTTAAAACAGAACAAACACATAAAATGCTCATAAAGCTCGGTTAAAATTATTGCTCTGAGATCGTTAAAAGCCTTTTGGGCTCAAATTACATCTATTTCCTGAATGAGGATGTTGATCAATAAATATTTAAATTCAGTTGTGAACGAGTGAAATTGTATGTATTGGATTCTTAGATCTGTTGTTACAGATAGATAATTACCAATAATTGCACGAGTTTAATCTGGACTGTTAATATTTAAGCAAAAATTTATTATTTACACAACAAGATTGTGTACAAAGCTAAACAACAACAAACAAACAACAAACAAAAGCCGTGATGGTGACGTGTGATGGTCATGCGAAATTATTAATTAATTTGTAATTATAATTATTATATTTATTTTATTATAATTATAATTATAATGACGAGAGTAATCTGACTTAAATATCCCAACTAATCAATATCAAATGCAGAGAAGGTGTGTTTATCGGTTTGTCCGCTTTTCACGGCTCAATTACTGAAGCGATTTTCAAGAAAATTGGTATAGACGTCCTTTGCAAGACGAGATCTCTAACGCAAACAGAATCACCTAAATCAGATTTCAACGAAATTAAGTTTTATTTTTTGATTACTATAGTAAGTGGTCTTTAAAGTTTCAAAGACTGCCGACAGATGTGAAAACTTAAAACTATGAAATATGTAGTCTATTTCAAACCCATACTAGGAAACAAGGCAGAATATTGGAAATATTTGAAGATAAATTCTGTTTGGGTTTGGGTGCTTGTATTATGTGGAAACGAATCTAATATTTATTGATAATAAAATACACTTTAACTTGCTCCAATGTTAACAGTATATTGCCATATTATTTTATGACGATGACGCGTGATGGTCACGCGAAACCATAAGCGATAACTAATACTAAAAATTTAAAGACACCATGAACATGAGAGTTTCTAATGAAAAATGTGATAATTCAAAAATCTCTCTGTAATTAGATTTCATTTCAATTGCGAATAAAATATCATTTAAGGTAATTTATCTTCGAAAGTAATTTTGCAATTATATTCTCAAGCTGTATATTTAAATTACTCCTAATTAACTTAACAACTCTGCTTTTAGATTATCAATTAACGTACTTTGTTTCATTTTGTAACAAAACTTTGTTCTTTACGAGTCGTAATCTCCTGAAAAATGTTACCGAAGCTGAAAAACGATAGCCGTATGTCATGAGCATCTCTCGGCGAACGATCTCATTTTGTAAAGGAAATGATGAATTGTGTCCCACATCCTTTCTTACAGAAAAGTTCTAACCCCGAGACGAAAAAGCGTGTCAAACTATGCAGACGTTTAACCTACCGTATACGTTCGTACGGGAAGAAAAATGGAATTACGGAAAAATGGAAAAACGTCACTTTTACACTAAAACACATTCGACAAAAAAAAAGTATAATTATACATACAATTTGAGAAAATTAGGCATTCAAATCGTTTTCGTCCTCATCTTTATTCATAAATTCTTTGATGGTGGTGTAAAAAGGTATTTCTCTTAGCACATCTTGTCTGTCAAAAATATACGCCAAACCAATTCCGACGAATGTACAAGTGTATAGAACAGAGCTTGTAATAACTGAAAAGACAATCGCTCGTCTTGGGTCCAAAATTGTCCCGGGTTTTGGTAAATTAGATTTTAAATTCTTTAGAAATCGGTCCATTTTAAAAATAATTCTGACACAATATTTTTCTGTTGTCAAATCATAGAAGATAACCTCGTCGTTAGAAAATTGCTAACTAATATATAAATGAGGAAGTGTTTGTTTGCTGAACGTATCAACGAATTTGAACAAAACATCATTGTGCATCTGCACGAACTCTTTAAAGCTATGCAAGCTGGTTAAGTTAGTTTTGTTACGTTTATCTAAACAACTAATTTTTAAGTCATCTGAAGCCATCCGGTGCAGCGCGTACCCCCACCAAACTCTTCCTGTACCCCTGGGGATACGCGTACTACACTTTGAGAAACACTGCAATCAAATTGCATCCGAACTAATATATAAATGGGGAAGCGTGTGCCAGTCTGTTGAACGTATCAACGAATTTGAACAAAACATCATTCTGCAATCTGCACGAGCTCTTAAAGCTGAGTCATCTGAAAACGCCCGGTGCAGCGTGTACCCTCAATAAACACTTGCCGTGCCCCTGGGGATACGTGTACCACACTTTTGGAAACATATAGGATTGGAAATTGAAGGCCAGGAGATCGAGCTCTCTCAAGCTGTGAAATCGTGAAACAATGTCCATTTTATGCTTGTCTCGGTATTGATGTCTAATTACCTTTTTATTTACATGCTGTAACTGTATTATTTATTTGAAGCTGCAGAGTCCAATTTGGCTTTATTGCCACCTAAGACACACTGAAAAGGAAATGAAAAAGATTTCAGCATACGAATGAGATTTAGAGTCCCTTTGAAGCTTTTACTGTATTAAAAAGTGTTTTCATCTACGAGTATCCGTCTTACTTGACGGAATTTCAACGTAAATATGTAATCAATAGTCTAATATATGGAAAACTATTCAAGTTTTAGGTATTTTGCATAAAAGTCGACTGGAAGTTGTACTCGGTTACTTCAAATTTATCCATCCTGAAAAGTTCAAAATGAGAAACTTCCACATCCTTCTCTAATTAATTCTCCCCACCTTAAAATAAAACCACCGAGTTGAATAGTTTCTCTATTAGGGCTGCAAGTGAACGTTCGAGATATTACCACTTCTGGAAAGTCGAGTGTGAAGTTTTCGGGTTAGGAAACAGGGGAATAATCACGTTTTTCTCGCTGATTAGATTAGCTTTGTCTAGAAACTTTCCGTACTCCCACTGGTTTAATCAGATGTAATTCCGATTTGCAATTTGTGCTTAGTTTTCTTTTTATTGGGGTTGCTTTGCTCCAAGTTTTTTTTTGTTGCAAGCACTCTAACGTTCAAGGGAAGTCACGTAATTTTCCAGCTACTACACACGACATTGTATTATCACGAATGCAGCTAGTTTAAAAGGTTTCTCAATCAATAGTTTAATAATTAACTTACTAGTTTAATAAAATATTAATTGATCGTGCGAAGTTTCTTTTTTTATTACAACATTATTTAAATATGGAAGGGTCATTTTTCAACAAGCTGAAATGCAAAATGAAATTAAAATATTGCAGTTTTTCTTTCATGGATTTCCTCAAAAATTGATATTCAAGTCTTGCCCCCCTGAAACCAAGAGAGTATCTCTCTGAAGATGATAGCTAACGAAACTTGTTAGAGCAACTGTTGTTGGTTTCAGGGGACAAGATTTATATATCAATTTTTGACGACAACCAAGCACCACTTTAATCTAGAAAATTTGGGCTTTTTTTCTCAAATTTCGATTTTAGACTCGAAATTTCAACTTTTTTCTCGAAATTTCGAGTTTTTCTCAAATTTTGCCTTTTTTTCTTGAAATTTCGACCTTTTTC
The DNA here is from genome assembly GCA_028583605.1 of Dastarcus helophoroides. Classification (NCBI taxonomy): domain Eukaryota; kingdom Metazoa; phylum Arthropoda; class Insecta; order Coleoptera; family Bothrideridae; genus Dastarcus; species Dastarcus helophoroides. The sequence goes on along the minus strand of CM053337.1, from coordinate 10,587,167 downwards.
TCGAAATTTCGACTTTTTCTCAGATTTTGATTTTTTTCTCGAAATTTCGACCTTTTTCTCGAAATTTCGCTTTTTCTCAATTTTCGACTTTTTTCTCAAATTTCGATTTTTGCCTCGAGATTTTGACTATCATATCGAAATTTCGAAATTTTTCTCGAAATTTCCACTTTAAAATCAAAATTTCAACTTTTTTTCTAGAAATTTCGACCTTTTTTGCAAATTTCGACTTTTTTCATCAAAATTTCGAATTTTTCTCAAATTTCGACTTTTTTCTCAAAATTTCGACTTTTTTTTTTGAAATTTCGCTTTTTTTCTCAAACACTTTTTCTCGACTTTTTTTTCTGGAAATATCTCAAAATTTCGACGTTTTTCTCAAATTCCGATTTTTATTTTTCGAAATTTCGTTTTTTTTCTCTCAATTTTCGATTTTTTTCTCAAATATCGACTTTTTCTCGAAAATTTAACCCCAAAATTTCGAGGCAAAAATTGAAAAAAACCGAAAATTGAGAAAAAAACGAAATTTCGATATTTTTCTCGAAATTTCGACTTTTTTTGTAAATTTCAACTTTTCTCAAAATTTCGAATTTTTCTCAAATTTCGACTTTTTTTTCGAAATTTCGGCTATTTTCTTCGAAATTTCGGCTTTTTTCTCAAATTTAGACTTTTTTCTCGAAATTTCGATTTTTTTTGGAAAATTGAACTTTTTTTCCGTAATTTCAACTTTTTTCTGGAAATATCTCGAAATTTCGACGTTTTTGTCAAATTTCGATTTTTTTTTTCAAAATTTCGTTTTTTTTCTCTCAATTTTCGACTTTTTTCTCAAATATCGACCTTTTCCCGAACATTTGACCCCAAGATTTCGAGGCAAAAATCGAAAAAAACCGAAAATTGAGAAAAAAAAACGAAATTTCGACTTTTTTTCTCGAAATTTCGACTTTTTTTGAAAATTTCGACTTTTTTTATCAAAATTTACAATTTTTTTCAAATTTCGACTTTTTTTTTTTGGAAAATTTAACTTTTTTTTTGAAATTTCGACGTTTATCTGGAAATATCTAGGAAATTTCGACGTTTTTCTCAAATTTCGATATTTTTCTCAAAATTTCGTTTTTTTTTTAAATTTTTGACCTATTTCTCAAATATCGACTTTTTCCCGAAAATTTGACCCCAAAAGTTCGAGGCAAAAATCGAAAATTGAGAAAAAAAACGAAATTTCGACATTAAACTCAAAATTTCGATTTTTTTCTAGAAATTTTGACTTTTTTGAAATTTCGCCTTTTTTTCTCAAAATTTCTAATTTTTCTCAAATTTCGACTTTTTTCTCGAAATTTCGACTTTTTTCTCAAATTTCGACTTTTTTCTAGAAATATTTCGAAATTTCGACGTTTTTCTCAAATTTCAATTTTTTTTTTCGAAATTTCGTTTTTTTCTCTCAATTTTTGACTTTTTTCTCAAATATCGACTTTTTCCCGAAAAATTGACCCCAAAATTTCGAGGCAAAAATGGAAAAAAACCGAAAATTGAGGAAAAAAACGAAATATCGACATTTTTCTCGAAATTTGGACTTTTTTTTCGAAATTTCGACTTTTTTCCTAAATTTCGACTTTTTTCTCGAAATGTTGACATTTTTTTGAAAAATTTGACTTTTTAGAAAAAATTTCGACTTTTTTCTGGAAATATCTCGAAATTTCGACGTTTTTCTCAAATTTCGATTTTTTTTCTAGAAATTTTGACTTTTTTGAAATTTCGCCTTTTTTTCTCAAAATTTAGAATATTTCTCAAATTTCGACTTTTTTCTCGAAATTTCGACTTTTTTTTCAAATTTCGACTTTTTTCTCGAAATTTCGACTTTTTTCTCAAATTTCGACTTTTTTCTCAAATTTCGACTTTTTTCTAGAAATATTTCCAAATTTCGACGTTTTTCTCAAATTTCAATTTTTTTTTTCGAAATTTCTTTTTTTTCTCTCAATTTTTGACTTTTTTCTCAAATATCGACTTTTTCCCGAAAAATTGACCACAAAATTTTGAGGCAAAAATGGAAAAAAACCGAAAATTGAGAAAAAAAAACGAAATATCGACATTTTTCTCGAAATTTGGACTTTTTTTTCGAAATTTCGACTTTTTCCTAAATTTCGACTTTTTCTCGAAATTTTGACATTTTTTTGAAAAATTTGACTTTTTAAAAAAAATTTCGACTTTTTTCTGGAAATATCTCGAAATTTCGACGTTTTTCTCAAATTTCGATTTTTTCTCGAAATTTCGTTTTTTTTCTCAAATATCAACTTTTTCCCGAAAATTTGACCTCAAAATTTCAAGACAAATATCGAAAAAATCGAAAATTGAGAAAAAAAACGAAATTTCGACATTTTTCTCTAAATTTCGACTTTAAACAAAATTTCGATTTTTTTTTGAGAAATTTCGACTTTTTTTTGGAAAATTTGACTTTTGATTCAAAATTTCGACCCCAAAATTTCGAGGCAAAAATCGAAAAAAAACGAAAATTGAGAAAAAAAACGAAATTTCGATATTTTTCTCGAAATTTCGACTTTTTTTTGCAAATTTCAACTTTTTTTTTCGAAATTTCGGCTTTTTTTTCAAAATTTCGGCTTTTTTCTCAAACTTAGACTTTTTTCTCGAAATTTCGACTTTTTTTGGAAAATATAACTTTTTTTTTCGTAATTTCAACTTTTTTTCTGGAAATATCTCGAAATTTCGACGTTTTTCTCAAATTTCGATTTTTTTTCGAAATGTCGTTTTTTTCTCTCAATTTTCGACTTTTTTCTCAAATATCGACCCTTTTCCGGAAAATTTGACCCCAAAATTTCGAGGCAAAAATCAAAAAACCGAAAAATAAGAAGAAAACGAAATTTCAACATTTTTCTCGAAATTTCGACTTTAAACTCAAAATTTCGACTTTTTTTTCTAGAAATTTCAATTTTTTTGCAAATTTCGACTTTTCTTCTCAAAATTTCGAATTTTTTTCAAATTTCGACTTTTTCTCGAAATTTCGACTTTTCTTTCGAAATTTCGACTTTTTTCTCAAAGTTCGACTTTTTTCTCGAAATTTCTAGATTTGTTTTGGAAAATTTGACTTATTTTTTGAAATTTCGACTTTTTTCTGGAAACATCTCGAAGTTTTGACGTTTTTCTCAAATTTCGATTTTTTTCTCAAAATTTGGTTTTTTTTTTCTTAATTTTCGACTTTTTCCTAAAATATCGACCTTTTTCCGAAATTTTGACCTCAAAATTTGGAGGTAACAATCGAAAAAAATCGAAAATTGAGAAAAAAACGAAATTTCGACCTTTTTTTCGAAATTTCGACTTTAAACTCAAAATTTAGACTTTTTTTTTAAATTTCGACTTTTTTCTAGAATTTCGACTTTTTTCCCTCAAAATTTCCACTTCTTTCTACAAATTTTGGCTTATGTTTTTTTCAAATTAAGACTTTTTTTCTCGAAATTTCGATCTTAATCTCGAAATTTCGACTTTTTTCTCAAATTTCGATTTTCTTCTACAAATACTTCGAAATTTCAACTTTTTCTCGAACATTCGACGTTTTTCTCAAATTTCGAGTTTTTTTTCAAATATCGACTTTTTTTTGAAATTTTAACCTTAATATCGAAATTTCGACTTTTTTTCTCAAAATTTCGGCTCTTTTTCTCGAATTTCGCCTTTTTTCTTGAAATTTCGATTTTTTTTTCGAAATTTTGACCTATGTTTTTCTCGAATTTCAATTTTTGTTCTCAAAATTTCGCCTTTTTTTGGAATTTTGATTTGCGTTTTTCTCAAATTAGCCCTTTTTCTCTCGTAATTTTGACTTTTTTCTCGAAATTTTGACTTTTTTCTCAAAATTTTGTCTCTTTTTTAATTTCGACTTTTTTCTCGAAATATTTCGATATTTCGACGTTTTTCTCAAATTTCGACTTTTTCCCACAAATGTCGATTTTTATTCGAAATTTCAACTTTTTCCTGAAAAGATCTCAAAATTTCAACGTTTTTATCAAATTTCGATTTTTTTCTCGAAATTTCGTTTTTTTCTCACAATTTTCAACTTTTTTCTCAAATATCGACTTTTTCTAAAAAATTTAACCTCAAAATTTCGAGGCAAAAATCGAAAAAAATCGAAAATTGAGAAAAAAAAACGAAATCTCGACATTTTTCTCGAAATTTCGACTTTAAACTCAAAATTTCGACTTTTTTTCTAGAAATTTCGACTTTTTTGTCAAATTTTAGAATTTTTCTCAAATTTCGACTTTTTTCTCGAAATTTCGACTTTTTTTTCGAAATTTCGGTTTTTTTTTCAAATTTCGACTTTTTTCTCGAAATTTTGACTTTTTTTTGGAAAATTTGACTTTTTTTTTGAAATTTAGACTTTTTTCTAAAAATATCTCGAAATTTCGACGTTTTTCTCAAATTTCGATTTTTTTTCGGAATTTCGTTTTTTTTTCTCTCAATTTTCGACGTTTTTCTCAAATATCGTCTTTTTCCCAAAAATTTGACCCCAAGATTTCAAGGCAAAATCGAAAAAAACCGAAAATAGAGATAAAAACGAAATTTCGACATTTTTCTCGAAATTTCGAATTTTTTCAAATTTCGACTTTTTTCTCGAAATTTCGACTTTTTTTTCGAAATTTCGGTTTGTTTCTCAAATCTCGACTATTTTTTCGAAATTTTGACTTTTTACTCAAATATCGACTTTTTCCCGAAAAGTTGACCCCAAAATTTCGAGGCAAAAATCGAAAAAACTGAAAATTGAGAAACAAAAGAAATTTTGACATTTTTCTCGAATTTTGACTTTTTGTTTTAGAAGTTTCGAATTTTTTCTCGAAATTTCGACTCATGTTTTTCTCGAATTTCAACTTTTCTTCTCAAAATGTCGAATTTTATTCAAATTTTGAGTTTTTTTCGAAATTTCGACTTTTTTTTCGAAATTTCGAGATTTTTTTTGGAAAATCTGACTCTTTTTTCGGAAATATCTCGAAGTTTTGACGTTTTTCTTAAATTTCGATTTTGTTCTCGAAATTTCGTTTTTTTTCCCAATTTTTGACTTTTTTCTCAAATATCGACTTTTTCCGAAATTTTGACCTCAAAATTTCGAGGTAAAAATCGAAAATTGAGAAAAAAAAACGAAATTTTGACATTTTTCTCGAAATTTCGACTTTAAACTTTTAGACCTTTTTTTCAAAATTTCAACTTTTTTCTAGAATTTCGACTTTTTTCCCTCGAAATTTCCACTTCTTTCTACAAATTTTGACTTATGTTTTTCTCAAATTACCACTTTTTTTTTCGAAATTTCGACTTATGTTTTTCTCAAATTACCACTTTTTTCTCGAAATTTCGACTTATGTTTTTCTCAAATTACCACTTTTTTTCTCGAAATTTCGATCTTAATCTCGAAATTTCGACTTTTTCTCAAATTTTTTCTCAAATATCGACTTTTTCGAAATTTTAATCTTAATATCGAAATTTCGACATTTTTCTAGAAATTTCGACTTTAAACTCAAAATTTCGACTTTTTTTCTCAAATTTTCGACTCTTTCTCAAATTTCGCCCTTTTTCTTGAAATTTCGATTTTTTTTCGAAATTTTGACTTATGTTTTTCTCAAATTTCGATTTTAATCACGGAATTTCGATTTAAAACTCAAAATTTCGACTTTTTTTAACGAAATTTCAACCTTAATCTCGAGATTTCGAGAAAGACGAAATTTTGCTGATTAAAAATAGCAATTATTGAACGCATCTTACTACCAGCTGTCAAGATTGTTGTGAAAGGGGAGTGGTGGGATGCAATTCTCATCTGCCTAATTTAACCATAGAGTATAGAAATTTCGACTTATTCTTGAAATTTCAAGAAAAAATTCGATATCAAATTCGAAATTTCGAAATTTAAGTCGAAATTTTGACTCTAATGTCGGAATTTCAAGAAAAAAGTGAAATTTTTGAAAAAAGTCAAAATTTCGAGTGTAAAATCGAAATTTCGAGTTTAAAGCCGAAATTTCGAGTTTAAAACCAATATTTCGAGATTAATGTCGATAATTTTGATAAAAAAAGACGAAATTTCGAATAAAAATCGAAATTTCGAAAAAAATCGAAAATTCTAAAAATAGTTTTTTTAAAACGATGTCCTTTCTACGCTTTTGTAAAATGTCGAAATTTCTAAATATAATTTTTTTAATCAAAGTGCTTTCTACGCTTTTGTAAAATGTCGACTTTAAACTCGAAATTTCAACTTTTTTCTCGAAAATTCTACTTTATCTTTAAAGTATCAAGAAAAAAATTCAAAATTTTGGGTAATAAAAAATTGAAATTACTGAACGCACCCTACTGCTAAGTGCCAATATTAAATCGTAAAGGAGTTGGTGTTTAGAATATATTCTTTTATCATATATAATTTCGACTTTATGAAATTTCCTTAAAAAAAGTCGAAATTTGGAGAAAAAAGTAGAAATTTCCACTTTAATCTCGTAATTTCCAATTAAAACTTCATATTTCTAAATATATTTTTATAAATTAATGCCCTTTCTATATCTTCGTAAAAACCAAAAATATATAAATAAAAAACAAAGCAAAAAATAAGACGAAATTTAAAAAAATGAAATATTCAAAAATAGTAGGAATTTTTCCAAAAAAAGTTCAAATTTTGAAAAATAAGGCGGAATTAAAAAACAGAAATTTTCAAATAAAGTCAAAATTTTGGAAAAGTTGAAATTTTGAAAAATAGACAGATCATTCCAAAAAAGGAAAAATTTCTATTTTTGAAAAAAAACGAAAACTAAGATCTTTAAAAAGTCGTAATTTTGAAAATGATTAAAATTTTGGAAAAGTAACGTAAATTTCCAAATAAAAGTATGATTTAAAGATTAGATTTTTAAAAAATTAAAAATTACAAAAAAAAATAAAGATTTTCAAAAACGCGAACTGTTGAAAAAATCAATTATTTTTAAAAAAGTCGAATTATTACAAAATAATTCGAAATTTCACTAAAAACCATCAGTTTTCAAAAAAAATTAAAAGTGAAAATAATTCAAAATTAAAAAAAAATCAAATTTTACAATAAAATTGAAAAATTAAAAAAACGACATTTTTTGAAAAAATGATAAGATTCGAAAACAATTTAAAATTTCAGAAACAATTGAACATTTTGAAAGGTAATCAAATTCCGAAAAGAAAAAGGGTTTTTTAAAAACGAAATCAAAAATTGGAAGAAATGAATCATTTTCTTGACCTGTATTACTGATTAAAAGTGGAATTTAAAAAAAAACTCAAAATTTTCAAAACAAGTCGTAATTTCGAGAGTCCAAATTTCAAAAAATAGACAGTTTAATAAAACGAATTTATTTTTGAAATCTTAGGTTGTTTTTGATTAAAAGATACTAATGAGGTCAAGGAAGACCGAAACCGGTCTATGGTTGATGTTGTAAATATTTTCAACTTTAGCACGATCGACATTGAATTACAGAACATTTAATTGAGAAAAACTTGTCTGCCTTTTTTCCAGACTGAAAGCCACAGGTTTTGCTAGACCAAATCCAACGTAAGCACCATAATTACTTCATTTACTTGTTATTTGTATTTCAGTTTTTGAAAATAACCAAGAACCAGTTCGGTCCACCAAAATTTGTCTATTTAACATGCTCTGAAAAAATTAACCTAAAAAAGGGGGCTAAAAATAAGGCTCTTGCGCTACATTTTCAATATTCTGATTAAAAATGCAAAGCTTCGATTTTTACAAATTATATCTCATTATATAAATTGCCTACATTTCAATGTCAGTAAAATACACTTCAATCAATGTCGGTAAAATTCAGACCAATTCGATGGAAGTTTATCTTGTTTGTATTGACGCAAAAAAACGAGAGAAAGCAAGAAGTATGTTTACGAAAACCCTTGATTAACTTTACCAATCTACAAAATTTGTTAAAGTTTTCAGTATCGCGCACAGAAATGAGGTTAATTGAAAAGTTGATGCCTGGAAAATTATTGTTTTTAGGACGAGTTAATGAAGCGAAATCTCTCTCAAAATCCCAAACGGTGAGAAGATCATTAAATTCGCTTCATGTTTACGAAATTTGGCATGTTTCGCTTCGCACGATCGAATGGAAATATAATAAATTTGATGCAAATCCCGCGATGCAAAAGCCAGGCGAGCAGTAAATTTCAGGATACGAACGTAATTGAGCTATAAAATGTAACAATGAGTATTTCCACATAAATATTTATTAAAGTAGCGTCGCGTAAAGTTGCTTTTTTTTAAAAAGGTCGATGTTAAATTTCGAGTATTTGCTTGAAGCGTGGGAGGTTTAATTTCAGGGAAGAGAATCGGGCTTTACGGGAGCATTTCAGTTGTCGACTGAACTAACAGACGATTTAGGACGGCTTTGTTAACCTAAGGCTACAATACGATTGTTTACTTTCCTTAGGCACTCAGAAATATCCGAGTTTGCAACTTACAAGGACCATATAGAAATTAATGGAGTTACGAAATTGAACATAGCGCGAGAGGTTAACAACTTTGGCGTCAAATATGTATAATCGTTAGTACAGATCACAGTATAACTTTAAAAATTCTTTTAAAGGAATGTACTTCTGAAGAATTACACAAATTTTCGTACAAGTATTTAATGACCTCCGTCCGACTTTGGCAAGTGTGCGGAAATATCTACCAGAACACTTTAAAAATTCTACAGCTCGTAAACGAAAATTATCTTGTATGGATCATTACAACAGCCCAGAGGATGTAACCCACTTCGATGGACCTCCACCTTCTAAAGTTAAATGTTCGGAATGTAAAACAGAATGAAAGAGAAATTGGTTTGTATTTTATAAAAATTATTTAAGTAAACAAAAATGTATCTTCTTTTTTAATGGTGTTCGCTACTACGGCCCTTTTGGCACTCTTCGTTGCCGCCTTATTATTCTACGCGTTAGGTTCTTTAATTTGATATGTCACATGCTACACTTCAGTAGTGTCCGCTACTAAGGCCCTTCTGGCATACTTACTTGTTGCCTTGTTATGATTATTCTATGCATTACGCCCTTTCATTTGATATGTCACACGCTCGGAGTTTTTTGCTAAGGCCCTTTTGGCACTTTTTTTTTCGTTACCATCTTCTTGTTCTATGCGCCCTTTCATTGGATATGTCACATGCTATACTTCAATGGAGTCCGCTACTAAGGCCCTTTTTGGCATTTTTCGTTACCGTCTTCTTGTTCTATGCGTTACACGCTTTCATTTGATGTGTCACGTGCTACACTTCAATGAAGTTCGCTACTAAAGCCCTTTTGGCACTTTTCACTACTGCTCCCTTTTTCTAGGTGTTACGTCCTTTTATTTGATATGTCACATGCTCACTTTAATGGAGTCCGCTACTAAAGCCCTTTTGGCATTTTTCATTACTACTCCTTTGTTTTACGCGTGATGCCCTCTCGTTTAATATGTCACATGCTACACACTGCAATGAAGTTCGTTACTTAGGTCTTTTTGGCACTTTTTGCTACTGTCATCTTGTTCTACGCGTTATGACCTTTCATTTGATATATCACACGCTATACTTCAACGGTATTTCCTACTAAGGCCCTTTTGGCATTTTTCGTTACCGCCTTCTTGTTCTATGCGTTACGCCCTTTCATTTGATGTGTCACATGCTACACTTCAACGGTATTTCCTACTAAGGCCCTTTTGGCACTTTTCACTAGTGTTCCCTTGTTCTATGCGTTACGTCCTTTTATTTGATATGTCACATGCTACACTTCAATGAAGTTTGCTACTAAGGCCCTTTTGGCATTTTTTACTACTGCTCCCTTGTTTTATGCGTTACGTCCTTTCATTTGATATGTCACATGCTACACTTCAATTGATTCCGCTACTAAGGTCCTTTTGGCATTTTTCATTACTAACCCTTTGTTTTACGCGTGATGCCCTTTCGTTTGACATGTCACATGCTACACACTGCAATAAAGTTCGTCACTAAGATCCTTTTGGCACTTTTTACTACTGTCATCTTGTTCTACGCGTTATGACCTTTCATTTGATATATCACACGCTATACTTCAACGGTATTTCCTACTAAGGCCCTTTTGGCATTTTTCGTTACCGCCTTCTTGTTCTATGCATTACGCCATTTTATTTGATGTGTGACATGCTACACTTCAATGAAGTTCGCTACTAAGGCCCTTTTGGCACTTTTCACTAGTGCTCCCTTGTTCTATGCGTTACGTCCTTTCATTTGATATGTCACATGCCACAATTCAATAAAGTCCGCTACCAAGGCCCTTTTGGCATTTTTCATTATTACTCCTTTGTTTTACGTGTGATGCCCCTTCGTTTGATATGTCACATGTTACCCACTGCAATAAAATTCGTTACTAAGGTCCCTTTGGCCCTTTTTATTACTGTCATCTTGTTCTACGCGTTATGTCCTTTCATTTGATATATCACAAGCTATATGTCAACGATATTTCCTATTAAGGCCCTTTTGGCATTTTTCGTTACCACCTTCTTGTTCTATGCGTTACGCCATTTTATTTGATGTGTGACATGCTACACTTCAATGAAGTTCGCTACTAAGGCCCTTTTGGCACTTTTCACTAGTGCTCCCTTGTTCTATGCGTTACGTCCTTTCATTTGATATGTCACATGCCACAATTCAATGAAGTCCGCTACTAAGGCCCTTTTGGCATTTTTCATTATTACTCCTTTGTTTTACGCGTGATGCCCCTTCGCTTGATATGGCACATGTTACCCACTGCAATGAAATTCGTTACTAAGGTCCCTTTGGCACTTTTTATTACTGTCATCTTGTTCTACGCGTTATGTCCTTTTATTTAATATATCACAAGCTATATGTCAACGATATTTCCTATTAAGGCCCTTTTGGCATTTTTCGTTACCGCCTTCTTGTTCTATGCGTTACGCCCTTTCATTTGATGTGTGACATGCCACACTTTAATGAAGTTCGCTACTAAGGCCCTTTTGGCACTTTTCACTAGTGCTCCCTTGTTCTATGCATTACGTCCTTTCATTTGATATGTCACATGCCACAATTCAATGAAATCCGCTACTAAGGCCCTTTTGGCATTTTTCATTATTACCCCTTTGTTTTACGCGTGATGCCCTTTCGTTTGATATGTCACATGTTACCTACTCCAATGAAATTCGTTACTAAGGTCCCTTTGGAACTTTTTATTACTGTCATCTTGTTCTACGCGATATGTCCTTTCATTTGATATATCACAAGCTATACGTCAACGATATTTCCTATTAAGGCCCTTTTGGCATTTTTCGTTACCGCCTTCTTGTTCTATGCGTTACGTCCTTTCATTTGATGTGTGACGTGCTACACTGCAATGAAGCTCGCTACTAAGGCCCTTTTGGCACTTTTCACTACTGTTTCCTTATTCTATGCGTTACATCCTATCATTTGATATGTCACAGGCTACACTTTAATAAAGTCCGCTATTCAAGACCTTTTGACTATTACTGCCATCTTGTTCTACAAGTTATGCCCTTTCATTTGATACCTCTCAAGCTGTATTGCATGGGGTAAAAAATAGGGGTGGGGGTTGAAAGGATGAACATTGGTTGGGAGTTGAAGGGGGTGACATGGGTGTGGGCATTTAAGGGGGTAACATGGGTATGGGCATTTAAGAGGATGACATTGGTATGGGGATTTAAGGGAGTGAAAAATAAGAGTTGGGATTGAATAAGATAAAAATGGAAGAAGGGGTGAAAAAAGGGGTGGACGTTGAAAGGGGTTGAGACCGAAAAACAGGGGTAGCGGGTGAGTCATGCCCTGCCATAATGGCATAGCTACCAATTACTTATGAAGAACACAAAAAAAATCTATACACTGCAAATGTGACTACGTAAATTCAAGTGTGTCTAAATATTGGAGGTATGGTGGCCGGCTGTCTTTGGCTCTAAATAAACTACTTTGAGCTTCGAGTCCCCCAAAAAAAATCCCTTAAGCAATGCGACCGGGAAAGGGTTCTAAACCCGGCACAGGCATATTAGGGACGGCCGTTCGGAATCGCACAGATAAAAGGTAATTTGCAATTTAAAAATTTTAATCTTTTTGAATATTTCTTTTTTGAAATGTCTGACCTTTTTGAATATTTCAGCTTTTTTTGAAAGTTGCAGCTTTGTTGAAATTTCGCTCTGCTTAAACATTTCGTTTTTCTAGGATTTTTTTCGAGTATTTCAACTTTTTTTGAGTATTTCAATTTTTTGAAAATTGGGCCTCTCTTTTTAAAATTGAGACTTTTTTGAAAATTGCGACTTTTTTGAAAATTGCGACTTTGCTGAAAATTTCGCTTTTTTCATAAACTTCAATTTTACGAAATCCTTAAAAATTTCGTCTTTTTGTATATTCCGGCTTCTTTGCTTTACAAAATTCTTGCTTTTACCAAATTTTTGATTTTTTTCTCAAAATTTGATTCATTCTGAAAATTTCTGGAAATTTCAACTCTCTGAAAACTTGAAATTGAAATTTTTTTGATCCATCTTGAACATTTCGACTTTTTTAAAATTCGATTTTTTTTAACAAAAGTTTTCCAAATTTTTTATTTAAAAAGTTCAAAGTTTTTCAAAATTTCTCTTTAATTTGAACATTAGAAATGTTTACATTTTTCAAAATTTTGACTTTTCTCGCAGTTTTTGACTTATTCTGAAAACTCAAAAAGTTCAACTCTTGCTGTTGTTATCGACAATTTTTTTGAAAATTTCGTAACATAAAATTTGCTATTGTAAGAATGTAAGATCTTTGATAATAATATTAAATTTTCGACAACAATATGAAAGCCCTGACTATGTGATTGCTGATTAGTTGTTAAGGCGACAAATTTCAGAAAACAATTGTCACATTTCAATATTATTTTGACGTTTCGTTGTAAACTACGTGAGATTTTTCAAGAGAAAAATGTCTTCAGAAAATCCAAGCTTCAAGAATGTTAAGACAACCGTATCATCGCGTTCTTCTAAATTCGGGGATATACTATCAACCAACAGATCGACTTTGTTGACAGCGGCGATTTTGGCAGCTAGCGCTTCAGCTGGTTTGGCGGTTGCATATCTGGCCGATTGGAAGGGAATTATCAGCAATACGCCATTTTTCCAGGAGGGGTTGGCCAAATTGAAGAGTGAAGATGAGACCAAGAAGTAGTGTGTCAATAAACAATGTCATTAAAATTATTGTAAAAACAGTGCAAACTGTAAGTTCACGTTAAAATAAATGGTTTTATTTTGTTGAATTAACCTTTTTTATACCTAGGGTCCACTTCAAGAACAAAGGGCCCCTGAATATTTTTGAAGAATTTAATTTTCTAAATTGCGAATTTTTAAATTTTAAATGAATTGTATTAAACGAATCCGACACTTCACTAAATTTCAATTTTAAAGCTGGCATTAAAAAGGTATTTTTCAAGTTTAAACTGACAAGTTAAAAAAATAGAAATTTAGAAAAAGTTTCAAAAAAAATTGGAATGTACAATTGTCAAAATAACAAAGTTGACAATGACGAAAAAAATTTGAAATTTCCGAAAAAATTTAAATCTTGAAATGTCGAAATTCTCAAATAATATCAAAAATTTTCAAAGAGATCGAAGTTTTAGGAAAAGTTGAAACTAAAAAAAAACTTACAAAAAAGTCGAAATTTTAAAAAATATGAAATTTTGAGAAGCTTAACAAAAAAAGTAGAATTATTCAAAGTTGAAATTTCAAGAACATCGAAAAGGACAGAATTTTGAAAAGAAATCGACGGTTCGAAAAACTCAATTTTGAGAAAAAGTCGAAGTTTTACTAAAAATGAAAATTTGAAAAAAAAAACGAAAATTTTTAAATATCGAAATTTCGAAGCAGACATTTCAGAAAAAAAGTGGTCAGAATTTAGAAAAAGTACAATTCTGAAATAACGAATTTTCAAAAAAGTAGTTATTGAGTAGATAATTGTTAAAAAAAAGTTAAACTTTCAAAAAAATTGTTCAAAATAAGTCAAATTTTGGGAATGTTAAACTGAAAAAACTGAAACATTTTTTGAGCTTCAAAAAGACAATTTGGCGGAACGGACTGGCCCTTGGTTATCTTCAAAAACTGAAATACAAATCTTGTCAGAGAGATGCTCTCTGAAGATGGTAGCTTGGCTATCGAAACGCGTTAAAGTAACCTCTGTTGTTTTTTAATCTTTCTCGGTTTCAAGGGACAGGATTTGTATTTCAATTTTTAAAAAGACTATATTCTCAAACATTTTTAAAAACTCAACTTTTGAAAACAAGGATCTTAGTAACAATCACACGAATAGTTAACAATTTTATTGCTTAATCTTACATGACATAAGAACAACAACAACAAATAAAACAAATTTTCAAGACAAAAACTAGTAACTAACAATTTATTCCTTGGCTTCCTTGGGAGTTTCGGCGGCGGCGTAATTCGCTTGGAATTTCTCGACGATGTTGGCCCAATTCCCCGTATAGGTTACCGCCCCAATTCCAGCCGCTGCACTCACCGCCAACAAAGACCCAGCGACAAACATCACCGACGATAACTTAATCTGTCTAGATTCGAAAAACTTGGTCGTTCTCGGAAAAGACGCCTTAAGGAGTTCCATATTCGACCGGATTCCGCTCGAGTTGCCGATTCAGTCCAAATATGACAGATCTTTAATTTTCAGTCAACACAATTTAATTTTGCTTGGGACCTACTTTGATTTTTTTGGTTAGTTTTGGAAACAAATATATTCTATGGTTTTACTTGTCATAATTCAAATGTAGGTGACGTTGACATTGTCTAATTAACTAATTCGTTCTTTCGAGCTGAGGTCAACGTTGCCAAATTGGTGGAAAATTCTCTCAAGTTTCGTATCATTGGATGTGAAGAAATTTTACCCGAATTTGCGTAATTTTTCAGACTCTGATGGATAATTTTGTTCGAAATTCTTGGTTAGTTTTGAAAACAAATATTCTATGGTTTGTCGTTGATATAAATTCCAAGAGAATTACAGATGACGTAAAGACATTGTCTGATTTAATTAACGAGTCCGTCTTTTCAAATTGTGGTCGGTGTTGCCAGATTGGGGGAAAATTCCCGCAAGTTCCTTATGTTTGTGTAGGGAAAAATTTTGGCCAAATTTGGGGAAGTTTTCAGACTGATGGATGCGTTTGTTTGTTATTTTTATTATTGTTAACAGAGTCCAAAATATTTAGTTTCGGAAATTGCCAAATTGTTTAAATTATAATTAATTAGGCGAAGTAGTTTAACTTTTTTTAAAAATATTTTCGATTTAAATAGTTTTCATATCGAATCTTAACATTTTAAAGTATCAGTTTAATTAAGTCTGTTAAAAAACAATTTACTCGAAAGACCTTTAAAGTATTTAATTGAACAACAGTGCTTTAATCTGCTCTAAATGCTTTACTCGGGGTGATTGCTTTCCTTTTAACGAGATCCATAAAGAGGGGCTTAATCACAAAATTTATCCTCATTTACATAAAACTTTCACTGAATTCGATTAGAACCACGCTAACAATTTAAAAAGTGGCGTATTTTAAGACTTAGCGACATTGTCATCGCTTTTAGAAGTGAATTTGGATTAAATTAAAACCAAAAAGGCGAAATTGCTGAACGAAAGCAAACTCCAAAAATGTGGCAGCTTAATCGCTTACGTAATTAGAAAAAAAGTCGAAACTTTGGAATTGAAGACAAAAATTTCAGGAATCTGTCAACATTTTTAAACATTTGATAACATGGCATATTGACAAAATTTGGAAAAAAACTCGTATAATTTATGTAAAGGAAATTTGGCAAATTTCGATTTAATTTTTGGATTTTCGACTTTAGAATAATTTCGACTTTAAACTAGTCGAATTTTTTCTTGACGTTTCGATTTCAAGAAAAGAATCTTGCTTTCGTGACTAAAGAATGAGCCCTCGGTTACCGGGTTCCAGGATATTTGTCCCCACTCTCATAAGGGTTGCTGTATACTCCATCAGCTTTAATTTTTCAATATTAAAGCTAACGACAAAAGTATACAATTTCCACATCTTAAAAATTTTTCCAAAAAAAGTTGAAATTCTATTTGAAAATCTGATTGCTGCCTGCTCGATGTAATTACGCAACGTAATTCCCACGTTTATCTGCCTCTGAACCGAGCGCGACGTGTTGATGCGTGTGGCTGGCACCTCGCGGTACAGCAGTGCTCGGGGATTCACAATATTACATAATATTGTAAAGGAGCGCATTTCGACGCCATATTCAATTCATTTAGTTATTAATCGGCGGTCGAGTGTTCAGATAATAGTGATAGAGACGCAGGTGTAAGCGGTTGACTTTCTTCCTCATCAGTTAACGTGCCAGTACCGCTTTCAGGCGGGAGAGTACAGCCCTTGGTGTGCGGTAATCCCTCCTCAATAAAGGGGGTTGACAGCTTTAAGGGGTATGTATATACAACGTTTTCTTTTGTGGAAATCCTGAGTTCTCAAAATTCCATTTTTTAATGAAACTTAAAAAAATGTCGATTTTTTTGGCAAATTTCGATTTATTTAATCTTTTTTCCGATTTTTTTAAACTTGCTGCTTTTCTTTTAAAAACCTTCATTGTTTTTAAAAATTTGAAATGTTTATATTAAAATCTCGAAATTTTTCAAAATTTTCACTTATATTCAAACTTTAACTTTTTTTTTTGAAAATGCTTTTTACCAATTTCGACCTTTTTTTAAAATTCATCTATTTTCCAAATTTTGAATTTTTCGAAAATTTGAAACTCTTTTGAAAATATTGTTTGCAACATTTTTTTAATTTTTAATACTTTTGTAAATTGTCCCAAGTATTCAATTTTTTTTTGAAAATTTTGATCTCCGAAAATCCCTTTTTTTGAGTTTTTTGACCATTTTTTAAGTTTATACGATTTTTTTTTCAGAATTTCGACTTTTTGGAAAATTTGGCTATTTTAAAAATTGCGACATTTTTGAAAATTCATATATTTTTCAAAATAATGACATTTTTCTGGTTCTGTTTTCGTTTTTCAAGAATTTTTTCCAAGATTTCATTTTTTAACATTCTTGACTGTCAACTGTTGTTGGAAATGTCAAATCTTTCATAAAAAGTTAAAACTTTCAAAAAAAGTTAATCATGTAAAAAACCAACATTTTAAAAAATAGCCACATTTTCGAAAAAAAAAGTTAAAATCTTAGAAAATAGTCTAAAATTTACAAAATATTCGGAATTATGGAGAAATGTCGGGATGTAAAATAAAATGAAGAATTTTCAGTGAAATCTTCTAAGATCCCAAATTTTCGAAAAGCCTAAATTCCGAAAAAAAGTCAAAATTATCAGAAATTTCGAAATTTTCGTTAGTTAAAAAAAACTATGAGAAAAAATCGAAAAGTCACAAATCTTAAAAGGATATTCAAATAAAAAAATGTTGAAGTTTTCAAAAAAAAAAGTTGAAAATTTCAAATAAGAGCTAAATTGTTGAAAAAAATCGACATTTCTAAAAAAGTTCAAATTTTTGAAATAAATTAAAAACTTTTTTAACAAAAGTCGAATTAAAACAAATCGATATCTTCAAATAAAGGCGAAATTTTAAAGAAAAACAGAAGTCAACATTTTGAAAAATGAAATGAAATTTCTATGAAAATTTTATAGAAAATTAGGTTTTAAAAATATCAGACTTTGGAAAAATAATGTCAACATTTTGAAAAGATACTGTTAAAAGTCGACCTTCTCAAAAAAATCAAAGATTTGGATAAAATGAAGAAATTTTTAACAAAAATTTAAAAAAAATTGAAATTTTGAAAAATAATTCTAATTTTAAAAATAATCAAAATTTTGAAGACGTGGAGATTTAAAAAAGAAAGCATTTTTAGTTAAATTATAAAAAAAAGTCGAAATTTTCAAAGAGCCTAAATATTAAAGAAAACTGAAAATCATCAAAAAATTCTATAAATAACATAACTCCTATTTTTTAAAAATGTTAATTTTTTCGAGATTGCAACTATTTGTGGAAATTTCTGTCTTTCTGTCTTCCTGTCTTTTTGTCTTTTTGTCTTTTTGTCTTTTTGTCTTTTTGTCTTTCTGTCTTTCTGTCTTTTTGTCTTTCTGTCTTTCTGTCTTTCTGTCTTTCTGTCTTTCTGTCTTTCTGTCTATCTGTCTATCTGTCTTTCTGTCTTTCTGTCTTTCTGTCTTTCTGTCTTTCTGTCTTTCTGTCTTTCTGTCTTTCTGTCTTTCTGTCTTTCTGTCTTTCTGTCTTTCTGTCTTTCTGTCTTTCTGTCTTTCTGTTTTTCTGTCTTTCTGTCTTTCTGTCTTTCTGTCTTTCTGTCTTTCTGTCTTTCTGTCTTTCTGTCTTTCTGTCTTTCTGTCTTTCTGTCTTTCTGTCTTTCTGTCTTTCTGTCTTTCTGTCTTTCTGTCTTTCTGTCTTTCTGTCTTTCTGTCTTTCTGTCTTTCTGTCTTTCTGTCTTTCTGTCTTTCTGTCTTTCTGTCTTTCTGTCTTTCTGTCTTTCTGTCTTTCTGTCTTTCTGTCTTTCTGTCTTTCTGTCTTTCTGTCTTTCTGTCTTTCTGCCTTTCTGCCTTTCTGTCTTTCTGTCTTTCAGTCTTTCTGTCTTTCTGTCTTTCTGTCTTTCTGTCTTTTTGTCTTTCTGTCTATCTGTCTTTCTGTCTTTCTGTCTTTCTGTCTTTCTGTCTTTCTGTCTTTCTGTCTTTCTGTCTTTCTGTCTTTCTGTAGTAGTAGTAGTTTATTTTAAATGTTTAAAATACATATTAATTACAAATGATTCATAAAAGAATGGTAACAATAGTAATATTAATAATAAATAGATACATATTATGACAAAACGACAATAAATTAATCTAACATATTAAAAAAAAACACATATATAAAATTCCGAATCTATTTTCTAGGGATAATTTTTCGTAAAAGAAATTGATAGAGGGAATTAGAATTTTTTATTGCAACAGGTAAGTTGTTGAATTCACATAAACAATCAAAAAATAGTGATCTTTTGTGTCTTTTCTGTCTTTCTGTCTTTCTGTCTTTCTGTCTTTCTGTATTTCTGTCTTTCTGTCTTTCTGTCTATCTGTCTTTCTGTCTTTCTGTCTTGTTGTTTTTCTGTCTTGTTGCTTTTCTGTCTTTCTGTTTTTTGTCTTTCTGTATTTCGATTTTTTTATTTTTCTGTCATTCTGTATTTCTGTCCTGTCTTTCTGTTTATCTGTCTTTCAACTACTTGTGGAAATTTCTGTCTTTTTGTCTACATTTCTGTCTTCCTGTCTTTTTCTCTTCCTGTCTTTTTGTTTTTCTGTCTTTCTGTCCTTTTGTCTGTCTGTTTTTCTGTTTTTCTGTTTTTCTGTTTTTCTGTTTTTCTGTTTTTCTGTTTTTCTGTTTTTCTGTTTTTCTGTTTTTCTGTTTTTCTGTTTTTCTGTTTTTCTGTTTTTCTGTTTTTCTGTTTTTCTGTTTTTCTGTTTTTCTGTTTTTCTGTTTTTCTGTTTTTCTGTTTTTCTGTTTTTCTGTTTTTCTGTTTTTCTGTTTTTCTGTTTTTCTGTTTTTCTGTTTTTCTGTATTTCTATCCTGTCTTTCTGATTATCCGTCTTCCTATCTTTCTGGTTTTCTGCCTTTCTTTCTGTCATTTTGCCCTTCCGTCTTACTGTTTTTCTGTCTTTCTGTCTTTGTCTTTTTTTCTTTGTGCCTTTCTGTCTTTCGGTCTTTCCGTCTTTTCCTCTTTGTGTCTTTTTTTCGAAATTTTAACTTTTTTTCAAAACTCCCACTTTTATATAATTCTTTTTTTGAAAACTTCTACTTTTTCAAACAATTGACACTTTTTTGAAAATTTGGATTTTCCAGAATTTTGACTTAAAATTTTTTTCAGAATTTCAACTTTTTCTGAAAATTTTGAATTCTTTTAAAAATTTTCACTATTTTTTTAAAAAAATGTCAATTTTTTCGAGATTTTAACCGCTTGTGGAAATTTCGACTTTTTTTTGAAATATTAACCTAAAAATTTCGACCTTTTGAAAAATGTATACCTTTTTTTGAAAAATTCGAATTTTTCGAAATTCACATTATTCTCAAAATTTCCTTTTTTATAATTTTTTTTGAAAACTTCTACTATTTCAAAAAATGACATTTTCTTGAAAAATTGAGCTTTCCAGAATTGTGACAGTTCCGACGTTTTTTCACAATTTCAACAACTTTTCTGAAAATTTTGACTTCTTTTAAAAAGGTTCGATTTTTTTTTAAAAAGATGTCATTTTTTTCGAGATTTCAACTCTTTGTGAAAATGTCGACTTTTTTGAAATATTGACTTAAAAATTTCGATTATTTTAAAAATTTGCACTTTTCCTGAAAAATTTCAATTTTTCGTAATTTTAACTTTTTCTCCAAATTTCCACTTTGGTATTTTTTGTAATTCTACTTTTTGAAAAACTCGACACATTTTTGAGAATTTGGTCTTTCCAGAAATGTGACCGAAAGTTTCGAAGATTTTTCAAATCTTCAACTTTTTCTGGAAATTTTGAATTCTTTTAAAAATTTTCACTATTTTTAAAAAAAAATGGCAATTTTTTCGAGATTTTTAACCGCTTATGGATATTTCGACTTTTTTTTGAAATATTAACCTAAAAATTTCGACCTTTTGAAAAATGTATACTTTTTTTGAAAAATTCGAATTTTTCGAAATTTCACATTTTTCTCAAAATTTCCAAAAGGTTTACAAAGGTTTGATCTTTTTTTAAAAAGATGTCATTTTTTTCGAGATTTTAACTCTTTGTGAAAATGTCGACTTTTTTGAAATATTGACTTAAACATTTCGATCATTTTGAAAATTTGGACTTTTCCTGAAAAATTTCAATTTTTCGTAATTTTAACTTTTGCTCAAAATTTCCACTTTGGTATTTTTTGTAAGTCTACTTTTTGAAAAACTCGACACATTTTTGAAAATTTGGACTTTCCAGAAATGTGACTGAAAGTTTCGAAGATTTTTCAAAATTTTTTATCTTTTTCTGGAAATTTTTAATTCTTTTAAAAATATTCACTATTCTTTAAAAAAAATGTCAATTTTTTCGAGATTTTAAACGCTTGTGGAAATTTCGATTTTTTTTGAAATATTAACCTAAAAATTTTGACCTTTTGAAAAATGTATACTTTTTTTTTTGAAAAATTCGAATTTTTCGAAATATCACATTTTTCTCAAAATTACCACTTTTATAATTTTTTTTGAAAACTTCTACTATTTCAAAAAATGACATTTTTTTGAAAATTTGAGCTTTCCAGAATTGTGACTTGACAGTGCCGACATTTTTCCAAAATTTCAACAACTTTTCTGAAAATTTTGAATTCTTTTAAAAATGTTCGCTCTTTTTTAAAAAGATGTCATTTTTTTCGAGATTTCAACTCTTGGTGAAAATATCGACTTTTTTGAAATACTGACTTAAAAATGTCAACCATTTTGAAAATTTGGACTTTTCCTGAAAAAATCGAATTTTTCGAAATTTCAACTTTTTCTCAAAATTTCCACTTTTGTATTTTTTCAAATCTACTTTTTTCAAAAAATCGACACATTTTTGAAAATTTGGACATTCCACAAATGTGACTTGACAGTTCCGACGTTTTTTCAACATTTCAACAACTTTTCTGAAATTTTTGAATTCATTTAAAAATGTTCACTCTTTTCTTTAAAATATGTCATTTTTTTCGAGATTTCAACTCTTTGTGAAAATGTCGAGTTTTTTGAAATATTGACTTAAAAATTTTTGAAAATTTGAACTTTCCCTGAAAAATTCGAATTTTTCGAAATTTCAACTTTTTCTCAAAATTTCCACTTTTGTATTTTTTTAAGTCTACTTTTTCAAAAATTCGACACATTTTTGAAAATTTGGACTTTCCAGAAACATTTCGAAATTTTCGAAATTTCAATTTTTTCTCCAAACCTCCGATTTATAATTTTTTGTTGAAAACTACTACTTTATCAAATAATTGACATTTTTTTTGAAAATTTGGATGTTCTAGAATTGTGACTAGAAAGTTATGACATTTTTTCGAAATTTCATCTTTTTCTGGAAATTTTGGATTCTTTTAAACATTTTTACTATTTTTTGAAAAATTGTCAATTTTTTCAAGATTTCAACAGTTTGTGGAAATTTCGATTTTTTTGAAATATTGACTTAAAAATTTCGTCAATTTTGAAAATTTGGACTTTCCCTGAAAAATTCGAATTTTTCGAAATTTCAACATTTTCTCAAAATTTCCACTTTTATATTTTTTCTTTGAAAATTTCCAGTTTTTTAAAAAATTGACACTTTCTTAAAAATCTGAACTTATCAGAATTGTGACTTAAACATTTCAACGTTATTTCAAACAACTTTTTCTGGAAATTTTGAATTCTTTTAATAAATTTGAATTTAAAAAAAAATGAATTTTTTTTAGTAATTTCACCTTTTTCTCAAAATTCCCACTTTTATATTTTTTTTAAGTCTCGAAGTTTTCAGTTAAAAATGTACACTATTTTTTTAAAAAAATGTTAATTTTTTCGAGATTTCAACAGCTTGTTCGAGGTTTTTGAAAAATTTTAAAAGATTTAACCTCTTTAAAAATTTGGATTTCTAAAAAAAAATACGAATTTTTCGAAATTTTAACTTTTTCTCAAAATTTCCATTTTTATAATTTTTTTGAAATCTTATATTTTTTCAAAAAGTCTTTATTGAAAATTTAGACTTTTAGGAATTATGACTTAAAAGTTTCGATATTATTTCAAAATTTCAACCATTTCTGAAAATTTTAAATTCTTTTAGAAGTTTTCACTATTTTTAAAAAAATGTCAGTTTTTCCTAGATTTTAACTTTTTGAGTAACTTTCGACTTTTTTGAAATATTGATTTAAAAATTTTGACCTCTAAAAATTTGGACTTTTTAAAAAATCGAATTCTTCGAAATTCCAACTTTTTCTCAAAATTTCGACTTTTGTATTTTTTTTAAGTCTAATTTTTCAAAAACTCGACACATTTTTGAAAATTTGTACTTTGCAGAAATGTGATTTGAAAGTTTCGAAGTTTTTTCAAAATTTCGACTTTTTCTGGAAATTTTGAATTCTGTTAAAAATAATAATAATAATAATAATAATAATAATAGTAATAATAATAAAAATAATAATAATAATAATAATAATAATAATAATAATAATAATAATAATAATAACACACTAGGACTACATAAGAACACATACCTTGATATCCAAAAGGCTGTTATATTGAATACCTGTCGCATTGTAAGAAAGTTTTTAAGCACAAACTAAGATACAGACCTACCCCTGTGGTATTTAAGTATACTTGGGATGGTTAAACGAATACCAGCAAAAGGCTGAGAAACAAGACATAATAATAATAATAATAATAATAATAATAATAATAATAATAATAATAATAATAATAATAATAATAATAATAATAATAATAATAATAATAATAATAATAATAATAATAATAATAATAATAATAATAATAATAATAATAGTTTATTATATTTCAACAGGGTTTAGGCCCCCAATTACAGAAACAAAATAAAAAATAAAAATTGATGGGAGTAGATGCACTTGATCATAAGAAAAAATAAATAATTATCAATTATACAAAATAATTACCCGGAGAAAACACTAATTATTAGATAAATAACGTAAATTAATTTTAAGGAAATGTGGCTAAACGTCTCTTCGATAGTTTTTCTTAATTTGGCCCGACTGTCTAAATAGAAATCAAAACTGTCCGCAATACCATTAGCATATTTTGTGAGAATCACTAGCGGAGACCTGCCCATAGCGTTAGTACGACTATTCTCACAATAGAACATTTGTTTTGATCTTGCACTCTGTCTTGGCACCAAAAAGTTAATCTTGGAAAGTAAGTCTGGACAATCTATACAATTATTGAGGAGTCCGTATAAGAAATTCATTCCATGTGTTATTCTTCGGGTTTGTAGACTGATAAAATTGAAGCGATTTAAAAGAACGTTATGGTCACAGCCTCTAGCTGGGTAGACACCATCTTGAATGAAACACAAGAATTTGAGGAAACGCCTTTGAATTGACGCTGTGATATGAGTATTATATATTGGAAACCAGATAAGGGAGCCACATTCAAGACGTGTTAGTACTAGCGACTGAAATAATAATGCTAAAGATTTCTTGTTTTTAAAATCCTTACAATTCTACACAGAAAGCCAAAAATGTTCACTATTTTTTAAAAAAATGTTAATTTTTTCGAGATTTCAACAGTTTGTGGAAATTCAACCTCTTTAAAAATTTGGACTTTTTCTGAAAAATTCGAATTTTTCGAAATTTCAACTTTTTCTTAAAACTTCCGCTTTTATATATTTTTTTAAAACGACTACTTTTTCAAATAATTGACACTTTTTTAGAAATTTGGATTTTCCAGAATTGTGACTAGAAAGTTTCGAAGTTTTTTCAAAATTTGAACTTTTTCTGGAAATTTTGAATTCTGTTAAAAATGTTCACTATTTTTTAAAAAAATGTGAATTTTTTCGAGATTTCAACAGTTTGTGGAAATTCGACGTTTTTGAAATATTTTAAAAATTTCAACCTCTTTAAAAATTAAAAAATTCGAATTTTTCGAAATTTCAACTTTTTTTCAAAACTTCCACTTTTATTATTTTTTTTTGAAAACGACTACTTTTTCAAAAAATTGACACTTTTTTGAAAAATTGGATTTTCCAGAATTGTGACTAGAAAGTTTCGACATTTTTTCAAAATTTCAACTTTTTCTCGAAATTTTGAATTCTTTTAAAAATTTTCACTATTTTTTAATAAAATGTCAATTTTTGCAAAATTTCAACCGTTTGTGGAAATTTCGACTTTTTTGAAATATTGACTTAAAAATTTCACCAATTTTGAAAATTTGGACTTTTCCTGAAAAATTCGAATTTTTCGAAATTTCAACATTTTCCCAAAATTTCCACTTTTATATTTATTTTTTGAAAATTTCCACCTTTTTAAAAAATTAACACTTAAAAATCTGGACTTCAGCATTGATACTTAAAAATTTCGACGTTATTTCAAACAACTTGTTCTGGAAATTTGAAATTCTTTTAACAAATTTGAATTTTTAAAAATTTGGAATTATATGTAAAATTGTGGAATTTTTTTTAGGAATTCCGACTTTTTAATAATTTGGACTTTTTTGAAAATTTCGACTTTGTCGGAAAATAAATAATAATTATGATTTTCTCTAAATGTTAAAGTTTCAAAGAAAATCTTAGGAAAAAAATATATTCTTGCTTAAGTTCCATTTTGTGATTAAAATGATTTTTGTAATTTTTTTAACATAAATTTTGATATTGAATTTTGTTCTCTTTTAATTTGAAATTTCAATTCGAAATTTTAGTAAAATAGCCAGATTCAAAGAAAAACGTAAAAAAAACACAAATAGTTCAAAAACTAAAATGAACACTAAAGTAATAAATCTAACATGAAATTTGAAAATCTGGATATCTTTAATATAAATTTGGCCAAACATCTACATTTAGATTTAAAATTAAAATTTATTATTAAAAAAATTGAATGTAAAAGTCAAAATGTTCAAAAAAAAAGTCGAAATTTTCAAAAAGTTTACGTTTTCAACAGTCGAGAGTTAAAATAATACCAACATTCTGCGAAAATAGTTAAGAGAGTTTAAATTTCTAGATGAAGGTAAAATTTTAAAAAAAATTCAATTTTGTAAAAATGGGAAATTCGAAAGAAGTGAAAATTTTAAAACGCCGAAATTTTTAAACATATAGAAAACTCCAAAAACAGTAGACATGGCAAAAATCGAAATTTTTAAAGGGCTGAACATTTCAAAAAGTCGAAATATTTACGTGATCGAAATTTTGACGGTAATCAACAATTTCAGAAAAAGACTAAATGAAAGACAAAATTTTCAGAAAAAATTTTTAATTTTGCTGTCAACATTTTCAAAATAATTTAAATATAAAATATATCTACATTGTTTAAGGAAGGTCGAAATTATCAAAAAAGAAATCTGTTTTTTTTAAGTTAAAATTTAAAAAGAATCTGGGATTAATAACAAAAATTTTCAATGTTCAGAAAAAGTTGAAGTTTTAAAGTTGTTGAATTCTGAAAAACAATAAGATGTTAAACAATTAGTCAGTCTGAGGATTGCTGACAGAAGTGAAAACTTAAAACTAGACAATAAAAGTGTTTTTGTTTAATTTTCAAATTAATTGCAGCACCAAACATTAAAATTTCATAATTTTTACATTAAAATTGTCAGCCTACGCGTTCTTGTTGTACAAACGACACTTCAGTACTCACTGTTGTAATACCCAGTGATTCCACAATTTAAATAATAATCAACAGTGATGCACTTTGTTTATCTTGTTTGGATCGAGGTTGATTGGCACCAGAGTATAGTTTAGTGTGACTTAATGTTTGCTTATAAACTGCTTCAGTCATGTATGTTTCTTTTCCGAGTACATATTTTTTCTCATTTTTATCACAACTTCATAATGTTTGAAAGTTAGTCATCTTTGTATTAAATATTGGCAGCTTACGCAAATATCGATAATCAGGAGTGTCAACTATCAATTAGTTGCTACGTTGTCGCCTCAAAACGGATAAATTTTTTTATTGTTGATTACGATATTTAATCCATTTAATGATTTTCTTAATATTATGGGATGTAGGTGATTCCTATATTTATTACGATATGTATCTTCAGCCTTTTATAAAGGGAAAAATAGACAGTACATGTTTTGAAGTTTCTTTATATCAATTGCAGTCAATAATAATATAAAAATATATGTATATAAACAATTTATTAGAATCCAAGATAACTGTCAACTTTTTGATCACTAGCTAACAATAAAACAAGAAAATAAGCACGCTACACGCTCTTTATACTGTTTTTTAGTTATTTGCTTAAATATGAGAAAAACAATTTCGTTCTTTACAGATTGTTCTTCGACCATAAGTAATGCTAGTAGTAAATAAAACCAACATTGCATAACGCTTAACAAAGTCGATATCGTAATATAACGAGACTTGATTCCATATAAAGGCCTAAAACGCCACGCTGTCATAATACTCTTAAATGTCCAGCAATAGAAATTTAAAAAAAATTATAACGTTTATAAGGTGTGTCATATTCAAATATGTACTCACGCTGATTCGTTGTTTTCAAAAACTAATTCCCCCACATTCGCCTCGTAATCTTTTCCAGCTTTAGCGGTTCCATCTTCGGTCCAGTATGGTATGGTAACTCTACCCCGAGCCCCGGAACATCTGATCACTTTTAAGTCATAAGTGCCGACACTTTCCACCAACTCGTGATTTTGCGATTCGAATTTAAACAAACCGCCGTGATCGTCATCCAAAATGACCACCGTCGCCATCGTGGGACTACCCAAACACCCTTCGGGTTGGGCAGAATGCAGTCGTATGTAAAAATGCTCGTCCGCTTCGAAAACATCATCATCTATTACTTCCAAAGTTAAACGTTTCTCTTTATCTCCTGGGTTAAAGCGTATGGTGCCCTTCGCCGGTATGTAGTCGCTTTCGGCTTGTGCAGTTCCATCTTCTGTGGCGTAATCGACAGTTACTTCGGTGTCTAGATCACCGACTCTAGCGATGCGAACCTCAAATTGTCCGCAACTTTCAAGAACTGTGTATTTGTTAGGTTCAAAAAAAACTTTACTAGTGGTTGGGTTGTACTCCACCACGCCGGATTCCCGCCGGAGCTCTGCTTTTACTTCGCTTAAATCACTTTGAGCTCTTTCAGAAATACGACGTAGCAAATCGCCGCTTCCCATCAGCTTACGAGTGGCTTGAATTCTGTAAAAAGCTCGAGATTTGGGCCCTCTATTGAGGACTAGCTCGTGGGTCATTCGCTCTAGGGTTCCCAGGTCCGCGTGTGGGTGTTGCTGCCTTAAATCTTTCAAAGTTCTAATGTACTCTTGTTTTATGTCTTTATGGACGTCTTCCATTTGGAGAAGTTTTGAGCTGCCCAACTCTAAATTGTCAGCTCCTTCTGCTTGGATTATAACGCCACGTCTGTTCATTCTGTAGTCTTTCTTGACGTACTTATAGATTCTTCTGTCTGCCGCATACGCGGTTATAACTGTGGCTGGGAAGAACGCGAAAGTAAGTAAACCTTCCCAGACGTCAACTACCCCCGGGGAAATCACAGAAAGGATAAGGTAGAGCCAGAGATATGCGAATATGCTCCAAGTCGCTGTGACGAAGAATACAACTAAGTGTTTGATTTTGCGAACTTCTCCGTTAGGAATAACAGAAACGCAAATCGCGATGATGACGAAGAGATTGTAAGCGGCGGAACCGACAATAGTGCCAGGTCCCAAATCACCTGCTTGAAAATTTTTTGCGTAAATCTCAATTACCGATAGAAGTATCTCAGGTGCTGAAGTACCGAGGGCCATCAGTGTTAAATTGGCTACAGTTTCGTTCCACACTCTCACTACGATAATATGTTTTTTTCCATTGTGTTTCCTTATGGAAATCTCCCTCTCTTGGGACGTTATAACTTCAATAGCAGCCATAAACCGTTCGGAAATTATCGAAATCCCGATAAACAAATAAGCCATAACGAAAAAGTAAACTAAACCTCTACCAACTCGATCGACCATCCTCACGTTATCCAAGGGCTGCCAGCACGATAGGATAAGCCCATCTACGCAATCGATCGTTTCGTTACCACCCTCTGCCATCATGTCTTCTTACGAGGGCCCGCTTGTCGATTCCGCATTCCGCGTGGTACTCGCGACGGCTCACGGGGCGGAACTGGCTGAGCTGTAGCGTCGTCGCGGCGCACCGAGCTTTGGTCCGACTCTAGGTTGATGCTGCGATCGCCAAGGCCAAGGCGTTTCGAGTACCCTCGGCCCTAAATAGGGAGCTTTGACTATATAAATAAAATTATCCAAGTTAGGGAGGGTACTTCTATTCCTGTCTTTGTCCTCCATAGCGCCGACTCAGCGTAAACCGCCTCGTGTGTCTTTGCGCCCAAAAGCGTCCCGCAGGAGAGATAAACAAAGTTCAAATGTATATTGTTCATACCATATTTTTTTTTAAACTTGGATAATATTTCTGACCAATAAGAGTCTAAAATGAGAACCTGGATATGAATTAACATTAAAAATTAATTAACATGAAAAAGGACTCGAAAGATACCTACTTTGTTCTGAAGATCAGATTTCAACGCTTTGGGCACAAAATAAGTAACAACCAGAAGGTTAACTCTCGCCTTATCTCTTTGTGGTCGATGCCGATAACCTGTAACCTCGAATTGTTATAAACAGCTTTTTTACATAGGCGTACCGCACATTATTTCAATTATTATGTTTTGATAATATTTGAGTCATTCTAGGAATTTTTTTCAAGAATTAAATCCTACACTAACATTGCTAGAATGAAATATGATACTTTAATTTTAAAGAAAAGCATCCAAGAGTTGGATATATAATCGGACTCGATTCACAATTCCTTCAAAAACCTCGGTGCTTGCCATTTCTACTGCACTGGCACTTTCAACATAGATTTTCAACATAGACAGGCTTGAAGGTCACGGGACTCAAACGCTCACGTGATGAGAGTTAGCCTTCTGATTGTTAATTATTTTGTGGTTTATATGTGGCTTCGATCGTTGGACAAATCTCCAATTTGTCGTCATCAATCAATATTTAAATCATTTGGTATTTCGGTCATGTTTATTAACGAGATCATTCATTTTCCCTCATTCATAATTTTTTATTTATCAAAATTTGCACTAGAATTTTGGTTCTTGGCATTATGCTCAATACATTATGCTAATTAAATTTAAATTTCGCCCTTAATCTCGAAAAATCTACTTTTTTAAAAATTTCAAGTACAGAGTGTCCCACTTGTAAGCGGAGATCCGATATCTCCTTTAAGGAAAAAGCCATTCTTTTAATTTTTTGCAACGTTGTCAAATTGCATTAGCTCAACTTCATTTTTTTTTTAAATATAACCCATATATTTTATGCTTTTTTCGAATTCTACTCATCATTTTCGTAGATGTTGTATTAGTTTTCCCTACACCTAAACTTAGTATTTTCAAAGATATTTTGATTTTTTTTTAGAAAATAAAATTCTTTCATCTTTCGGGAAAAATTTCATACTTTTCAAGTTTGAATGGGTAAACTTATGTTTTTTTCTCAGTAACTAGTCAAATTGTTAAGTTATCCAAAAACATTTAGAACAACTTAAAATTATGATACAAAGTGTTCAAAATTAATTTTAAATTATGCTAATTTCCAACGATGAAAACTATTTTTTTTAAATAGAACACCCTATATTTTATTCCACCGTAAGAAGTTTCAAAGGAAGATACATTGATTTTCTTAAGCTTTCCCTATTGCTAAACTATTTTTTTTTTCGTGACATTTTGACCACTTCTTAAATATATCCAAGTTTTTCTAAAATTCAACTTGTTCAGGAATTTTGAATCATTTTTGATTGACTTAAACGTTTCGAATTTTTCGAAAACTGGGCCTTTTTTTTTGAAAAATTGCGACTTTTTGGTCAAAAATTCGAATTTTTCTTAAAATTTCATTTTTATATCGAATCAATTTTGTATCAAATCAATTCTGTATCAAATCAATTTTGTATCAAATCAATTTTGTTTCAAATCAATTTTGTATCAAATCAATTTTGTATCAAATCACTTTTGTTTCAAAATTTCAAATTTTTATCGAAATTCCGATGTCTGTAATTTTTAACTTTTTTTTTGAAAAATTACACTTTTATTGAAAAATTCCGGTTTTCTTGAAAATTTTAATTTCTTTAAATCAATCGACTTTTTTAATTTCAATTTATTATTGAAAATTTCGACTTTTTTGACAATATAGACATTTAAACATATTAACTTTTCAAATCTTTTTTTACAAAATGTCGACTTATTTGATTGGAAATTTCGATTTTTTTAAATATTGGCTTTTTAAAAAATTTTGAGTGTTTCTCAAAATGTTTAACTATGTTGAAGATTTCGACGTTGGTTTTTTCTACAATTTATTAATCTTTTTCCTAAAGTGCTAATAATATTTTAAAAATTGTCAATTTTTTCGAGATTTCAGCTTTTTAGGGAAATTTCGACTTTTTTGAAATATTCATTTAAAAAGTTCAACCTCATTAAAAATTTGGACTATTTAAACGAAATGCGAATTTTTCGGAATTTCAACTTTTTCTAAAAATTTCCACTTTTATAATTTTTCTGAAATCTTCTACTTTTTCAAAAACTCTTTTTTAAAAATTTGGATTTTCCAGAATTGTGACTAGAAAGTTTCGACATTATTCCAAAATTTCAACATTTTCTGTAATTTTTAAATTCTTTTTAAAATTTTCCCTATTTTTAAAAAATCTCATTTTTTTCTAGATTTTAACTTTTTGAGTAAATTTGAACTTTTTTCAAATTTTGATTTAAAAACTTCAACCTCTTTAAAAATTTGGACTATTTAAAAAAAATACAAATTTTTCGAAATTCATTTTTTTCTCAAAATTTCCACTTTTATAATTTTTTTTTGAAATCTAGTTTTTCAAAGAGCCCTTTTTTAAAAATTTAGACTTTTAAGACTTGTGACTTAAAAGTTTCGACACTATTTCAAAATTTCAACTTTTTCTGAAAATTTTAAATTCTTTTAAAAATTTTCCCTATTTTTTAAAAAATCTCATTTTTTTCTAGAATTTAACTTTTTGAGTAAATTTGTACTTTTTTCAAATTTTGATTTAAAAACTTCAACCTTTTTAAAAATTTGGACTATTTAAAAAAAATACAAATTTTTCGAAATTCATTTTTTTCTCAAAATTTCCACTTTTATAATTTTTTTTTGAAATCTAGTTTTTCAAAGAGCCCTTTTTTGAAAATTTAGACTTTTAAGACTTGTGACTTAAAAGTTTCGACACTATTTCAAAATTTCAACTTTTTCTGAAAATTTTAAATTCTTTTAAAAATTTTCCCTATTTTTTAAAAAATCTCATTTTTTTCTAGAATTTAACTTTTTGAGTAAATTTGGACTTTTTTCAAATTTTGATTTAAAAACTTCAACCTCTTTAAAAATTTGGACTATTTAAAAAAAATACAAATTTTTCGAAATTCATTTTTTTCTCAAAATTTCCACTTTTATAATTTTTTTTTGAAATCTAGTTTTTCAAAGAGCCCTTTTTTAAAAATTTAGACTTTTAAGACTTGTGACTTAAAAGTTTCGACACTATTTCAAAATTTCAACTTTTTCTGAAAATTTTAAATTCTTTTAAAAATTTTCCCTATTTTTTAAAAAATCTCATTTTTTTCTAGAATTTAACTTTTTGAGTAAATTTGTACTTTTTTCAAATTTTGATTTAAAAACTTCAACCTCTTTAAAAATTTGGACTATTTAAAAAAAATACAAATTTTTCGAAATTCATTTTTTTCTCAAAATTTCCACTTTTATAATTTTTTTTTGAAATCTAGTTTTTCAAAGAGCCCTTTTTTGAAAATTTAGACTTTTAAGACTTGTGACTTAAAAGTTTCGACACTATTTCAAAATTTCAACTTTTTCTGAAAATTTTAAATTCTTTTAAAAATTTTCCCTATTTTTTAAAAAATCTCATTTTTTTCTAGAATTTAACTTTTTGAGTAAATTTGGACTTTTTTTCAAATTTTGATTTAAAAACTTCAACCTCTTTAAAAATTTGGACTATTTAAAAAAAATACAAATTTTTCGAAATTCATTTTTTTTCTCAAAATTTCCACTTTTATAATTTTTTTTTGAAATCTAGTTTTTCAAAGAGCCCTTTTTTGAAAATTTAGACTTTTAAGACTTGTGACTTAAAAGTTTCGACACTATTTCAAAATTTCAACTTTTTCTGAAAATTTTAAATTCTTTTAAAAATTTTCCCTATTTTTTAAAAAATCTCATTTTTTTCTAGAATTTAACTTTTTGAGTAAATTTGGACTTTTTTCAAATTTTGATTTAAAAACTTCAACCTCTTTAAAAATTTGGACTATTTAAAAAAAATACAAATTTTTCGAAATTCATTTTTTTCTCAAAATTTCCACTTTTATAATTTTTTTTTTGAAATCTTCCAGTTTTTCAAAGAGTCCTTTTTTGAAAATTTAAACTTTTAAGACTTGTGACTCAAAAGTTTCGACATTATTTCAAAACTTCAGCTTTTTCTGGACATGTTAAATTCTTTTAAAAATTTTCACCATTTTTTAAAAAATGTCAATTTTTTCTAAAATTTAACTTTTGGGCAAATTTCGACTTTTTTGAAATATTGACTTAAAAATTTCAACCTCTTTAAAAATTTGAACTTTTTTAAAAAATCGAATTTTTTGTAATTTCAACTTTTTGTCAAAATTTCCACTTTTGCATTTTTTTTTAAGTCTACTTTTTCAAAAACTCAACACATTTTTAAAAATTTGGACTTTCCAGAAATGCGACTTGAAACTTTGGACGTTTTTTCAAAATTTCAACTTTTCTGGAAATTTTGAATTCTTTTAAAAGTGTTCACTATTTTTTTTAAAAATGTTAATTGTTTCGAGATTTTAACAGTTTATGGAAATTAGACGTTTTTGAAATATTTTAAAAATTTCAACCTCTTTAAAAATTTGGACTTTTTCTGAAAAATTCGAATTTCTCGAAATTTCAACTTTTTCTCAAAATTTCCACTTTTGTATTTTCTTTTAAGTCTACTTTTTCAAAAACTCGACACATTTTTGAAAATTTGGATTTTCCAGAAATGTGACTTGGAAGTTTCGAAGTTTTTTCAAAATTTCAACTTTTTCTGGAAGTTTTGAATTCTTTTAAAAATGTTCACTATTTTTTAAAAAAATGCTAATTTTTTCGCGATTTCAACAGTTTGTGGAAATTCGACGTTTTCAAAATATTTTAAAAATTTCAACCTCTTTAAACATTTGGACTTTTTCTGAAAAATTCGAATTTTTCGAAATTTTAACTTTTTTCATAACTCCCACTTTTATAATTCTTTTTTTTGAAAACTTCTACTTTTTCAAAAATTGATACTTTTTTGAAAATTTGTATTTTCCAGAATTGTGACTTGAAAATGTGGGCGTTTTTTCGCAATTTCAACTTTTTCTCAAAATTTCCACTTTTGCATTTTTTTAAGTCTACTTTTTCAAAAAGTGAGCCATTTTTGAAAATTTGGACTTTCCAGAAATGTGACTTAAAAATTTCGAAGTTTTTTCAAAATTTCAACTTTTTCTGGAAATTTTGAAATATTTTAAAAATGTTCACTATTTTAAGAAAAAAATGTTAATTTTTTCTAGATTTAAACAGTTTGTGGGATTTCGACGTTTTTGAAATATTTTAAAAATTTCAACTTCTTTAAAAATTTGGACTTTTTCTGAAAAATTCGAATTTTTCAAAATTTTAACTTTTTTTCAAAACACCCACTTTTATAATTCTTTTTTTTGAAAACTTCTACTTTTTCCAAAAATTCACTTTTTTGAAAATTTGTATTTTCCAGAATTGTGACTTGAAAGTGTCTAGAAAAAGTTGAAATCTTAAATTCCTTTAAAAATTTTCATTATTTTTTTCGAGATTTCAATCGCTTGTGGAAATTTCGACTTTTTTGAAATATGAACCTAAAAATTTCGACCTTTTTAAAAATGTATACTTTTTTTTGAAAAATTCGAATTTTTCGAAAGTTCACATTTTTCTCAAAATTTCCACTTTTATAATTTGTTTTGAAAATTTCTACTATTTCAAAAAATTGCGACATTTTTGAAAATTCATATATTTTTCAAAACAATGACTTTTTTGTGGTTTTGTTTTTGTTTTTCAAGAATTTTTTCCAAGTTTCATTTTTTACCATTCTGTCAACTGTTGTTGGGAATGTCAAATCTTTCATAGAAAGTTAAAATTTTCAAAAAAAGTTAAGAATTAAAAAAAAACAACATTTTAAAAAATGGCCACATTTTCGAAAAAAAAGTTTAAATTTTAGAAAATAGTCTAAAATTTACAAAATGATAGGAATTATGAAGAAATGTCGGGATGTAAAAAAAATTAAGAATTTGCAGTTAAATCCCCTAAGATCCCAAATTTTCGAAAAGCCTAAATTCCGAAAAAAAGTGAAAATTATCAGAAATTTCGAAATTTTCGTTAGTTAAAACTATGAGAAAAAAGTTGAAAAGTCACAAATCTTAAAAAATATTTAAATAAAAAAATGTTGAAGTTTTTAAAAAAAAAAGTTGAGATTTTCAAATAAAAGCTAAAATGTTGAAAAAAATCGACATTTCGACAAAAGTTCAAATTTTCGAAATAAATTATAAACTTTTTTAACAAGAGTCGATTTAAAACAAATCGATATCTTCAGATAAAGGCGAAATTTTAAAGAAAAAAGAGAAGTCAAAATTTTGAAAAATGAAATGAAATTTCTTTGAAAATTTCATAGAAAATTAGGTCTTAAAAATATCAGACTTTTGAAAAATAATGTCAACATTTTGAAAAGATGCTGTTAAAAGTCGACCTTTTCAAAAAAATCAAGGATTTTGATAAAATGAAGAAATTTTCAACAAAATTTTTAGAAAAATTGAAATTTTGAAAAATAATTCGAATTTTAAAAATAATCAAAACTTTGAAGACGTGGAGATTTAAAAAATGAAGCATTTTTATTTAAATTTAAAAAAAATCGAAATTTTCGAAGAGCCTAAATATTAATAATTCGATCGATAAATTCTATAAATAAAATAATTCCTATTTTTAAAAATGTTAATTTTTTCGAGATTGCAACTATTTGTGGAAATTTCTGTCTTTCTGTCTTTTTGTCTTTCTGTCTTTCTGTCTTTCTGTCTTTCTGTCTTTCTGCCTTTCTGCCTTTCTGCCTTTCTGTCTTTCTGTCTTTCTGTCTTTCTGTCTTTCTGTCTTTCTGTCTTTCTGTCTTTCTGCCTTTCTGCCTTTCTGCCTTTCTGCCTTTCTGCCTTTCTGTCTTTCTGTCTTTCTGTCTTTTTGTTTTTCTGTCTTTCTGTTTTTCGATTTTTTTATTTTTCTATCATTCCCTATTTCTGGATTTTCCAGAATTGTGACTTGAAATGTTTTTTAATATTTCAACTTTTTCTAGAAATTTTGAATTCTTTTAAAAATTTTCACTATTTTTAAAAAAAATGTCAATTTTTTCGAGATTTTAACAGCTTGTGGAAATTTCGACTTTTTTTGAAATATTAACCTAAAAATTTCGACCTTTTGAAAAATGTATACTTTTTTTGGAAAAATTCGAATTTTTCGAAATTTCACATTTTTCTCAAAATTTCCACTTTTATATTTTTTTTTGAAAACTTCTATTATTTCAAAAAATTGACATTTTTTTTAAAAATTTGGGCTTTCTAGAATTGTGACTTGACAGTTCCGACGTTTTTTCAAAATTTCAACAATTTTTCTGAAAATTTTGAATTCTTTTAAAATTGTTCGCTCTTTTTTTAAAAAGATGTCATTTTTTTGAGATTTTAACTCTTTGTGAAAATTTGGACTTTGAAAAATTCGAATTTTTCGAAATTTCAACTTTTTCTCAAAATTTCCACTTTTGATGTTTTTTAGGTCTACTTTTTTCAAAAACTCGATACATTTTTAAAAATTTGGACTTTCCAGAAATGTGACTTAAAACTTTGGACGCTTTTTCAAAATTTCAATTTATCTGGAAATTTTGAATTTTTTTAAAAATGTTCATTATTTTTTAAAAAAATGTAAATTTTTTCGAGATTTTAACATGTTGAGTAAATTTAGACTTTTTTGAAATATTGGCTTAAAAATTTCAACGTTTGGACTTTTTTAAGAAATCGAATTTTTCGTAATTTTAACTTTTTCTCAAATTTTCCACTTTTGTATGTTTTTTAAGTCGACTTTTTCAAAACCTCGACACATTTTTGAAAATTTGGACTTTCCAGAAATGTGACTTGAAAGTTTCGAAGTTTTTTCAAAATTTCAACTTCTGGAAATTTTGAATTCTTTTAAAAATGTTCACTATTTTTTTTAAATACTAATTATTTTCGAAATTTTAACAGTTTGTGAATATTTGACGTTTTTGAAATATTTTAAAAAGTTTTGAAAATTTGGACTTTTTAAAAAAAATACGAATTTTTTGTAATTACGAGTTTTTCTCAAAATGTCCACTTTTGTATGTTTATTAAGTCTACTTTTTCAAAAACTCGACACATTTTTGAAAATTTGGACTTTCCAGAAATGTGACATAAGTTTTGAAGTGTTTCAAAATTTTAACTTTTTTTGGAAATTTTGAATTCAGTTAAAAATGATCACTATTTTTTTTTAAATGTTAATTTTTTTGAGATTTCCACAGTTTGTGGAAATTCGACGTTTTTAAAATGTTTCAAAAAGTTCAACCTTTTTAAAAATTTGGACTTTTAAAAAAAATACGAATTTTTCGAAATTTCAACTTTTTCTCAAAATTTCCACTTTTATAATTTTTTTTTGAAATCTTCTAGTTTTTCAAAGAGTATTTTTTGAAAATTTAGACCTTTAAGAATTGTGACTTAAAAGTTTCGACATCATTTCAAAATTTCAGCTTTTACCAGAAATTTTAAATTCTTTTAAGAATTTTCACTATTTTTAAAAAAATGTAAATTTTCTCTAGAATTTACCTTTTTCAGTAAATTTCGACTTTTTTTGAAATATTGATGTAAAAATTTCAACCTCTTTAAAAATTTGGACTTTTTTAAAAAACCGAATTTTTCGTAATTTCAACTTTTTCCCAAATTTTCCACTTTTGTATGTTTTTTAAGTCAACTTTTTCAAAACCTCGATACATTTTTGAAAATTTGGACTTTCTAGAAATGTGACTTGAAAGTTTCGAAGTTTTTCAAAATTTCAACTTTTTCTAGAAATTTTGAATTCTTTTAAAAAGCTTTACTATTTTTTAAAAAAATGCTAATTTTTTCGAGATTTCAACAGTTTGTGGAAATTTGACGTTTTTGAAATATTTAAAAAAGTTCTTTAAAAATTTGGACTTTTTTAAAAAACCGAATTTTTCGTAATTTCAACTTTTTCCCAAATTTTCCACTTTTGTATGTTTTTTAAGTCAACTTTTTCAAAACCTCGATACATTTTTGAAAATTTGGACTTTCTAGAAATGTGACTTGAAAGTTTCGAAGTTTTTCAAAATTTCAACTTTTTCTAGAAATTTTGAATTCTTTTAAAAAGCTTTACTATTTTTTAAAAAAATGCTAATTTTTTCGAGATTTCAACAGTTTGTGGAAATTTGACGTTTTTGAAATATTTAAAAAAGTTCTTTAAAAATTTGGTCTTTTTTAAAAAAATACGAATTTTTCGTAATTACGACTTTTTCTCAAAATTTCCACTTTTGTATTTGAAAATTTGAACTTTCCAAAAAGTTGACTTGAAAGTTTCGAAGTTTTTTCAAAATTTTAACTTTTTCTGGAAATTTTTAATTCTTTTAAAAATGTTCACCATTTTTCAAAAAAATGTTAATTTTTTTCGAGATTTCAACAGTTTGTGAAAATTTGACGTTTTTGAAATATTTTAAAAACTTTAACCTCTTTAAAAATTTGGATTTTTTAAAAAAATGTTAATTTTTTCGACATTTGAACAGTTTGTGGAAATTCGACGTTTTTGAAATGTTTTAAAAATTCTCAAACTCTTTAACAATTTGGACTTTTAAAAAAAATACGAATTTTTCGAAATTCGTAATTTTTCTCAAAATTTCCACTTTTATAATTTTTTTTTGAAATCTTCTAGTTTTTTAAAGAGTCTTTTTTTGAAAATTTAGACTTTTAAGACTTGTGACCTAAAAGTTTCGACATTATTTCAAATTTTTAACTTTTTCTAGAAATTTTAAATTCTTTTAAAAATGTTCACCATTTTTAAAAAAAAATGTCAATTTTTTTCTAGATTTTTAACTTTTTGCGTAAATTTCGACTTTTTGAAATATTGATGTAAAAATATCAACCGCTTTAAAAATTTGGACTCCTAAAAAATCGAATTTTTCGAAATTGCAACTTTTTCTCAAAATTTTCATTTTTGTGTTTTTTTTAAGTCGACTTTTTCAAAAACTCTACACCTTTTTGAAAATTTGGACTTTCCAGAAATGTGACTTAAAAGTTTCGAATTTTTTTCAAAATTTTAACTTTTTCTGGAAATTTTGAATTCTGTTAAAAATGTTCACTATTTTTTTAAAAAATGTTAATTTTTTCGAGATTTCAACGGTTTATGGAAATTCGACGTTTTCGAAATATTTTAAAAATTTCAACCTCTTTAAACATTTGGACTTTTTCCGAAAAATTCGAATTTTTCGAAAGTTCAACTTTTTCTCAAAACTACCACTTTTATAATTTTTTTTGTAAACGACTGCATTTTCAAATAATTGACACTTTTTTGAAAATTTGGAATTTCCAGAATTGCGACTAGAAAGTTTCGACATTTTTTCAAAATTTCAACTTTTTCTGGAAATTTTGAATCCTTTTAAAAATTCTCACTATTTTTTAAAAAAAATGTCAATTTTTTCAGGATTTGAACTGTTTGTGGAAATTTCGACTTTTTTGAAAATTTGGATCCTTCCTGAAAAATTCAAATTTTTCGAAATTTCAACATTTACCCAAAATTTCCACTTTTATATTTATTTTTTGAAAATTACCATTTCTTTACAAAATTGAAACTTTCTTAAAAATCTGGACATCAGAATTGTGACTTAAAAGTTTCAACGTTATTTCAAACAACTTTTTCTGGAAATTTTGAATTCTTTTAAAAAATTTGGACTTATATGTAAAATTGTGGAATTTTTTTTTAGGAATTCCAACTTTTTAATAATTTGGACTTTTTTGAAAATTTCGATTTTGTCGAAAAATAAATAATAATTTCGATTTTCTCTAAATGTTAAAGTTTCAAAGAAAATCTTAGGAAAAAAATATATTCTTGCTTAAGTTCCATTTTGTGATTAAAATGATTTTTCTAATTTTTTTTAACATAAATTTTGAGTTTGGTATTGAATTTTGTTCTCTCTTAATTTGAAATTTCAATTCGAAATTTTAGTTAAAGATCCAGATTTAAAGAAAAACGTAAAAAACATAAATAGTTCAAAAACCAAAATGAACACTAAAGTAATAAATTAAACTTTAAATTTGAAAATCTGGATTTCTTTAATATAAATTTGGACAAACATCTACATTTAGACTGAAAATTAAAATTCATTATTAAAAACATCGAATGTAAAAGTCAAAATTTTCAAAAAAAGTCGAAATTTTCAAAAAGTTTACGTTTTCAACAGTCGAGAGTTAAAATAATACCAACATTCTGAGAAAATAGTTAAGAGAGTTTAAATTTCTAGATGAAGGTAAAATTTTGAGAAAATTTCAATTTTGTAAAAATGGGAAATTCGAAATAAGTGAAAATTTTAAAACGCCGAAATTTTTAAACATATAGAAAACTCCAAAAACAGTAGACATGGCAAAAATCGAAATTTTTAAAGGGCTGAACATTTCAAAAAGTCGAAATATTTACGTGATCGAAATTTTGACGATAATCAATAATTTCGGAAAAAGTCTAAATGAAAGTTAAATTTTTTAGAAAAAAATTTTAATTTTGCTGTCGACATTTTCAAAATAATCAAAATTTAAAATATATCTACATTGTTTAAGAAAGGTCGAAATTATCAAAAAGGAAATCTGTTTTTTTTAAGTTGAAATTTAAAAAGAATATGATGGGATTAATAACAAAAATTTCCTAATGTTCGCAAAAAGTTAAAGTTTTAAAGCTTTTGAATTCTGAAAAACAATAAGATGTTAAAAAATTAGCCAATCTGGGAACTGCTGACAGAAGTGAAAACTTTAACTAGGAAATAAGAGTGAGTTTTCTTTAATTTTCAAATTAATTGCAGCACCAAAAATTAAAATTTCATAATTTGTACATTAAAATTGTCAGCATACGCGCTCTTGTTGTACAAACTACTACAGTACTTACTGTTGTAATACCCAGTGATTCCACAATTAAAATAATAATCAACAGTGATGCACTTTGTTTACCTTATTTGGATCGAGGTTGATTGGCACCAGAGTATAAGTTAGTTTGACTTAATGTTTGCTTATAAACTGCTTTAGTCATGTATGTTTCTTTTCCGAGTACATATTTTTTCTCATTTTTATCACAACTTCATAATGTTTGATAGTTAGTCATCTTTGTATTAAATATTGGCAGCTTACGCAAATATCGATAATCAGGAGTGACAACTATCAATTAGTTGCTACGTTGTCGCCTCAAAACGGATAAATTATTTTATTGTTGATTACGATATTTAATTTATTTAATGATTTTCTTAATATTATGGGATGTAGGTGATTCCTATATTTATTACGACATGTATCTTCAGCCTTTTATAAAGGGAAAAATAGACGGTACATGTCTTGAAGTTTCTTTATATCAATTGCAATCAATAATAATATAAAAATATATGTATACAAACAATTTATTAGAATCCATGATAACTGTCAACTTTTTGATCACTAGCTAACAATAAAACAAGAAAATAAGCACGCTACACGCTCTTTATACTGTTTTTTAGTTATTTGCTTAAATATGAGAAAAACAATTTCGTTCTTTACAGATTGTTCTTCGACCATAAGTAATGGTAGTAATAAATAAAACCAACATTGCATAACGCTTAACAAAGTCGATATCGTAATATAACGAGACTTGATTCCATATAAAGGCCTAAAACGCCACGCTGTCATAATACTCTTAAACGTCCAGCAACAGAAATTTAAAAAAAAATTAAAACGTTTATAAGGTGTGTTATATTCAAATATGTACTTACTCTGATTCGTTGTTTTCAAAAACTAATTCCCCCACATTCGCCTCGTAATCTTTTCCAGCTTTAGCGGTTCCATCTTCGGTCCAGTATGGTATGGTAACTCTACCCCGAGCCCCGGAACATCTGACCACTTTTAAGTCATAAGTGCCGACACTTTCCACCAACTCGTGATTTTGCGATTCGAATTTAAACAAACCGCCGTGATCGTCATCCAAAATGACCACCGTCGCCATCGTGGGACTACCCAAACACCCTTCGGGTTGCGCAGAATGCAGTCGTATGTAAAAATGCTCGTCCGCTTCGAAAACATCATCATCTATTACTTCCAAAGTTAAACGTTTCTCTTTATCTCCTGGGTTAAAGTGTATGGTGCCCTTCACCGGTATGTAGTCGCTTTCAGCTTGTGCAGTTCCATCTTCTGTGGCGTAATCGACAGTTACTTCGGTGTCTAGATCACCGACTCTAGCGATGCGAACCTCAAATTGTCCGCAACTTTCAAGAACTGTGTATTTGTTGGGTTCAAAAAAAACTTTACTAGTGGTTGGGTTGTACTCCGCCACGCCAGATTCTCGCTGGAGCTCAGCTTTTACTTCGCTTAGATCACTTTGGGCTCGTTCAGAAATACGACGTAGCAAATCACCACTTCCCATCAGCTTGCGAGTGGCTTGGATTCTGTAAAAAGCTCGGGATTTTGGCCCTCTGTTGAGGACTAGCTCGTGGGCCATTCGCTCTAGGGCTCCCAGATCCGCGTGTGGGTGTTGCTGCCTTAAATCTTTCAAAGTGCTAATGTACTCTTGTTTTATATCTTCATGGACGTCTTCCATTTGGAGGAGTTCCGAGCTGCCCAACTCTAAATTATCAGCCCCTTCCGCTTGGACTATAACGCCGCGTCTGTTCATTCTGTAGTCTTTCTTGATGTACTTATACATTTTTCTGTCTGCTGCATACGCGGTTATAACTGTAGCTGGGAAGAACGCGAAAGTAAGTAAACCTTCCCAGACATCAACTACGCCCGGGGAAATCACAGAAAGTATAATATAAAGCCACAGAT
Source organism: Dastarcus helophoroides (assembly GCA_028583605.1). Taxonomy (NCBI): domain Eukaryota; kingdom Metazoa; phylum Arthropoda; class Insecta; order Coleoptera; family Bothrideridae; genus Dastarcus; species Dastarcus helophoroides. Next base: position 10,544,334 of record CM053337.1, on the reverse strand, counting down.
ATGCGAATATGCTCCAAGTCGCTGTGACGAAAAATACTCCTAAGTGTTTGATTTTGCGAACTTCTCCGTTAGGAATAACAGAAACACAAATCGCGATGATGACGAAGAGATTATAAGCGGCCGAACCGACAATAGTGCCAGGTCCCAAATCTCCAGCTTGAAAATGTTTTGCGTAAATCTCAATTACCGACAAAAGTATCTCGGGTGCCGAAGAACCTAGTGCCATCAGTGTTAAATTAGCAACTGTCTCATTCCACACCCTCACTACTATAATATGCTTCTCTCCGTTATGCTTCCTGACGGAAACTTCCCTCTCTTGCGATGTTATAACTTCAATAGCAGCCATAAACCGATCGGAAATTATCGAAACTCCAATAAACAAATAAGCCATAACGAAAAAGTAAACTAAACCTCTACCCACCCGGTCGACCACCCTCACGTTATCCAAGGGCTGCCAACACGGTAGGATGAGCCCATCTTCGCAGATGATCGTATCGTTACCGACCCCCGCCGTCATTTCTTCTTACCGATGACCCGCTCGTCGATTCCACATTCCACGTAGTTCACGCGACGGCTTACGGGGTGGAACTGACTGAAGCTGTAGCGTCGTCGCGGCGCACCGCGTGTTGGCCCGTCTCTCTGTTGATTCTACGAACGCCGCCGCCACACCCACTGGCATCGAGTGCCCTCGGCCCTAACAAAGAAAAGCGCCCCGCGGGACAGATACGCCAGCTTTGAATGTGCATTGTTCGGATACGACAGTTGAAGTGCCTTCGGATGCATCGGGGTGATCGGTCACGAGTCGCCCCCGTTATAAATCGTTTTTCCCTTTTTTCCGGCGTTACGTAAACAATGCATGCAAATGCGATGGGATGCTAGATAAGAAACAAAAGAGAATGTAGCGATTTAAACTAAAAAGGATGCATACAATTATCATAAGAAATGATTAAATTGTATAATTGCAGCTAAGTCCTACTCATCTAAATTTTAAAATTCGCGTAGTACTACTTTGAAATTGAAACATGTTGTTCTGCAGAATGCATCTGATTCATCTAAACCTCCTCCGGCCCACGGGCAATCGGTGAGGGGAGCTTTTCTACAATCATCAATCGTCAGCAATTTTCTCCTCGCAATTGGACACTCGATCTAGTAATTTGGAAGCTAATTTTTTAATTTTGATTTGGATGCTTGTATCGTGTGGAAACGAATCTAACATTTATTGATAACGAAATACACTTTAATATGCTTATATGTTTGCTTATGCTTATGTTAATAATATTTTTATTATTAGAGCATGAATTTTAGAATGTGCAATGAAAACTCTTTCATATGATACCCCACTTGACAATGCCCCCTCCACAATTAAATTTGCCCCACCCTCCATTTTCGGTCTTTTTCGTTGTTGTTGGGGCAAATTTTAAGATTTTTCACGTCGAAGATTAATTTAGACAAATTATCGATGGTTTTTACGATTGGAAAATTAGGTAAAATATCTAACAAATTTCGAAAGATATAATAATATCGACATAACAAATTTTTGAAGATCGTCAAATCTTCGTGCTATTAAAAATTTCGAAAAATTACAATAAATCATTAAAAGTGTCGTAAGATCTCGAAACATCAGAAAAATATCAACGGATCATGAAAAATTTGAAAACATCGCACAATTTAAAAAAAATGAATGCAGAAATCAATTTTTGTGTTAAATTACGAAAAATATCGAACAGATATTTCGATATATTGACAGATGAAAAGTTTCGAAAAATTACATAAAAGTTTGAAATATGAAAAAATTCGAAAAATTGCAACAAATTGTTTAAAATGTTAAAAGGTCATAAAATAAACTAAAAACCTATTTAATCGGATTTAATAAAAAATAGAGGGGAAGAATGGCATTTTTGAACATTTCTTATGATTAGTCGAAAACTATGGGACCAAAATTAAAAAATTAACAAATTTTAGAATGTGCAATCAAAACGCTTTCATATGATACCCCACTTGATAATGCCCCCCGCATCATTAAATTTGCCCCACCCCCATTTTTAACCCTTTTTGTCGTTTTTTGGGCAAGTTTTAGAAATTTTCATGTCAAAAATTAATTTAGGCAAATTGGTAATAATTTTTCAAATTTTTTTTGGAAAATTATGGAAAATATCTAGAAAGACAAATTGTTACAAATGCCGAAAAAATAAAAAAAATGTCGAAATTTTCACAAAAAGTTATAATTCAAGTCGAAATTTAAAAAAAGGTCGAATTAAAAAAACCGAATTTACAAAGAAGTCAACATTTTGAAAAAAAGTCGAATTTTTTAAATAAAACGTCGAGAAAGTCAAAATTTTGAAAAAAATCAAATTTGGAGAAAAGTCGACATTTGAAAAAAGTTAAATTTATATGGAGTGAAAATTTTGAGAAGTCGAATTTTTTAAAAATTAAAATATTGAGAAAAACAAAATTACGACAAATTTGTTAAAAATGTCAAAAAATCATAAAATAAACTAAAAATGCACTTAATTGAGTTTAATTGAAAATAGAGGGAAAGAATGGTATTTTTAAACATTTCTTATGATAAGTCGAAAACCATGGGACCTAAATTAAAAAATTGAAGAATTTTAGAATGTGCAATCAAAACGCTTTCATACGATACCCCACTTGATGATGCCCCCCGCATCATTAAATTTGCCCCACCCCTCATTTCGTACCCTTTTTGTTGTTTTTGGATCAAGTTTAAGGATTTTTCATATCAAAGATAAATGTAGGTAAATTATCAATAATTTTTCAAATTTTTTTTAGAAAATTACGGAAAATATCTAAGTCAAATTACAAATGCCGAAAAAATAAAAAAAGGTTGAAATTTTCACAAAAAGTTAAAATTCAAGTCAAAATTTAAAAAAAGTGGAATTGAAAACACCGAATTTACAAAGAAGTCAAAATTTTGAAAAAAAGTCGAATTTTTCAAATAAAACGTCGAGAAAGTCAAAGTTTGAGAAAAGTCAAATTTACATGGAGGGAAAATTTAAGAAAAGTCAAAATTTGGGAAAAGTCAAATTTACATGGAGCGAAAATTTCGAGAAAAAGTCGAATTTTTTAAAAGTCAAAATATTGAAAAAATTACGACAAATTTGGTAAAAATGTTAAAAAATCATAAAATAAACTAAAAATGCACTTAATTGGATTTAATTAAAAATAGAGGGAGAGAATGGTATTTTTGAAGATTTTTTTATGATAAGTCGAAAACTATAGGAGCTAAATTAAAAAATTAAAGAATTTTAGAATGTGAAATTAAAACGCTTTCATATGATATCCCATTTAATAATGCTCCCCGCATCATTAAATTTGCCCCCACCCCATTTTTGGACTTTTTTTGTTGTTTTTGTATCAAGTTTTAGGATTTTTCATGTCAAAGATTAATTTAGGCAAATTATCAATAATTTTTCAAATTTTTTTTTGAACATTTTTTATGATAAGTGGGAAACTATAGCAGCTAAATTAAAAAATTAAAAAATTTTAGAATGTGGAATCAAAACGCTTTCATATGATACCCCACGTAATAATGCCCCCTCATTATTAAATTTGCCCCACCCCTCATTTTTGGTGTTTTTTATTATTCTTGGAGCGAATTTTAAGATTTTGCATGTCAGCGATTAATTTAGGCAAATTATCAATAATATTTCAAAATTTTTTTTTGGAAAATTACGGAAAATATCCAACAGGACAAATTGTTAAAAATTTTGAAAAAGATAAAAACAAGGACAAAATTTTCGAAAAACATGAACATCTTAAAAAAAAAAGAAATTCCACAAAAAGTTGAAATTCAGGTAGAAATTTCAAAAAAAAGTCGAATTTAAAAAACCAAATTTACGAAGAAGTCAAAATTTCAAGAAAAAAGTCAAATTTACATGGAGTGAAAATTTCGCGAAAAAGTTGAATTTTTTAAAAGTCAAAATATTGAAAAAATTAAAATTACGACAAATTTGTTAAAAATGTCAAAAAATCATAAAATAAACTAAAAATGCACTTAATTGGATTTAATTGAAAATAGAGGGGGAGAATAGTATTATTAAACATAGTATTATTAAAACGCTTTCATATGATACCCCACTTGATAATGCCCCCTCATTATTAAATTTGCTCCACCTCCCATTTTTGGCCTTTTTTGTTGTTCTTGGGGCAAGTTTTAGAACTTTTCATGTTAAGAATTAATTTAGGCAAATTATCAATGATTTTTCGAATTTTTTTTTTTAAAAATTACGGAAAATATTTAACGGGACAAATTATTAAAAATATCGAAAAAGATAAAAAAAGGGCAAAATTTTCGAAAAACATGAACATCTTAAAAAAAGATCAAAATTCCACAAAAAGTTGAAATTCAGATCGAAATTTCAAATAAAAAAGTCGAATTTAAGAAACCAACTTTACGAAGAAGTCAAAATTTCAAGAAAAAGTCGAATTTTTTAAATAAAACGTTGAAAGAGTCAAAACTTTGAAAAAAGTCGAAATTTGAAAAAAGTCGAAATTTAAAAAAAGTCAAATTTGAAAAAAGTCGAAATTCGAGAAAAGTCAAAATTTAAGAAAAGTCAGAATTTGAAAAAAGTCAAATTTGAAAAAAGTCGAAATTTGAGAAAAGTCAAAATTTAAGAAAAGTCAGAATTTGAAAAATCGAATTTTTCAAAAGTCACAATATTAAGAAAATCAAAATTACGACAAATTTTTAAAAATGTCAAAAAATCATAAAATAAACTAAAAATGCACTTAATTGGATTTAATTGAAAATAGAGGGGGAGAATGGTATTTTTGAACATTTTTTATGATAAGTCGAAAACTATAGGAGCTAAATTAAAAAATTAAAGAATTTTAGAATGTGCAATTAAAACGCTTTCATATGATACCCCACTTGATAATGCCCCCCTTATTATTAAATTTGCCCCACCCCCCATTTTTGGTCTTTTTTATTGTTCTTGGAGCGAGTTTTAAGATTTTGCATGTTAGCCATTAATTTAGGCAAATTATCAATAATTTTTTGAAATATTTTTTGGAAAATTACGGAAAATATCCAACAGGACAAATTGTTAAAAACATCGAAAAAAAGGGCAAAATTTTCAAAAAACATTAACATCTTAAAAAAAGATCGAAATTCCACAAAAAGTTAAAATTCAGGTCGAAATTTCAAAAAAAAGTCGACTTTAAAAAACCAAATTTGCGAAGTCAAAATTTCACGAAAAAGTCGAGTTTTTGAAATAAGACGGTGAGAAAGTTAAAATTTGAAAAAGTCAAATGTACATGAAGTGAAAATTTCAAGAAAAAGTCGAAGTTTTCAAAACTTAAAAGTTAAGATTTTTCATGTCAACGATTAATTGTTTTGGAAAATTACGGAAGAAATTTAGCAGGGAAGATTGTTAAAAATGTTAAAAAAAAGTCAAAATTTTCACAAAAAGTTAAAATTCAAGTCGAAATCTAAAAAAAAGTCAAATTGAAAAAGCCAGTTTTACAAAGAAGAAATTTTTTCACGATGATTTCTGGATATTTCCAAACAAATTTTCTTTTAAATGTCACTTATAATGAAATTTCGGCTTTTCTGTGGACACTGTTTTCGAATTTTTTCAAATTTCTCAAAATTTCGATCTAAAACATAATTTTATGGAAATTGGTCAGTGCTGGAAATTTCGCCGCAACAGTTTTCACTAAGTTTGCTCTATAAAATAGTTTCCACTTTTTTCTGGGAAGGTCAATCATTCTCGAATATTCGACTTCTCGAGAAGTCTGTAATGAACATCTGCATGAGTATTTTCATTCTGCCGCTAGAGGGGTCCTACCTAACGCCCTAACAACGTTCTTGGAACATCCAATCTCATTTAAAGAAGTCCACACCCGTTACGTTACCGTTGATGGAATTATCTTATTTAAAGAAGTCCACACTTGTTACGATTACCGTTGAGTGAGAAGTTGGTTTTACCAACGACTCGTTTATTATTAAAAAAAAAGCGATAACCATGCATTAAGTACTTTGCAACTTACTCTGATTCGTTGCTTTCGAAAACCAGTTCACCAGCGTTCGCCGCGTATTCTTTCCCGGCTCTTGCGGTACCATCTTCTGTCCAGTACGGCACTACAACTTTCCCGCGTGCTTTGGAACATCTCAACACCTTCAAGTGGAAAGTACCGACGCTTTCCTCCAATTCGTAATTTGCTGATTCAAATTTAAACACCCCACCGCAGTCATCGTCCAAAATTATAATGGTGGCGAACGTAGGAGTTCCCAAAAACCTAGACTCTTCAGAAAGTAAGCGAATGTAAAAGTGCTCGTCATCTCCAAATACGTCATCGTCAATGACTTGTATATTTAGATGTTTTTCCTTGTCACCACTCAAGAAGTGAAGGCTGCCCTTAATTGGGATGTACTTACTGTCAGCTTGGGCGGTCCCATCCTCGGTGGTATAGTCCACAGTTAGAGGAGTATCCAGATTGCCCTCTCTAGTAATTCGGACGTCTAGCTGACCGCAACTTTCCAGTACTGTGTAGCTGTTTGGCTCAAAGTATATACTAGGGGCCATCAACCTTGCTTCTCGCTCTAGTTCCGCCCTTATTTCCTCCAAATCACGTTGAGCTATCTCCGATATTCGCCGGAATAAATCACCAATACCGATCAGTTTCCTAGTAGCTTGAATCATGTAAAAGGCGCGTGATTTTGGAATACTTTTGAGAACCGTTTCATGGACCATGCGTTCTAGAGCTAACAAGTTCGCGCGGGGATGCTGAAGGCGTAATTCTTTTAAAATCGTTAGATACTCTTGCTTGATTTCCTCGTGGATGTCGCCCAGTGCTAACAATTCGGAGTTACCCAATTTCACTTTGCCCTCGTCTTCGGTTAGCACCGTTAAACTGTACACTTCTTCCGTCTTTCGACACATTCTTTTGTCGACCGCATACGCGTTAACGACCATTAATGGAAAGAAAACGACAGTAAGGAGCGCCTCCCAGACTTCAATGGTACCCGGTGATGATACTGCTAGGATGATGTAGAGCCAAACGTAGGCGAAAACGCTCCAAACTGAGGTAACCAAAAATACATCCAATCGTTCAATTTTTTTAACCTCCCCGTTTGGTATTGCGATAATACACACCCCAGTGATGACGAAGAGGTTAAAAGCCGCGGAACCTACTGCAGTTCCGGGGCCCAAAGCCCCAGCTTCGTAACCCTTGCAGTAGATTTCGATGACTGATAGTAGTATTTCGGGAGCTGAGGACCCAAGGGCCATCAGGGTTAAATTGGCGACGGTATTGTTCCATAGTTTTACCACTACAGCACTGGTGTTTCCTTTTGGTTTATTCACTAACACTTTTCGCGATGTTATAACTTCGATAGACGCCATAAATCGATCGGAAATGATCGAAACACCGATAAATAGGTATACGAGAGCAATAAAATAGACAAACCCTCTCCCAATTCGATCTGTTGATCTTAAATTGTCCAAAGGGCGCCAACATGGTAAAATAAGTCCATCTGTACAAATAATCGAGTTGTTCGCGAACACCGTCGACATTTCTAAAGCAATCGCAGCCTACTTTTATTAGATTTTATTGGGTGCATCCGACCCTCTAAGGAATTAGCGTTAATCAAAGTTATAGATACGGCGGGAGACAACAAAATAAATTTTGATTTTGTACAGCCACAGACTAGAAATAAAATGCATTAATATTAAATCGTGTGCTTGGTTGACTCCAAATTGCTACAAACAAAGTTTTAATGGAATAATTGAGATAAAAATGTAGGCTAACTTGTCACGTTTTTATTTATACGAGATGATTCAAAGTTTACAAATTTCTGAATATTGCTACAGTGTCGAATTAACCACAGAGCAAATGTGACGCAAACTGTGCCTTAAGCTCCTGAATTTTTCTCGAAATCCCGTCTTTTTTAAAATTTGAAGCAAATACTCAAAAATGGTAACGAAGGCTTCCACGGCCAGAGTCAGTACAGGATTAGACCGTGTCAAAGAACTACTAAAAGTGTTCGACGTTTCGCCCACCATCGTAGGGGGCTTCTTCAGGAACAAAGAAAAGAAACATTCATTATTTCATTTTTGCATATTCCCTTATATTTTTCTTTTTATTTATTGTTTCTTTTCTTTGTTCCTGAAGCAGCACCCTACGATGGTGGGCGAAACGTCGAACACTTTTAGTAGTTCTTTGACACGGTCCTGTATTCAAAAATGATGAAGAAGAAGTCCTAAAATAAAAATTAAGTTTACATTTCGTGAAGTCAAAATTTCGAAACCAAGTTCGGCATTTTAGGACCAACATTTTTAACAAATTTAAACTGATCTTAAAATATTATGATTTTTCCGTTACCATCAAGCTAATTCTCGTTTCCATCACGCTAATTCTCGTTACCAACATGCTCTATTGTTAACGGTATTATGTAACTATGCTACGAATGAAAGCTACTGTTTCAGTTCTGGGATATAGTGATGACAACGACGTTTCGTCAACCGTATTACGTCCATGAAAAAATTGTCTTTGTTTTTATCAAACAATCTCTCGACACTTTCGCGTTTTTTATTTTTAAAATAGTAACATACTATAACCTTGTTTTTTTAATAAACTATAACTGCTTACGATATTGAATCTTTTACATCAAATTCTATTTGTCATGCCTCCCCAAAAAACATCGAGAATGGTTTTGATTTTACTTCAGACAACATTCATCTTTGTAAGAGATGTTTTTATGCAGGTAATTTATTGTTATATTCTTCATGATAAAAGTTGGTACGTTTTAAGAGAATGTGAATTGTTATGACAGTGGCGTTCAGGCAAAAGGCAAGGACCGCTTTCTCTGATTGCGTTATAAATCAGAAAAAGCCGGGGAGCGATAGTCCGCTTGCTCATCAGCAACCTAGTTCATTTTTATTCCGACGAGTAAAGGGAAATTTAATTATAGAGATTTAGATGAAAATGGGAGAGAACTCGCGTTAATAAGATCTGGCTTATATCATGCTTCCTTACTGAGGTCTAAACTTCTTGAATAGATTTTTAATTAACTACAGAAATGAACATTTTTATGTTGATATTTTATAAGTCGTAAAGCTACTAACAATAAGAAGAGATATTTTAATTGTTTATGTTTTTAGATGAAATAAGGGGTACCTGCCTTATGCATATATCATTCTACAAAAAACGAAATTTAAAAAAATAAATAAAAATTTTCAAGAAAATGGAAATTAACAAAAATTGAAACTTTGCAAAGGTTGAAATTTTGAAAAAATAGTTAAAATTTTAATAAATGTTAGCATTTAAAAAAAAAACTCAAGAACTTTGAAAAAAATCTAAATTAACCAAAATTGATAGTTTGCAAAAAATACAAATTTTGTTGGCAATGTTGGCATTTTCAAAAAAAGTCATAATTTTGAAAATTTTCAAAAGAATTTTGAAATGGGTCAAAACTTTTAAAAAGTGGAAATTTTGGAAAAGGACAAAATGTTTAAAAATGTCAAAATTTTTAAAAATGTCAAAATTTTTAAAAATGTCAAAATTTTTAAAAATGTCAAAATATTTATAAAAGGTCAAAAATGAAAGATTTGCAAAAAAATCCAAATTATCGAAAGTCCTACTACTTTCAAAAAGAAAATCAAATAAAAGTTTGAAATATGTAAAAATTCGACAAATTACGACAAATTGTTAAAAATGTCAAAAGATCGTAAACTAAATTAACAGTCCATTTAATTGTATTTAATTAAAAATAGAGCGTAAGAATGGTATTTTTGAACATTTTTTATAATAAGTCGAAAACTACGGGAGCTAAATTAAAAAATTAAAGAATTTTAAAATGTGCAATAAAAACCCTTTTATATGATACCCCACTTGACAATACCCCCTTAACCATTAAATTTGCCCCACCCCCCATTTTTGGTCTTCTTCGTTGTTTTTGGGGCAAGTTTTAATATTTTGCATGTCGAAGATTAATTTAGGCAAATTATCAATAATTTTTCGAAATTTTTTTTGATAAAATACGGAAAATATCCAACAGGACAAATTGTTAAAAATGTCGAAAAGGATAAAAAAAAGGACAACATTTTCGAAAAACGTGAACATTTTAAAAAAAGATCGAAATTCCACAAAAAGTTGAAATATAGGTCGAAATTTCAAAAAAAAGTCGAATTTAAGAAACCAAATTTACGAAGAAGTCAAAATTTCAAGAAAAGGTCGAATTTTTTAAATAAAACGTTGAGAAAGTCGAAATTTTAAAAAAGTCGAAATTTGAAAAAAGTTGAAATTGAAAAAAGTCAAAATTTAAGAAAAGTTATAATTTGGAAAAAGTCAAATTTACATGGAGTGAAAATTTCGAGAAAAAGTCGAATTTTTTAAGTCATAATATTGAAAAAATCATATTACGTCAAATTTGTTAAAAATGTCAAAAAATCATAAAATAAACTAAAAATGCACTTAATTGGATTTAATTGAAAATTGAGGAGAGAATGGTATTTTTGAAGATTTTTTTATGATAAGTCGAAAACTATAGGAGCTAAATTAAAAAATTAAAGAATTTTAGAATGTGGAATTAAAACGCTTTCATATGATACCCCACTTGATAATGCCCCCCTCATTATTAAATTTGCCCCACTCCCCCATTTTTGGTCTTTTATATTGTTCTTGGAGCGAGTTTTAAGATTTTGCATGTCGGCGATTAATTTAGGGCAAATTATCAATAATTTTTCGAAATATTTTTTGGAAAATTACGGAAAATATCCAACAGGACAAATTGCTAAAAATATCGAAAAACATTAAAAAAAATGGCAAAATTTTCGAAAAACATGAACATCTTAAAAAAAGATCGAAATTCCACAAAAAGTTAAAATTTAGGTCGAAATTTAAAAAAAAGTCGAATTTAAGAAACCAAATTTACGAAGAAGTCAAAATTTCAAGAAAAAGGTCGAATTTTTTAAATAAAACGTTGAAAAAATCAAAATTTTAAAAAAGTCGAAATTTGAAAAAAATTGAAATTGAAAAAAGTCAAAATTTAAGAAGTCATAATTTGAAAAAAGTCAAATTTACATGGAGTGAAAATTTCGAGAAAAAGTCGAATTTTTTAAGTCATAATATTGAAAAAATCAAAATTACGACAAAATTGTTAAAAATGTCAAAAAATCATAAAATAAATTAAAAATGCACTTAATTGGATTTAATTAAAAATTGAGGGGAGAATGATATTTTTGAAATTTTTTTATGATAAGTCGAAAACTCTAGGAGCTAAATTAAAAAATTAAAGAATTTTAGAATGTGGAATTAAAACGCTTTCATATGATACCCCACTTGATAATGCCCCCCTCATTATTAAATTTGCTCCACCCCCCATTTTTGGTCTTTTATATTGTTCTTGGAGCGAGTTTTAAGATTTGGCATGTCGGCGATTAATTTAGGCAAATTATGAATAATTTTTTGAAATATTTTTTAAAAAATTACGGAAAATATCCAACAGGACAAATTGTTAAAAATATCGAAAAAAAAGGGCAAAATTTTCGAAAAACATGAACATCTTAAAAAAACATCGAAATTCCACAAAAAGTTAAAATTTAGGTCGAAATTTAAAAAAAAAAGTCGAATTTAAGAAACCAAATTTCAAGAAAAGGTCGAATTTTTTAAATAAAACGTTAAGAAAGTTAAAATTTTGAAAAAAGTCCAAATTTGAAAAGGGTCGAAATTTGAGAAAAGTCAAAATTAAAAAAAAGTCATAATTTGAAAAAAGTCAAATTTACATGGAGTGAAAGTTTCGAAAAAAAGTCGAATTTTTTAAAAGTTAAAATATAGAAAAAATCAAAATTGCGACAAATTTGTTAAAGATTTTTCATGTCAAAGAATAATTTAGACAAATTATCAATGATTTTTCAATTGAAAAATTAGGTAAAATATCTAACAAAATTCGAAAGAACCCACATTTTAAAAAAAGGGTGAGATTTTCAAAAAAAGTCGGAATTTGTAAATACGGAATTTTTGAAAAAGGCGAAATTCGAAATTTCGTCGAGTAGTCGACATTTTCAAAAGAACTTTCGAGATAAAGCTGCAATTTCGGAGAGTCGATATTTCGAAAAATCGATAAATAAGTTCGAAATTTTCAAAAAAAGGTCGCATTTTTCAAAAAGAACGCTCGAAAGGCTCCGCTGAGGGGACATGTGTCATGCTATAAAAATCGAAAGGCTCCGCTGGGGGGACATGTATTGGTGTTATAAAAATTGAAAGGCTCCGCTGAAGGGACATTCTGTTATCTGGTATGTAGTATAAAAATTTTTATCGAACGGTAAGGGATAAAAAAGGGCGAGATTTAAAAAAAAATGTCGAAATTTTTAAAAAGAGAATTTTTGAAAAAGGCCTAATGTCTTAACTCGAAATCTTGATTGAAATCAAAATGTTGAAAAAAATAGTCGACATTTTTAAAGGAATATTCGAAAAAAACTAGAGATTTTGAAATGTCGAAAAATCAGTAAAAAAGGTCATAATTTCGAAAAATCAATGACAAAGGTCGAGATTTCGAAAAACATAATGCGCCCCTTATCGTTAAATTTGTCTCACCCTACATTTTTGGTCTTTTTGTTATTCTTGGAGCAAGTTTTAAGATTTTTTTATGTCAACGATTAATTTAGGCAAATTATTAATGATTTTTCAATTTTTTTTTTAGAAAATTACGAAAAATATCTAAGAGGACAAATTGCTACAAATATCCAAAAATTAAAAAAGGGCAAAATTTTCACAAAAAGTTGAAATTCAAGTCGAAATTTAAAAAGAGTCGAATTTAAAAAACCAATGTTCAAAGAAATCAAAAGTTTGAATTTTTCAAATAAAACATTGAGAAGGTCAAAATTTTGACAAAAGTTGAAATTTGAGAAAGGTCGAAATTTGAAAAAAGTCAAATTTACAAGGAGTCGAAATTTAGAGAAAGTCGAATTTTTCAAAAGTCAAAATATTGAGAAAATCAACATTAAAAAAAATGTTATTTATAAAAAAATTAACACTTTCGAATAAAAAACGAAATTTTCAAAAAGTTCCAAATTATTATGAAAATTTTTAAAATTTAAGATGTTTTAACAGTGAATGTTTTATATTTCATGTCAATTTCTGCTGAAAATTATTACATTGTTAATAACGCTAATTAAAACAATGTAAAAATCATTCAGTTATTTCGATCAATCAACCCCCGAAATATAGGCAACATATTAATCATCAAAATGATTACGCATGAAGGCAGCTTTAGTTCTGGTGATTTTTTTAGTAACTTATCTAAATGTTGATTTAATACTTCACGGTCCACCCTTATACATATTTATCTAAATTGTGATGGGCTTGGCAAGCCCCCGTGTCCAGCACAAAATATAAATAGAACTTAATTGACATCGTTGACATAAAAATAAATAATATCAAGTTTTTCAGCAGAAATATTGGTACGAATATTGTAAAAATAAATATTTGAAAACGTCATTTTTGTACATAAAATTAGAGAAGCTGCCAAATGTTTTGTGCTGTCAAACTCGCGTATCTACTTTATATTTTGTGGTTTTGATGCTCGTAATCGCGTCCTTTCTTCAAATCTCTTTGTGGGGTCAGGAATCTTTTCCTGTTAGTCTATAATCGTGTAGAAACGAAATCAAAATTTATTGGTAACGAAATACACTTAAAACTTATAAACTTTTAGACGCTTTTAATTATTACAAATAACATTCAACACAATGTTGCCAAATTACCAACTCTGTTTCGGATAAAAATTGCTTATACATATGTCCGAAGAAAAAAGTTGTAGACAACTGTAAATAAAGGCTGAAAACAAACTAAATTTTCAATGTTTGATCATTTCGTTTAAATAATTGATATTTTCACGATAAAATAAAAGTAATGACTTAATCAACCTCTTATCTACACTATTATAAAACAAAGTAACGAGACTTTTTTTATTGTTTTTTTTTTAATTTTATTTAACATTTCTTCGGCCCAGTTGGAAAATATTTAAATTTTTATTGTTTGTTGACAATATTCTACAGTTTTTGAAATATGACTACTTGATATTTAAATTTATTTAAAAACGTCACCTCATGACAGTTGACAAAATAAGAGGTTAGTTTATTTCACATAGAATAGGATAAAATAAAAATAGAAGACCAAAATTAGATATGAAAAAAATTTCCTTTTTTTGATAAATTATGAAAATATAAAAAATACATAAAAAAGGTTGTAGCACTGGACATCGATTGTTGTCTGACCGGTAACTAAAAAAAAGGCACCTCACCATAAAATTAGTGAACAGATTAAGACCGAGTTTTACTAGGGAGTTAACAGGGCTAATGAAACAAACTGCAAATCTACAAACACAAAACATACATATATTCTACAGATTTACAGTATTTTAAAATCTTCCTTTTTGCAGATCAACTGTAGGTTGCTAATAATGAATTCAGGGTACAGAAATATCTCGAAGCTCGTATAATTAATTTTAGATATAGTCCATTTTAGATCAATCTACATAAGAGTAAGCTGCGGACTACTAATTTTGTAGTGGCAACAATAAAAACTAGAAATATTGAGATGTGGTCGTTGGCAGCACTGTGACATTTGTTGATGGTGGTCTGTGTTCCTAGAATCCTAACCTAAATATTGTTAAATATTTTTATTTGTTGTTATTTTAAGGGTGATTCTTTTATATTTGATGTCAATTTCTACTGAAAATCATTAAATTGCAAGTAATAGTAATAGAAATAATATGGAAAATATGTAATCCAATTATTTCTGCCAAACAACCCCTGAAATATAGGCAACACATTAATCATCAAACTGGTTACCTGCGAAGCCAGCTTTGCTTTTAGTGATTTTTTTAGAGACTTTTCTAGAGGTTAATTTACTAATTTATGGCGTATTTCTATGCAGATATATCTGAAATAGACTGTAACACCGGGTTCAATCAATGGTAACACGGAAACCGCAGATCTGTGACCGAAGCCCTCCAGCGTGTGTTGGTAGCACTGTCCGCAATCATAGATCCACGGATTATAATCCGAGCATAGATCAAACAACGAAATGTGACATAGATGCTGACAATTAGGTTTTGTAGGTTAGGTTTTTAAAATTTGTTTGTATATTCCACATTATTGTACATAAAGATGTTATTAAATAAGTGCCAAAGTGCTAAATTATTTCTTAAGCTAAGGCGCCACTTAGACAAACGACTACGCTCCTACGGTCAATCGCTTTCATCCTCCGAAATAGATATTCCCCTATCTAATGGGTAAGTGTTACCATCAGGCAATTAACCACTGAATAAATGTCGTTTTTAGGAAAAATATTCGCATAACCACCGGTCAATACGCGAAATTAGCAGATGGTTGCGCAGTTGCATCTTTAGGTGATACATCGGTGATGGTTACTGCGGTTTCTAAGACTAAACCTTCCTCGAACAATTTCTTACCATTAGTTGTTGACTACAGACAAAAAGCGGCAGCAGCGGGTAGAATACCGACAAATTTCTTCCGACGAGAACTGGGGCCGTCAGAAAGGGAAATCCTAACCTCGCGTTTGATAGATCGTAGCTTGAGGCCACTGTTCCCCGAGCATTTTAACTATGAAACACAAATCGTGTGCAATATGTTGGCGGTTGACGGGGTTAACAATCCCGATGTATTATCGATTAATGCTGCTTCCGCCGCATTAGCTCTGAGTGATATACCGTGGAATGGGCCAGTTGGTGCTATTAGAGTCGGTTTTATTGATAATGAAGTTGTTATTAATCCAACAAGACGTGAACTGCAGGAGTCTAGTCTTAATTTAGTTGTTTCGGCTACTAAGCGGAATTTAGTTGTTATGTTGGAAGGTAGTGCACAAAATATTCTACAACAGGATTTGTTAAAAGCTATAAAAATTGGCACCAAAGAGTCGCAGCATGTCGTGAATAGTATTGAAAAGCTTCAGAAGTCGTTTGGTAAAGAAAAAAGGGCCCTAGATCCTTCTGTTGAATTATCGCAAGAGATTGAGGAAGCTCTTAGAACGTTGTCAGAGATGAGAGTTACTGAAATTCTCAATAATCATAAACATGATAAATTAAGTAGAGATAACGCTCTTGCGGACGTCAGGACTGATGTTTTAGACAAAATTAGGGGTAGTTTTCCAGATGTTGATATGAACGTTGTTAATGAAGTGTATAATAAAAAAGTAGTTAGGCAATGTCTTCGGGACTTAATTTTCCAAAGTGATATTCGATGTGACGGTAGAGGTTTAGATGAATTGAGAGATATTTCTTGTCAAGTTAATCTCTATAAACCGTTGCATGGCAGCGCTGTATTTCAAAGGGGGCAAACTCAGGTCTTCTGCACTGTAACTCTAGACTCGCCCGATAGTGCCTTGAAGTTGGATTCGATGGCTATGTTAACCAGGTAAATATTGAATTACAGCTTTCATTGTTTGAAGATTTTCATTAATTTCGTCTTTTTTTTCTTATATTTATAAAAATCTTCCCAAAATATCGAGCAAAGAATCAGTAGGTTGGGATTTAGTTCGAAATTTTGTGAAGTCAATGTGGAGAAAATGTCTCAACATTGAGACAAAATGTTGTAGAGAAAATGTTGAAAATCATTCAATCTTCATTTTAGAAAATCAGTAAAAATTGAACGTTAAACTTCTAATGTGCAAATTGTCAACATTTTGAAATAGTTTTCAATTTTTTATCTTTTCTCTAAAAATTCATTACGAATAAAAATTTCACCATTTTTCGGAAAGAAAATTATAAATTTCTACTTTTTTTCCTAGATTTATAAAACACTTCTCAAAATGTCGAGGGAAAAATCGATATTTCTGAATTGAGTTAGAAATTTTGTGGTCACACAAAGTTAAACTCGATGTTTAATCAATTCTAAAAAGGAAAAACCTAATTTATGGTTTTTTTATAAATAGCGCTTGTTTTATAACTGGAAACTTGTCTTAAATCTTTTTTTTTATTTAAATCATCATTGCAGTGGCGTGAAAGAGAAGAACTTTTTCCTTCATTACGAGTTTCCTCCGTTCGCAACCAAAGAAATAGGTCGAATAGGTCCGTTAGGGCGGCGGGAAATGGGCCATGGAGCTTTGGCGGAAAAAGGGCTGTTTCCCACAGTTCCTAGTGATTATCCATTTACTGTCAGACTCACATCCGAGGTGTTAGAATCCAATGGTAATTGGCTAACGTTTTGTCTTAATTGGTGGGTAAATAATTACTTTAGGTTCCAGTTCAATGGCTAGTGTGTGCGGGGGTAGTTTAGCTTTAATGGATGCTGGGGTCCCCATCTCTGCACCAGCGGCGGGGGTTGCCATCGGTCTAATTACAAAATATGACACTCAAGGACAAAATATTGAGGATTATCGAATATTAACTGATATTTTGGTAAGAATTGTTACTCTCTATGTTAATAGTTTTCATTTTCTTTTGCCACTCGAATAGGGAATCGAGGATTATATGGGTGATATGGATTTTAAAATAGCCGGAACCAAAAAAGGTGTTACGGCGCTACAAGCTGATATCAAAATACCTGGTCTTCCATTGAAGATAGTTATGGAGGCTATTCAGAAGGCGACAGATGCAAAGTCGCGTATTTTAGACATTATGCACGCATGCATTGATAAACCTAGGTATGTTTACCCAAGATTTTTAAAAAGAAACGCATTTCAACAAAAATTTGTTAAAATGGATTCTTAAAATTTTCTACTTTTCTTTTAATTTATTGAGTGCAATTTAGAAGTTTTGACTTTTGTTGCTCTGATTTTTCGTTAATCCTAAAAGTTATTTAAAGAAATTTAAAATGTTTAATTTCATAAAAAATAAAAAGTACGAATTTTGTGGGAAAAAATTTGATTAAAAGAACCATATTTATAGTAACCATAATTATGTCATGCTTTACCACAATTGGTGTACTTTAGAGTTGAGAAGAAGGAAAATTGGCCCGTCACTCAAAAACTAGAGGTCGAGGTCCACAAAAGATCCAGACTTATCGGTTCTGGAGGAATCAACTTGAAAAAGCTCTTTTTAGAAACCGGTGTTCATGTAAGTAACCCCACAACAAAATTAAAATTGAAATAACTTGAAATATTAGGTGACACAAGTAGATGACACCACATTTGACATATTCGCTCCAAGTCAACATGCTATGGACGAAGCGTTAGAAATGATAAATAAATGGTTGACAACCGAGAGAATTCCAGAATTAGAATTCGGCGGAATTTACCCAGCGACGATTGTCGAAATCAGAGATATTGGTGTTATGGTCACGCTTTATCCGGGGATGCCCCCAGCTCTACTACATAACTCTCAACTCGATCAACGAAAGGTTTTCTGTGCCAAATTCGTTTAAGTTTTGTTTTAATTTTATTTTACTAGGTGGCGCACCCGTCGGCCCTCGGCCTAGAGACTGGACAAGAAATTCAAGTTAAATATTTTGGGCGAGATCCCGTTTCGGGTTTGATGAGATTGAGCCGGAAAGTTTTACAAGTTGCAGCACGTATTTAACAAGAGGTTTAAGAATAAAACTATTTTTTAGAAAATGTAGTTTTTGTTATTTCCTTCGGGTGATCGACTGTATTTCTATCTGTAGTTGACTGCATTTGGCGCTATTCAATTAGTTCCGGTGCGTAACATTGAAGTTTTATATCTATTTTGATTTATCTGTGGATTGTGGACCACAAAACATAGATTCATAGAAGAGTACAGTCCATTTCAGACATTTGTATTAGAGTAGGCACTACTAATTTTGTAGTGGTAACGGCAAGAACTAGTAATATTTAGACATATATGTAATACTTCTATATGGCCAGTTCCTCGTTTCTTATGGGAAAGACTTCTCTTTCTCGCTGACCTTCACACGAATTAATGAGTCGCAAGGCGCAGGTGCTACATATCATCTGTGCATGGCCAAAGTCAGCTGTGCATGGCCAAACATAAACACCCGTTTAACCCGCGCGTAGCGATTGGTTCATTTTGTTCAATTCATGCGCAATACTCGCCATTTATTCATGTTCCATCTTTATCGAATTTGGTTGGAACAAACTCGTGAAGAGAATAGGGAGCTGGCCATATAGAAGTATTACATATATGTATTTAGACATGGCCGTATGGCAGCGCTGTGACATTTCTTAATGGTGTTCTGTGTTCTTAAAATCTTAACCTAAATATTTTGGTTTGTTGTCGATCACGGATTATAGAAGTAGGATAGTGCAGGAACGAAAAAGCGTCCTGAATAGGTAGTACCCTCTCGTAATATCGGGAGTGATGGATTTCTACTACCAATGAAGAACAAAGTAAATAAATATGGCTATTAAATACTTGTTGAGAAATGTCAAAACTTACCGATTTGGTTTAATTTTAATGTCATTTCTTAGTGCATTTAATTCATATTTTTTACGAAAAAGATTATGTAGGAGAAATCCAAGAATGATCCAGATGGGTTTTCTGTAGTCTTTCAAAAGAATAACTAAGCTGCAATTACTATTGTGATCCCTTGCGCGCTTAACATGACCAATGATTTTCAACAAGAGAGATCTCTGTCGGAGCTACTCCACTTTGTAGACGAATTTCGATCAAATTTTTATATGTACATGGACAATATGGGCCGTGCACTGTCCTTATTCTATCATCCGTGCTTAACCTAAATATTTTGATATGTTTTCGGTTTTAAGAGTGATTCTTTTATATTTTATGTCTGTGCTGAAAATTATTAAAATGTCAGTAATGCTAATAACAACAATACGGAAAATATTTACTTCGATTATTGTTACTAAACAATCCTTGAAATACAGACAACACATTAATCATCAAAAAGTCAACGCGTGAAACCAACTTTAGTTCTAGTAATTTTGTCCTAACTTCTAAAGGTTGATTTAATACTTCACTGCCTATTTTTGTGCAGATTTATATGAAATGGACTATAAATGTGCCTCACAATACGCACTGAACTTCTAATTTTGTGGTGATAACAAGACTAGTAATATTTAGATACAGTCGTGTGGCAGCGCTGTGACATTTTCCTACTTGTGTTCTGTGTTCTTAAAATGTTAACCTAAATACTATTATATACTTTGCTTTGTTGTCGGTTGTTTTAAGAGTGATTCTTTTATATTTTCGTCAATTTTAACTGAAAATTATTGATTTGCTAATAATGGTCTCAAAAATAATGCGGAAAACATTTAAACTGATTATTTTCGCCAAACAACCCCTGAAATAGAGGCAACACATTAATCGTCAAAATAGTCGTGAATGTAGCTTTAGCTCGGGTGATTTTGTTTTTAGTTAGTTGGGCACTTTTATCTGAAATAGACTACAAATTCACATAACAGTACATACGTATAGATTCTATGTAATTGCAGAGGAGATTAATTTTATTTTTTTAGCTGATTACGTTGATACCAAAGTCGCTTTTGCAAATAATTATATTTATAATTGTTTTGAAATGCCAAATCAATATTTAAATTGTTGCTTTCTTTAGGTTGGCATTGAAGGTTGTTTATGTTCTATGTTTGCTAAATGTCAATGTCTGTTAAGAATTAATAAAAAGCAAGAAGACTATAATTATAGCCTTCTTGATAAAAAGTTAGTGATACAGTAAGAAGTTTCTCTATCAGGGATGATCGATATTAGAAAACCTTGGATATTGATATCAATATTAACATCGGTTCAAAAGTATCGATGTACGATGAATATCGAAAGAAAAATATCGATGTCCGAAAACATCGACATTTAAGGTAAAAAAAAACAATCCATTTTATTATACGGTATACATATAGTAAGCGATGTTAGCAAATTCATGGTAGATTATTGGGTTACATTACTGCAAAAGTTTGAGTTTACTGGACAGACATAGAATACAATATAGAGTACATTCACTGTACCTGTTATTTCGTTTTCGAAGTTTCATTACAAAAAAAAATTAACTTCTACTAACACTCGCTCTCACTTTATTCTTAGATAAGAAAAAAAATTGACCATGGCTTGAAATTGGCAGTTTTTTATTTTATTAGTTTTAATTTGGTTACATCGATCAGCGATATTTAATGTATGCAACATTTGTTGCACCTAATCACACTAGGTGGCCTAGCCCTAGACCTAGAGTGTATCGATATCGATGTTCCGATTTTATTCTCATAACATCGATATATCAATATTATCGAAAACTTAACATCGATATTAAAACATCGATGTTTTTCCACTAAACATCTATGTTCATTCACCATCGATGAATATCGATCATCCCTATTCTCTATGCAATATATTAAAAGAATCCAGCATCCTGCCTAAAAGCTATTCCACTAATCAAAATTAACAACAATAATAATTACATTTTTAAATGAACATTGTCGATCTCAATAAAAATGGCTTTTATTTGTTCGACTTATCAAGTGAGTGAATCAAGAATGTTCGATTAATCCATTTCCTGAAGATCAAATTTTCTCCAATTCGCCCATCTCTAATTTTAATCTGTACATACAAAATTTAGAGATTTAGTATATTCCACATCTTTTAAATTAAGTACAAATTTATAAATTGAAAACGCCTTTTTTTAATGCATTTATCATCTATTAAATTCCGATTGAGATTGACTTATAATTAAAAAAATCAATTAGGAATACGTATATTTGTGAGAAATACGCAACCGCATATCGTTCGTTACAATTTCATTTTGTCTGATATTTGGATTATGTTATCGACTTAAATGTAAACAATACGAATTAGTAACAAGTTTATTAACAAAAATCAAACTAATTGTTAACTGTTACCGTAATTTGCATGCACCAAAAAAAGTAAGGTTAAATTCTAATTGAATTTGTGGAAAACTTATTCGAGCGTATCATGTCTTTGATTTGGCCATGAATTAAGTCACATTTAGATTAGATTTGATGCTGGTGTAAAGTTCCGTTATTTTCGCTTCGTTACAGCAGTTGGATCTTGTCTTTGAGTGAAGACTAGATAAGGAAATAACATGGCTCAGAGTTCACCACTAATTTTGCGAATTTTGGCTTCTTCGGTAACCGCCGCCAATAGAGCTGGAAAAATCATACGGGATATATTGAATAGAGGAGACCTGGGAATAGTAGAGAAGGTATTTAGAACAAAATATTAATTCTTAAAGAAGCCAAAGTTGTAATTTCAAGCAAAGAATGTATATTTAACAGTGGACAAATAAATATGGAAATTTCGCAAAATTTGAATAAAATTTTGAATTTCGCATTTGGTGGATTATCTCATCTTTTGGCTTTTATACAAATTCACTTAATGGATCACAGAAAAACGAAGATTTTATTTAGATTTAAAATTATCTTATCTGATTTAAAACCTGTCATAGCTTAATGTTATCACTTTGTATGTTTGATTGCAGTGTTTATTTTAATAAATATTTTTTTTCTAAACTAATATACTTGCAGGGCAAAGGCGACCTTCAAACGGAAGCAGATAGATCAGCCCAGAAATGTATAGTAGCATCTTTATCTCAACAATTTCCTAAAGTTACAATAATTGGCGAAGAAGGTGATACTCAATGTGAAGTAAGTATAGGGTTACCAGCTTACGGATTCTATCTGAACTGTTCGATAATTAAGCTAGTTGTTTGCGTAATTGGAATGAAAGGTGGACCAAATTTGTTCAACAACAAACATGATTAGACGAATATAGTGAATCTTTTTTTCTGCTCATAAAAGTCTATTTTGAAGGGTGAAAACGATGACTTTTTCTTGGTCCTGAAATTTTTATTTTTGGTAGCCCAGGTAGGAAAAGTAAAAATTGAATTCCTCTGTTTGATAATGGAATGTTGGTAATTGGGCAACCCTAAATAAGTACTAAGTACACCTGATCATCGATTAAATGATTGTTTTTAAAATTGCAAGTTCTCGAAATTTTCACTTTTATCTTAATATTCGAATTTGGGGTTGAAATTTTGATAAAACGATTAAACATTTTCAATTTAAATGAAAGTCCTGTCTAAAAATCTTCATAATTTTGGGGGAACGGACTGGTACTTGGTTATTTTCAAAAATTGAAATGCAAATCTTGTCCCCTGAAACAAAGAAAGATTAAAAAACACAACAAAGGTTGCTCTAACACGTTTCGACAGCCAAGGTATCATTTTCAGAGAAATACTACATCTACAGAGAGGTACAGTATCTCTCTGAAGATGTTAACTTGGCAGTCGAAACGCTTCAGAGCAACCTCCGTTGTGTTTTTTAACCTTTCTTGGTTTCAGGGGACAAGATTTGTATTTCAATTTTAGAAATCCCCAGCTTTGCCCCAGTTTCTTTGGTAAAGATTCGCTTTTTCCAATTTTTAATATACTCAAGAACAAGTTGAATTGTATTACTTTTTAGATGCTGAATTAAGTTTTAGTTGCTTTTCCTATATACTTTTCGACAATAATTAAGACAATCTTCTAGGTACCAAGTGATTGGATTGTAACAGACTGTGAACCAGAAATATTATCAAAACAATGCCCCAAAGAGTACTTACAGGTCACATCAGATGACATTGTAGTTTGGGTCGATCCATTGGACGGTACAGCGGAATTCACTCAGGTAACGAATTGTTTCAAATCTAGGACATATAGTTATGCATTAACACATTCGCTGCTACACACAATTTGCTGGTTTTCTCAGCCACACACAATTTGCTGGTTTTTCAGCCACACACAATTTGCTGGTTTCCTTACAATCCAATTTGTTGCTAGGACATATAAAAATAATTAGCGGTTTACGAGGTAACTCGTGTGCAAAATAAGGTGCCAGCTATGAGTTATCTCATAAGTTGGCAGCGAATGTGTTAAAGAGTTATAACATTTTTTTATTCCTTTTGGTGGAGCGGACTGGTCCTTGGTTATCTTCAAAAATTGAAATACAATCTTGTCCCCTGAAACCAAAAAGATTAAAAACACAACACGCTCTAACGCGTTTCAAGAGCCAAGCAAGAGATATCTCTCTGAAGAGAGCTTGGGTGTCGAAACGCGTTAGAGCAACCTTTGTTGTGTTTTTTAATCTTTCTTGGTTTCAGGGGGCAAGGTTTGTATTTCAAGATATAACATTGCAATGTATTTTATTTTTAAGGGTTTATTAGATCACGTAACAGTATTAATTGGGGTAGCTGTGAAGGGAAAAGCTGTAGGCGGCGTTATTCATCAACCCTATTACAATTACAAAACCCCAAATGGTTCCATGGGCAGGACAATATGGGGCCTCAAGGGCTTGGGCGTGGGCGGCATAAAATTCGTAGAACCTCCAGCTGGTAAATTCATCGTCACCACTACTCGAAGACAGGACGATTTGGTGCAGAAGACGCTGGATGCTGTACAACCTGACGAGGTCCTTCGTGTAGGTGGATGCGGACACAAGGTGCGAATATTCATCGTTTAAGGTTTACTTCATCGGAATTTTACTTTTAAAAAACAGTTAATTAATCTTTAAATACAACAACTGATACTTTCTGAAATTCTTGACAACTCATAAAATATAGTGAGCAACAAATATTAAAAATTAAATTAATATTTATCATTTATGAGTTATGAATTCAGTTAATAATTAATACAACTGATATTACGATGTAGATTCTGATGCTCATCGAAGGGGAGGCCCACGCATACGTTTTTGCCAGCAAAGGTTGTAAAAAATGGGATACGTGCGCCCCTGAGGCGGTTCTGGAAACGCTCGGAGGTGTCCTCACTGATTTACATGGAAACCACTACGACTACAGTAAGGAGGTCAAATATCCTAACGTCGGCGGTGTGCTTGCCACTGTTACGCAGCAGAGTCATTCAACGTTGAAGGCGAAAATACCTCAATTTGTTCTCGATGCTTTAAAATAATTGTTCGAGTCAATTATTGGCAACAAAAACAGGGTTCATTTTTGAATTGTCACTTGATTGCATTTATTAGTTGTGGCCAATTTTTTATTTTTTATTCTGAGCTTATGTGACTCATTTTTTTGTGTTTTTGTGTCATTATTGACTCGTTTTGAATTAATTCAAACATTCTTATTTTACTTATTGACTGGGCTCGATAAGCTTATGTCAAATTATAATTGTTTTCTGAAGTGACCAAGAGTTTCCTATTTATTGTAAGATGGTAAAAACATAATCATGTATAGTATTTTTGTGTACTATAATTCCTTCCAAACACGCACAAATGACGATAATCTATGTTAGAAGTAGTTAAGTATTGTAATATTTAAAGCCTTAATATCCTGTTGAAATGTGAAGATTTTTAATGTTCCTTCTGATGTGATGTACTTTTTTTGTTGGAAAATATATTGAAAATACGTCTCTGTTCCTCAAAGATTTTAAAGATCTGTATTGTTTAGATAATAATATAATTATTAATGTTTTACTTTTTATTCATACATTAGCAACTTTTAAGCTCTTGATATTAATAACTGCGATAATATGGTAAGGAATGGGGAATCTTAAATATGAGGATCATCAAAGTTCGTAGTCTTAACCAGATTTTATTTTAGGAGATTCATACTAGGGATGTCTATTCCTTTTTAAAATAATCAATTTTTGGATCGATTTGAATCATGAGCAAAAGTATCGATGCCCTATAAAATTGGGTGCTGAAAGATCAATTTCCGATTAATCGCCTTGTTGGTGAAATATTTAATAAAAGAAAAATTGAATGATAATGATGAATTGGCTTAGTTTAATTTTGAAAGTTTTTTCTTGGATTCTAAACACTAATATTTATATTTTAATTATTTGTTCCCAATTAGAAAAATCCGATACATATTTATTTTCTGCGTTGTTTATTTATGCATTTTTGGTTTTTTACGAGGATGTAGAAAGGGCATTCATTTATAAAAATATATTTAGAAATATGAAGTTTAAACTAGAAGTTACAAGATTAAAGTGGAAATTTCCACTTTATTTGCCAAATTTCGACGTTTTTTGAGTAAATTTCATAGAGAAAGTCGAAATTTCGGCTTTAATTACGAAATTTAAACTTTTTTTCACGAGATTTTAAGATAGTCGAAATTTCTTAAAGTTAGGCAGATGACAGTTTAGCCCCACCAATCCTTAGAATATAAGACTATATTCTAAGCACCAACTCTTTTACAATTTAATGTTGACACCTAGCAGTAGGGTACATTCAGTAAATTCAATTTTTTATTACCAAAAATTTCAACTTTTTTCTTGACATTTCAAGGTTAAAGCAGAATTTTCGAGAAAAAATTGGAAATTTCGAGTTCAAAGTCCACGTTACAAAAGCGTAGAAAGGCGTTGATTAAAAAGAATTATATTTTGAAATTTGGACATTTTACAAAGGCGTAAAAAGGACATTGAGAGTTAAATAAATTAGTTTAGAGATTACGACTTTTTTCTCGAAATTTCGATTTTTTTCGAAATTTTGACTTTTTCTCGTAATTTTGACTTTAATCTCAAAATTTCGAATTTAAATTCGAAATTTCGGCTTTCTTCTCGAAAATTGGACCTTTTTCTAGAAATGTCTACTTTTTTCCTAAAATTCCGACATTCATCTCGAAATTTCGACTTTAATCTCGAAATTTCGACTTTGGTATCGAATTTTTTCTCGAAATTTCAAGAATAAGTCTCCTTAATAAGCACACTCTATGGTTAAATTAAGCAGACGACTGTTACGTCCCACCACACCTCTTTCCCAACAATCTTGACAGTTGGTAGTATGGTGCGACCAATAATTGCTATTTTTAATTAGCAAACTTTGGTTTTTTTTAGAAATTTCGAAATTAAAGTTGAAATTTCGAGCAAAAAGTCGAAATTTCCAATTTTAAATCGAAATTCCGTGATTAAAATCAAACCTTCGAGAAAAAAGTCGGAATTTGAGAAAAAGTCGAAATTTGTAGAAAAAATGTCGAAATTTTGAGTTTGAAGTCGAAATTTCGAGAAAAATGTCGAAATTTCGATACCAGGATCAAATTTTCGAAAAAAAAGTCGATATTTGAGAAAAATATCAAAAATTGAGGAAAAAACCAAATTTCGAGAAAAAAGTCGAGCTTTTCAGATTAAGGTCAAAATTTCGAGAAAAAAGTCGAAATGTTAACTTTAGAGTCGAAATTCCAAGAAAAATGTCGACATTTCGATATTAAGGTCAAAATTTCAAGAAAAAAGTCGAAATTTGAGAAAAAAGTCGAAATTTGTAGAAAAAAGTCGAAATTTTGAGTTTAAAGTCGAACATTCGAGAAAAATGTCGAAATTTCGATATCAAGGTCAAAATTTTGAGAATAAAAGACGAACTTTTCAGATTGAGGTTGAAATTTCGAGAAAAAAGTCGAAATTTCGAGAAAAAAAGTCGAAATTTTTAGTTTAAAATCGAAATTTCGAAAAAAATGTCAAAATTTTGTTATCAATGTCAAAATTTCGAGAAAAAGTCGATATTTGAGAAAAAAGTCAAAAATGGAGAAAAAAACCGATATTTCGAGAAAAAGACCCGAAATTTCGAAAAAAAAGGTCGAAATTCGAGAAAGAGTCGAAATTTCGAGAAAAAGAGTTAAAATTTTGACTTTAAAGTCGACATTTCGATAAAACTGTCGATATTGCGATATTAAGATAAAAATTTCGAAAAAAAGTCGATATTTGGGAAAAATGTTGAAAATTGAGGAAAAAAACGAGATTTCGGGAAAAAGGGCGAAATTTGAAAAAAACGTCGAAATATCGAGAGAAAAAGTCGAAATTTCTAAATATTTCGAATAAAAAGTCGAAATTTGAGAAAATAGTCGAAATTTCGAGAAAAGAAGTCGAAATTCGAGAAGAACGTGAAAAAAATCGAAATTTCTAAAACAAAAAGTCAAAGTTCGAGAAAAAGAGTCGAAATTTCGAGAAAAAAGTCGAAATTTTGAGTGTAATGTCAAAATTTCGAGAAATATGCCGAAATTTCGATATTAAGGTCAAGATTTCGAAAAAAATGTCAAAATTTTGTTATCAATGTCAAAATTTCGAGAAAAAGTCAATATTTGAGAAAAAAGTCGAAAATTGAGAAAAAAAAACCGATATTTCGAGAAAAAGACTCGAAATTTCGAAAAAAAAGTCGAAATTTGAGAAAGAGTCGAAATTTCGAGAAAAAGAGTTAAAATTTTGACTTTAAAGTCGACATTTCGAGAAAACTGTCGATATTAAGATAAAAATTTCGAAAAAAAGTCGATATTTGGGAAAAAAGTCGAAAATTGAGGAAAAAAAACGAGATTTCGAGAAAAGAGTCGAAATTTGAAAAAAACGTCGTAATATCGAGAGAAAAAGTCGAAATTTCGAAATATTTCGAAAAAAAAGCCTAAATTTAAGAAAATAGTCGAAATTTCGAGAAAAGAAGTCGAAATTTTGAGAAAAGAAATCGAAATACGAGAAGAACGTAAGTTGAAATTTCGAGAAAAAAGTCGAAATTTCTAAAACAAAAAGTCAAAGTTCGAGAAAGAGCCGAAATTTCGAGAAAAAAGTCGAAATTTTGAGTGTAATGTCAAAATTTCGAGAAATATGTCGAAATTTCGATATTAAGGTCAAGATTTCGAAAAAAGTCAGTCGATATTTGAGAAAAAATTCGAAATTACGAGAAAAAAGTCGAAAATTGAGAAAAAAACGAAATTTTGAGAAAAAAGTCAAAATTTCAGAAAAACGTCGAAATTTCGAGAAAAAAGTCGAAATTTCGAAAAATATGTCGGAATTTTGAGAAAAAAAATCCAAATTTGAGAAGAGTCGAAATTTCGAGAAAACAGTCGAATTTCTATATTAATGTCAGAATTTCGAGAAAAAAGTCAATATTTGAGAAAAGAGTCAAAAATTGAGAAAAAAAACACATTTCGAGACAAAAGTCGAAATTTGAGAGAAACGTCGAAATTTCGAGAAAAAAGTCGAAATTTCGAAGTATTTCAAGAAAACAGTCGAAATTTGAGAAAAAATGTTGAGAAAAAAGTCTAAATTTCTAGAACAAAAACTCAAAATTCGAGAAAATGAGTTGAAATTTCGAGAAAAAAATCGAAAATTCGAAATATTTCGAGAAAAAAGTCGAAATTTAAGAAAAAATCCGAAATGTCGAGAAAAAAGTCGAAATTTTGAGAAAAAAAGTCGAAATTTGAGAAAAAAATCGTAATTTCGAGCTTAAAATCGAAGTTTGGGAATAAAGTCGAGATTTCTAAAATTAACATTTTTTTAAATCGATATCGTTTCTACGCCTTTGTAACATTTAAAAAAAGTTGAAATTTTCAGAACAAAAGTCGAAATAATTTCCAGAAAAAATCGAATTTTGAGAAAAAAGTTGAAATTTAAGAAAAAGGTCGAAATTTTGAGAAAAAACGTCGAAATGTTGGGTTTAAAGTCGAAATCTCGACATTTAGGTCAACATCTCGATATTAAGGTTAAAATTTCGAGAAAAAAGTCGAAATTTGACAAAAACGTCGAAATTTTGAGAAAAAGTCGAAATTTCGAAATATTTCGAGAAAAAAGTCGAAATTTGAGAAAAAAAATCGAGATTTCTAGAAAAAAGTCGATATCCTTTCTACTCCTTTGTAACATTTAAAAAAAGTTGAAATTTTCAGAACAAAAGTCGAAATAATTTCCAGAAAAAATCGAATTTTGAGAAAAAAGTCGAAATTTAAGAAAAAAAGTCGAAATTTTGAGAAAAAACGTCGAAATGTTGGGTTTAAAGTCGAAATCTCGACATTTAGGTCAACATCTCGATATTAAGGTTAAAATTTCGAGAAAAAAATCGAAATTTGACAAAAACGTCGAAATTTTGAGAAAAAGTCGAAATTTCGAAATATTTCGAGAAAAAAGTCGAAATTTGAGAAAAAAAATCGAGATTTCTAGAAAAAAGTCGATATCCTTTCTACGCCTTTGTAACATTTAAAAAAATTTAAATTTTTCAGAACAAAGTCAAAATAATTTCCAGAAAAAAGTCGAATTTTGAGAAAAAAGTCGAAATTTAAGAAAAATCTCGAAATTTTGAAAAAAAAAAGTCGAAATGTTGAGTTTAAAGTCGAAATTTCGAGAAAAATCTCGATATTAAGGTCAAAATTTCGAGAAAAAAGTTGAAATTTGAGAAAAACGTCGAAATTTCGAGAAAAAAGTCGAAATTTAAGAAAAAAGTCGAGATTTCGAGAAAAAAGTCGAAATTTCGAGGAGCAAATCTCGATATTAAGGTCAAAATTTCGAGAAAAAAGTTGAAATTTGAGAAAAACGTCGAAATTTCGAGAAAAAAGTCGAAATTTAAGAAAAAAGACGAAATTTCGAGAAAAAAATCGAAATTTGCGAGAAAAGACGAAATTTCGAGAAAAAAGTCGAAATTTCGATATTAAGGTCAAAATTTCGAGAAAAAAGTCAAAATTTGAGAAACAAAATACAAAAATTTCGAAAATTTCGAACAAAAAAAGAAATGTTTCGATTTTTCGGGAAAAAATCGAAATTTGAGAAAAAAGCCAAAATTTTGAGAAAAAAGTTGAAATTTTGAGAGAAAAGACGAAATTTGAGAAAAAAGCCGAAATTTCGAAAAAAAAATCGAAATTTCGAGCTCAAAATCGAAATTTGAGAAAAAAGTCGAAATTTTTAAAAATAACATTTTTTTAATCGATTTCCTTTCTGCGCCTTTGTAACATTTCGAAAAAGTTCAAATTTTCAGAAAAAAGAAAAAATTCCGTGATTAAAATCAAAACTTCGAGAAAAAAATCGGAATTTGAGAAAAAGTCGAAATTTTGAAAAAAATGTCGAAATTTCCATATCAAGGTCAAAATTTCGAGAAAAAAGTCAAAATGTTGACTTAAGATTTGAAATTTCCAGAAAAATGTCGAAATTTCGATATTTAGGTCAAAATTTCAAGAAAAAAGTCGGAATTTTGAGAAAAAAAGTCGAAATTTCGACTCCTTTTGGAAACTTTAAGGAATATGTTGCACCTAAACAATGTTTTATTTCTGCCGATTGCAATGCAAACATGTGATCTGCAGTTGTGTCGCAGCTGTCGCATTATCTAGGGGTCTCTTGCGCGCTGATAAAACGATTTAATATTTTACAATTTTCAACGTGGAATGTTGAAAAAAAAATATGAACATTTCATAAAGCGTCAAATCCAACAAAACTTTCTTAATATCGGTCGAAATATTAAAATTTTTTTCCAAAATTTTGATTTTCTCGAATTTTTCAATGATTTATGAAGCTTTCAACTCTGACTAGTTTGTTAAAATTTAAATTTTTTCGAAATATTAACTTTTCATTTTTGACTTTCTCCGAAACTATTGATTCTTTTCGAAATTTTGACTTCCTCATCTTTTTAATTTGGCTCTTTTTTGAAAAATTCGACTTCCTTTGAAAGCTTAATGTATATCTTGTATTGAAACAATGTTCTACTTTTATGAATTGCAATGAAAACTAGGGATCTATAGTTGTGTCGCAGCTGCCGCATTTTCTAGCGATCTTTTGCACGTTGATAAGACGATTTAAATTATGAAATATTTATTTTTGTCCCCATTGAAGGCAACATACTTTCGCGATTCTTTTTGCCTGTTTACCCGCTCAACGAGATGTTCTCTTAAAGAGCTCTTACAGTCAACATTTTTTAGTCTGACATCGGGAAATATTTTCAGAAAATTAACATTATGTTAACATAAACGTTTCTCATGCTAAAGACATCTATCAAAATTATCTGATAGGTATCTGTTGGATTTCTGTAATCTGACGACTAAGAAAAGTTATCTAAATGTTAACATTTCTGTGGCTCTTAAAGTTATCGCTATAATGATATCTTTAAGTTATCTTTCTGATTTAGATGCGGTACGGGTATCTTCAATCTTTCTTTTATTACAGATTTTTTCTTTCCCTTCATTTATTACAAGTACTGAAAAAATGTACGATCATTTTAGATATTGGTGTATTAAATATAGATTATTTAAAGGTTTAACTAATCTTAGATCCCTTAAAGTGCAAAAAAGTATACGAATCTATATTTTAAATTAATTTTTAGTTATTAAAAATTTAAACATAGTAAATCTTATGCATTAAACAAAAGTATAACGATTTTTTTTATGATAAGCGATTTTTATCTTTGCACCAGGATTTTTTTAAATTGAATGGCACTCAATTCCCTATATTTCATAATAGCATGATCACGATATAATACAATAATTGATAAAATGCACCTTAATCTAAATCAAATTGTTATCTATAAATAAGGATTTAAAAGATTTTAGCTTCAGTGTGATCAAGATGATCTTCAAATTATTAATTATTTTAACAGCTTTGGCTTTAGTTCCACAAGAAGCCTTTGGAAGTAAGTTCTTAGATAGATCAAGTTTATTGTAAATTAATTTGAGTTATTACTCCATCTCTTTATTCTTACGTTCGATAAACTATTCAGAATATTGTATTCTCGGTAAATCAACTTCAAATCAGTGTTTTTACTGCATGTCCATTTGGTTACTGTCCTAATACTATTATTACTCTGGTCGACCCACAGAGTCGACCAGAGTAGCCATCTTAGGATTATTTTGGCTTTAAAACCATCTCATATTCTTGCCATGGTTTGTCAAAAGTTTTAACCATGTGTCAACTCATAATCGAATGACTAAATGAGCCATCTGTGGGGTTAATTTGGTAACCCGTACAGCACCTAAATCGGAAAGATATCTTGAAGGTATCATTATAGCGATAACTTTAAGAGCCACAGAAATGTTAACATTTAGATAACTTTTTTTGGTCGTCTGATTACGGACATCTAACAGATACCTATAAGATGATTTTGATAAATGTTTTTAGCATGAGAAATCTTTATGTTAACTTTCTGACAATATTTCCCGATGTCAGACTCTAAAAAATGTTGACTGTAAGAAAATTTATTGCTGAGCGGGAACTTATATATTTGTGTACAAGCAGCAGAAAACAAAAGACTCATTTTCACTTTCCAAAATTACTGATTTAATTTATGGAGTATCTCAAGGCATGACCTTTGGCCCTTTTATTTTTATCGTATTCTTTAATGTTCTTTCTAAGGGTGGCCACTTTCTCCTTTTGGAGCGTCATCTTTCCAATTGTCGAAGAGCTGAGCTATCTCTAGTGATGGGCAAAACTGCTATTTACAAGTAGCAGTTACGAGTTGCTCCTGTTACAACCAAGTAACAGTTTTAAATAGCTGCTACTTTTGTAACTGTTACTTATTATCAATACACGTTAGGCCAGGGTCGGCAAACGGCGGCCTGCGAGCCGCATGCGACTCCCTTAAAAGAAAATTGCGGCTCTTTAAATTTCCCCGAAAAAATAAATGAATAAAAGCTAGAGCGGACAAACACCCAGACACTCATTAAACAAGTGACCTACAAAAGTCGAAATTTCCAAAAATTTCTAGGAATGTTTACGTTTTACTTAAATTTTGACAAAAAGTTATGATTTCAAGAAATATTTTTCCAAAATTTTTGATTGATTTTAAAAAAACACAAAACTTGAGATTTCTAGAAAAAGACCAACTTGGGGAGTGGAAATTTCTAAATAATATTTTTCTCATGATTTTTACCTTTTTATTTGTAAATTTTCTAAAAACCTTGAGATTTCGTGAAAAAAGGCGAATTACCTTTTGTGAGAAACAAAAAGCTAAATTTACAGAAACGACAAATATCAAAGTTCGAAATAAAAGCTGAAATTTCCAGAGAAAAACCGAATTTTGAGAAAAATAGATTTCGAAAAAATTGAGACAAAGAAAGATACTTCAAAAAAATTGAAAAAAAGTGACTTCAAAAATATTGGGAAAAACGAACAATTTCAAAAAAATTTAGAAAAAGGAATTTATCAAAAGTTCTTAATAAAAGGTAACGTAGAATTTCGACAATAGATTAAAATCCAGGACAATTTAAAAAACCTGAAATTTTTAGACAATTTTGAATTTTGTGAAAAATTGTAAAATCTCGAAAAGAGAAATTGTAAAAATTAACTGGAAGCTTAAAAAAATTGCCGTCTCTAAAAGAGTCGAAGTTTTTCAGTGAAGAAGAAAAAAGCTTTACTTGTAGGAAAAATTTCATGCAAAAAGTTTAGAACAATTCGAAATTTCGATAAAAAATTGCAATTTTCCAGAGAAAGCTAAATTTCGAAAATAAATTTTGGGAACAAAACGAATAAAAAAAACTCCAAATTTTTAGATAAATTCGAATTTTAAGAAAATTGGTAAAATACTTTCGAAAGAAAATTCCAAGAAAATTTCGAGAAGTGTTCAACTTTAAAAATAAAATCAAAATTTCCCAGAAAAAGGCAAATTTTGAGAAAAAAGAAAGAGATTTCGAAAAAAATTGGGAAAAATGAAGAGATTAAAAAAATGAATTTGTCTAATTCGGAAAAAGGAAGAAATTTCAAAAAAAATTAATTTATCGAAAGGCCTTAAAAAAGGCAAAATTTTAGAAAAGAACGTCGAATTTCGACGATAGATTGAAATCTAAAACAAATTTAAAAACCTGAAATTTTTAGACAATTATGAATATTTTATAAGATGGCAAAATTTCGAAAAGAGAAATTGTGAGAAAAAACTGAAAGCTGAGAAAAAATTGTTGAAATTTAAAAAAGTCAAAGTTTTTCAGAGAAGAAGAAAAAAGTCAGATTTTAGGAAAAAATTCAAGGAATTTCAAGCAAAATTTTAGAAAAAGCTCGAAATTTCGACAAAAAATTTACAATTTTCCAGAGAAACTTAAATTTTGAGAATAAATTTAAAATTTCGAAAACAGGACAATTTAAAAAATCCAAATATTTAGATAATTCGAATTTTCAGAACATGTGTAAAATAATTTCGAAAGAAAATTCCAAAAAAATTCGAGAAAAGTTTTTATCTTTAAAAAAAGGTCAGAATTTTCCAGAAAAACCCAAATTTTGAGAAAAAGAGATTTCGAAAATAAATTTTGAAAAATGATTTAAAAATATGAATTTGTCCAAAGTTCTCAAATAAGGACAACATTTCAGGGAAAAAAAACGTCGAATTTCGACAATAGATTGAAACACAAAACAAATTTTAAAAACTTGAAATTCTCAGATAAAAGAGAAATTGTAAAAATGAAAGCTTAAAAAAAAGTGTCAGACTTTAATAAAGTCGAAGCTTTTCAGAGAAGTAGAAAAAATTCAAATTTTAAGAAAAATTTCAAGGAAAAGCCAACATTTTAAGAAAAGTTACAAATTTTGATAAAAAAATTGCAATTTCCAGAGAAAATTAAATTTCGAGAATAAATTTGAAATTTCGAAAACAAGACGAATTAAAAAAACTCAAAATTTTCAGATAAATCGAATTTTGAGAAAATTGGTAAAATAATTTCGAAAGGAAAGGGAATGTTGATAGAACTTCCAAGGAAATTTTAAGGAAAAAGTCAAAATATTAAGAAAAGCTTTAAATTTCGACGAAAAATTTACAATTTTCCAGAGAAAGTTCAATTTTAAGAATCAATTTGAAATTTCAAAAACAAGACGGTTTTAAAAAAATCCGAATTTTCAGATAAATTCGAATTTCGAGACAATTTATAGAATAATTTCGAAAGAAAAGTCCAAAAAAATGTCGAGAAAAGTGTTTTAACTTAAAAAAAGATCAACATTTCTCGGAAAAAGCCAAATTTTGAGAAAAAGGAAGAGATTTTGAATAAAAATTGGGAAAAATTAAGAGATTTAAAAAAATGAATTTGTCCAAAGTTCTCAAATGAGGACAAAATTTCAGAGAAAAACGTCGAATTTCGAAAATATATTGAAATCCAAAACAAATTTAAAAACCTGAAATTTTTAGATAAAAGAGAAATTATAAAAATAAACTGGAAGCTTAAAAAAGTGTCGGTCTTTAAAAAAAAATGAAGTTTTTCAGAGAAGTAGAAAAAAATCAAATTTTAAGAAAAATGTCAAGGAAAAATCAACATTTTAAGATAAGTTACAAATTTCGATAAAAAAATTGCAATTTTCCAGAGAATTAAATTTCGAGAATAAATTTGAAATTTCGAAAACAAGGCAAATTAAAAAAACTCAGAATTTTCAGATAAATCGAATTTTGAGAAAATTGGTAAAATAATTTCGCAAGGAAAGGAAATGTTGATAGAACTTCCAATTTCGAGAGGTGTTAAACTTTAGTCAGAATTTCCCAGAGAAAGTCAAATTTTAAGAAAAAAAATCAAATTTTTAGATTTGAAAATAGAGGAATTTCGTTTGAAATAAAAGTTGATATTTCCGAAAAAAACTGAATTTTGAAAAAATGAGATTTCGAAAAATATGAATTTGTCAAAAATTCTCAAATAAGCAAAATTAAAAAAAAACTCGAATTTTGACAATAGATTGGATCCCAAAACAACTTTGAAAATCTAAAATTTTTAGACAAATTTGAATTTTGTGAAAAATTGTAAAATTTCGAAAAGAGAAATTGTTAAAAACTCAAAACTTAGAAAAAATTGTCGAATTTTAAAAAGTCGAAGTTTTGCAGAGAAAAAGAAAAATAATTTGTAATTTTCCAGAGAAAGCTAAATTTTGAGAATAAATTTGAAATTGTGAAAACAATACGAATAAAAAAACTTCAAATTTTCAGAAAAATTTGAATTTTGAGAAAATTGTTAAAATAATTTGTAAATAAAAAGAAATGTGGATAAAACTTCCAGTTTCGAGAAAAGTGTTGAATTTTGAAAGAAGGTCGAAATTTCCCACAGAAAGTCAAATTTTAAGAACAAAATTAAACTTTTAGATAAAGTCAAACCTTCTGAAAATGGTTGAATTTGGTCAATAAAATCGCAGCTTGCAGAAACATAACAAAATGCCGAATTTTCAGTTGAAAGTTGAAATTTCGAGAAACACCTAATTCTGCGAAAGAGGTCGAAATTTCCAAAAAATAAATAAAGGATTAAATATTCAGTAAAAGTTAATATTTGGGGGAAATGATGAAATTTGGAAAAGGAGCGTATTTTAAAAATAGAAATTTCGAGGAAAAAGTCGCAATTTAGAAAAAAATCAAAAAAACATAATTTTGGAAATAATCAAATTTAAGAATAGATCTAAATTTCGAAAAAAGAAAATTTGAGAAAAAGTTCGAAAACTTCAAAAAATATTTTAGTTAACATCTCCAAATTATTAATTTAAATTTTCACTTTTTTTATTACGAAATCGACAAAAGATGAATTTTTGAGAAATAAATCGAATCTTTCAGTATGTCGAATTAAAAAAAAAGTAAACATTTTCACAGATTGTCGAGTTTTGAGAAGAGAGGAAGATTTAGGGAAAAAAATCTAAATACATAGTTGAGAAAGACTGATACAGAGAAGAATTAAAAAAGTCGAGTTTGCGAGAAAAAGGCAAATTTTGAAATAAAGCGCTAAATTTTGAGAAATAAAAGGCCCTTTGGGCTGAATATGTTTTCGTTTGACTGCATGAGTCAGAGGGGTCTCTCCCTGTCCCATATTTTGTCTGATTTACATGATTTGATTTTGAAATAAAATGTAAAATCAGAAATAAAAATTTGTGGCTCTTTGAATTTCACGAAACTAATTTTTTCATTGCCGATGGCTCTTTTAGCTTAAAAGTATAGTGTAAGTCGGAACAGAATGGAACGGAGCAAGTAGCAACTTACAAAGGGTACCTGCTACTGCTACTTTGTCACTGTTACACGATCGCACTACTTTGTTACGGTATGATCACAAACCAATAACAATATTATTATCTATATTCAAATATAACATTGAATTCCAAGATGCTTTCGACTATAGAAGAGAAACACTGATAAAGCCTACAATTCCCTAAGGAAACGGATCGAAAGTACATGGAGTTAACAGAGTCAAGCAAGTAAAGTAGCAAGTAGAGGTAACGTTATGTTTAACAACTGCGATTGAAAGATGTTATATGTTCCAAAAGTAGCAGTTACTTTTAGGAACTGATAACTATTCCAACTGATACTCAATAAGTAGCAGAGACAAAGTAGCAGATTGCTATGTAGCAACCCAACACTAGCTATCTCCATCGTAGTCCCCGATTGAAGACAGGCACGCCACCTAAAGAAGAAGCTCCAAGTGTCATCAGCACTTCGACAATTGGAAAGATGAAGTTCCACAACGAGAAAGTGTCCACTCTTAGAAAGATTATTAAAGAAGGTATCTCCATTACTTCGTTGAATCATTATCTTTCGCAACCCGGAACAGTTGCTCTACTCCCAGTGCGTCCAATTTCTGATGTTTCGTAGCCACGGCCTATCCACCTTCTGCCCTCAACTTTTCCCTGGATGATCAGGTGGAGAATGTCGTATTTGGCGGCTCGTGTTGTATGATCCTTTGTTTTTATGGTGGTCAGGAGTTTCCGAGTTGTCTGAGAACTTCTTCATTACCTGCTGTCTGGAGCAAATAGGAGTAAATGCAAGAACAAACCTTTCTTGGAATAACTAAGACCATTGCTAGATCATTTCTTAAAAGCTCGGCTTCCTTTTTCAAAAGAAAACCTTCACATTTAATCACACATTCACTCTCCAAAGTCCTAGTTGAAGCAACGTTGTATAAAATTTATCCCCAAAGCATTTGACCCCTTTGAATTCCGTTCAAGGAAGAGCATCTAATTGATAATAAAATTTTGGGCGAGTCGAAATACCGGAGTACCGCTGGATGGTTGCTAACTTTTTTTTTACAAATTCTTGAAGGGAAGAGGTTCACAAGAAACCCAGATCTAATCCTTGAAAGAGCAAAATTTTAAAGGTATACAAGAAAGTTTAGGACAGAAAATTGTTTTGCAGTTTTTATCAATTTATTGGCAATTTTCTACTTCTGGAATTCGTTGATAAGAAAAGTTTTCCCGAGAATTACACGTTTAATACGTTAATTGGCAACCCGTACAGCACCTAAATCAGAAAGATATCATTATAGCGATAACTTTAAGAGCCACAGAAGTGTTAACATTTAGATAACTTTTCTCAGTCGTCAGATTACGGACATCTAACGGATACCTCTAAGATAATTTTGATAGATGTCTTTAGATGTCTTTAAATTTCTGACAATATTTTCCGATGTCAGGCTCTAAAATATGTTGACTGTAAGAGCTCCTTAAGAGAACTCATTACTGAGCTGGTTTTATCCCCAAAGCATTTGACTCTTTTAAATTCCGTTCAAAAAAGAGCATCTAAAATTTTGAGCGAATCTCATTAAACACCAGAGCACGGCTGGATGGTTGGCAACTTTTTTTTACAAATTCTTGAATGGAAGAGGTTCCCAAGAAACGCAGATCTAATCCTTGCAAGAGCAAAATTTTGAAAGTATACAGAAAAGTCTAAGAAAATTCTTTTGCAGTCTCAGTCTTTGCCAATTTATTGGCAATTTTCTACTTTTGGAATTCGTTGATGAGCAAAATTTTTCTCGAGAATTACTCGTTTAATATGTTACTTGGTCAGCTATATTCATTTATACTTCTATTCGTAGTAATCAAAGCGCAAAACGTTGTAATCAATGCTTGTATTATCCCGCAAGGTTTACCATTTGCCAACAAATTGTACTTAAAAAGGAAGGAATTTTTGACGGTTTTTCGAAATTCTAATGGCACATTTTTCTTGTGCTTATTCTGGGATTATAAAAATATTTTTGTGGCACCACACATTATGTGAATAAGTAAATAATACGATATCGTATTTTAAGACAATATTTATTGCTATTATGCATCCTGGGGAGCTTGGAGGCCTGGAAATGCCAAAGTGGCATCTGATAATCTAGATCCGAACCTTTGCACCCATATTTACTACGCCTTTTTGAATTTACAATCAAACGGATCTCTAACTGTGCTTGATCACTATTTAGACATCGATCTTGGTATGTTGTAACAAATTTCATTAATTAAAACAGAGTTGGTTAAAAAAAACAATTTTTGAAGGTAACATCCAAAAGTTGAGTAATCTGAAGCAAGTGAATCCAAATTTGAAGCTTATATTTAGCATTGGAGGTGCTACAGCTGCCCCAAACGTTTTCATCGATGTGTTTGGAGATCCTGCAGTATTGCAAATCTTCGTTCAAAGTTGCATAGATTACTTGCAACAGTACAATTTTGACGGATTTGACATTGATTGGGAATATCCAACAGATAAGGTACCAACTTATTTATTAAATTTGGTTTGGCTCTACTTCGGTTTATCACCATCTATCTTTATTTCCACTTTCTTTGTAGAGCTCCAAGGGTATAATCATTGGCGTAGCTGGGATTTTTCCTAGGAGAGTGGTTGGGGGGGGGGAGGAAGAATTACCGAAATAACTGTTGACGACCAAAACCAGAAGTGTGTATGACGTCAGAATGAGCACTGAGCTTCGTATGAAGAGCACTGGTCTTTCTAGGGTGGGCAATGAGTTTTCTAGGATGGGTAATGAGCTTTCTAGGGTGGGCATTACCCACTCTTATCCCCTTAGCTACGCCAGTGGTCACATAATAGGGTGGTTGCGTGTAAAATATAATAAAAAATACTGATCCAGTACTTTGCTCGACCAAGACTGTATCAGAACATTTTTTGTATGGTCCATTGGTACTTACGAATTCATTTCCACCTTCTACGACAAATCGTTCTTAGGGCGTTACATTTAAAAACTTTAATGCTCAACATTGTTTTTTTTTTACAATCGAGCGCATTGAGTAAACTTGAACGGGAGTTTTTATCAATAACTGATTAACAGGTACCTGACAGAGAGTAATTATGTGTGTTTTAGGCAATGTTCATCAACGCTCTCAAAGCCATGAGGCAAGGATTCGATCCCCACGGATACATGATCACAACAGCAGTGGCATACAACCCTGAAGATGCAGCCTACGATGTACCAGCGATGAATGAGTGCGTATAACTTGTACAAAACGACAACAACTTATCTAAAAAATCAGAGTTCTAGACGTGATCAATGTAATGACTTACGACTTCCACACGGCTTTTGCTGGGAAAACCGGTCAAAATTCACCTCTATATGCATCGTCGAGCGAAACTGATTGGCAAAAAAACTATCAAAATGATCACGTGTCAATTTTAAACTGGAAAAACGCCGGTGCATCACCAGAGAAACTCGCTTTAGGTGCTGGGTTTTATGGTCACACTTTCTTACTGACTAATCCGGATGATTTTGGGCTTGGGGCTCCAGTCACTGGACCAGCCGATAAAGGACCTTACACTAGCAACGCTGGCACGTTGGGTTACGCTGAAGTAAGCCCATTTTCTAGTTAGTTTCATGTTATCTATTTAATTTAAGCACCTCATCACTCAACAATGTATCCATTTACATCACAATATAACTGAGGTTTATGTAGAATTCCAATCGAATCTCTTCAGTTTCTGAAGCATCGGTAAAGCTGGAAATTTGTTTATTTTCTACGAGTACTTTCATGGAAAATGTTCACAAGAAGTCATAGCTTTGATCTCTCAAGAGTAAGATTCTTAAGACATACAAAGCAGTCGGAGGCAACAGAATTATAAGTAGTTCAACTTGGCCCAGTTGGAGGTTCCACATATGGCGACTATTTTTGTTTCTGAAGAACCTCCAAGTACTAGAATTCGTTGTCAAGTCCCATAATTACAACTTATCCTCGTTTATCGTCGTCTATCTTCATTTCCGCCTCCTGTCATGGTGTTTCAAGGACGTAATAGGGTCATATTTTAATAGTGGATTGTCTCAAAAAAATCTTCAAACTTCTTGTGTTTCCTTACATGATATTGTAGCCCTTCAGCAGAATACTGCATCACGGAACTATAAAAATCTTGCATTCGAATAAAATTATCGTCATCTACAGAGGCGGCTCGCGTATAGGCACTGTGGAACTGCAGCACCCCCAATTTCGCTTACGAGTTTTTTCTCAAAATTTTCCGAAGACTTTTCCTTAAACAATTTTTTGTACAGATTTAAAATTTTCTCTGATTTCTTTTTATAGAAATATCAAGTTTCTTTAACGAAGTTAGTTAGGGATTTTAAAATCTATTTTAATTTTTTTTTCTAATTTTTGTAAAAATTTTGAGAAAATAATTAAAATTGCAAAATAACATCTAAATCCCTCTCTTCTTGTATTTTAATATTTCTCTAAAAAAAAATTCGAGTTTTTACCTGAAATCTCAATTATAACTTTTTTATATAAAAATTTTGAATTTCTTCTAGATATTTCGATTTATTTAAGAAATTTTTAATTTTTTCTGCGAGGTTTCCGTTTTCCCTAAATATTTTATAAACAGAAATTTTTTATAAATTCCCATTTTTTCTGAAAATTTTGTCCTTAAAATTTCTTCTGGAAATTTCAACTTTTCCAGATTTTTTTATGTTTCTCTAATTTGCCTTAAAAATGTCCAGTTTTTCCGCTAGAGTTTGACATTTCATAGTTTATATTATTTTCTAATTTTGATAAAAATGTTTTGCAAAAAACCCTAAAATTTTTATAAAAACGTCAACATTTTGGAAAAAACGAAGTCATTTTAAGAAAAAATTTAATTTTCAACTTTTTTCGCATTTCGATATTTTTCTAAAATGAATAGAGTCTTGGATTATTTTCGTAAAATTTCAATTTCGACCTTTTTGTAAAGATATTTCAAATTTTTTCTCAAATTTCGATTTTTTCTAAGAACTTTTGTGTTTTTTTCCCATGAAATTTGTGTTTTTATCTGAACATTTTATGCAGAGGAAGTTTTTTAGAATTTCGACTTCTGCTGGAGATTTTGTCTTTAAAATATTTTTTCTTGTAAAAAATTTGATTTCTCTAATTTGTTTAAGAAATTTTCAAGTTTTTCACGAAATGGTAATATTTTAAAGTTCCTTTTATTTTGTAATTTTGATAAGAAACTGAAAATTATTAAGTACTAGCTAGCCCTGGCGAACTTCGTACCACCTCAGAATTAATAAATATTGTGTTAACTCATTAGCTGAATTAAATTTTATATTTAAATATTTAATGCGCTCGTCAGTTTCCAAGTGAATTCTACGCGAAAAACCGCTAAAAACAGACCATAATCAAAACAGATACAGTGCCATCTACTGGAAACTGATTACAACACAGTTACGGTTAGTGTATGTTGCAGTTGCTGTACACGAATTCCCTATGACACATGTAATTTTTTTCAATATTTTAGCCTTTATTCTGCTATTCGAGGCCGAGGTAAATCCAACAAAGCAAAGAACATAAAAATCAGTTTAGCCGTTCTGGAGTTATATATAAGTGGTGTAACTAACACGACTTTGTTTTATGTATACATTTAGAAAAAATAAAGACCAAATTTGCATAAAAATAAGAAAACTTTGAGAAAAATAATGAACTTCAAGAAAAAATGAACCTTGCAAATTGCAACATTTTTCAATTAGATTTTCTCTCCAAAAAAAATTACTACTACAGTAGGACCAAAGAAAATTCTGAATCGAAATTTCCAATTTTTCCAAAAATGTTAAATTTATTCTCAAAATTCTCAAGTTCGAAATTAAAGAATAAGAGCAAATTGCGAAGAAAAAGCACACAACATTTCTAGGAAAAGTTGAGATTTCTTATTTGTATTCAAAATTTTTGAAATAAAGAACAATTTAGAAATCAAAGAAAAAAAACAATTTTAAAAAATAAATTAGTTGTCAAAAATATTCTTAAAATTTCGACTTTTAAAGTGGGAATTATTGAAATTTTCGAGAAGAAGTATTAACATTGCAAGAAAAGTCTCTAAATTTAGAAAATAAAAACAGTTAAAATGTTCCAAAAAAATTAATCAACAATTTAATGCTTGGAGTCAATATTTTGATATTAAAATTGCAAGTATTTTTCGAAATTTGTTTTAAAGCTTCGCACAATTTTAAAAATCGAAATTTTTGTTACTAGAAGAAATATTTATTTTAATATAATACTAAATATAATAACAATAATAATAATACCAAAAAATTTAAATTTAAAAAGGAAAAATTACCAGTTATTAAAAATAAAGCCAAAGTTATCAAAAAAGCCAAAGTTTGGAAAAAGTGGATTTTTAAAAAATTTCGAAACTTTCATAGGTCAAATTTTCAAAAAATAAGGATTTTAAAAAAGGTAATATTTAAAAAAAAAATTTTAATTTTTAAAATAGTCGACATTTTCAATAATTTTGCGACTGGAACAAAACAAAATTTTGGAAAATTATGGACATTTAAAATAAATTGCAGAATTTTTAATTAAATTTTCAAAGTAGCCGAATTTTTCAATATTGGAGAAAACTCAATATAATCAAAAAATTCGTAATAATTAAAAAATTCGTAATAATCAAAAAGGTTGAAATTTTGAAAAGGTAAAATTTTGGAAAAAGTCGAAGTTTTGAGTAGTTCAGATTTAAAATAAAAACTCATTATTTTTTTAAAGTTGAAGATTTAATTGGAAATGTTCAAACAAAATTATAAATAATATTTTGAAAAAAGGTCGAACCCTTAAAAGAAGTCAGTCGAAATTT
This sequence comes from Dastarcus helophoroides, assembly GCA_028583605.1. NCBI lineage: Eukaryota > Metazoa > Arthropoda > Insecta > Coleoptera > Bothrideridae > Dastarcus > Dastarcus helophoroides. The sequence goes on along the minus strand of CM053337.1, from coordinate 10,500,012 downwards.
TGAAAAAAATTCGATGTTTTGAAATGGAGTCGAAATTTTTAAAAAAATTCGAAATTTTACGAATTGGTAGAAAAATTTCAAAAGGAGTTTTTAAGAAATGACTCGCTTAAAAGAAAAATCAAAATTTTTAAATAAAGGATCGATAGTTTGCAAAGAATGTCGAAATTTTGAAAATAGTTGAAATTAAAAAAATAGTCGAAATGTTTAAGTGTTCCAAAAATTTAAAATTTTGAAAAATTCGAACATTTAAAAAACCGAAATTTTCAGTAAAGTGGGAATTAAAAAAAAGTTTAAAATTTTAGAAAAGTACAGATTTAAGAAAAGGTTTAAATTTTCAAAAAAAAGTCGAAATTTTTAACACTTTGATCTTTATAAATTTAGAGAAATATACGAAATATATACAAAATTTAAGGACAAGGCAAAAATTTTCAAAAACTTTCAAATTTTCAAAAGAAGTCGAAATTTTGAAACTGAAGAAATTTTTTAACAAATAGGTTAAAATTTTATAGCCCAAATTAAAAAAAATATCAAAACTTTGAAAAAGTAGACACATTCAAAAGATCTGTGAATTAATATCGAGTTTTTAAATAATTCGAAATTTTAAAAAGGTTTAAATTTTGAATAATTGAGAAATTTTCACTCAAATTATCAATAAAAACCAAAATTTTCAAAGCCGGAACAAGTCTAAAATTATCAGATAGATCGAAGTTTTCAAAAGTCGAAATTTTGAGGAGTTAATAGTTTTAAAAAAGTTTAAATTTTTGGTAGTTAAAATTTTGAACCAAAGTTGAAGATTTTTTTAAAAAGATTAAAATTTTAGGTTAACAAAATTTTTAAAAAATTTTAAACTTTCCATAAAACCTTAAGGTTTACAAAAAAATTGAAATTGTGAAAGAATGTCGAAAATTAAAAAGTAGCCAAATTTAGAAGAAAAAAAAACAAAAATAGTCGAAAATGTAAAAAAGGCGACATTTTATAAAATGCCTCTATTTCAAAAAATCGAGACTACAAAAATAGTCGAAATTTTGAAAAATGTTTGACATTAAAAAAACAGTCGAAATTAGTAAGAATCGAAATTTTCAATAAAAATATTATAATTTAAAAAAAAAATGATGAAATTTTGAAATAGATCGAAAATTTAAAAAGTCAAAAGTCCAGTTTTAAAAAAGTTTACATTTTCAGAAAAAGTAAAAATTTTCAAAGGGTGAACATTTTGAAAAAATGCACTTCATTTTCAAAAAACAATAAAAAAAACCCGAAAAGTTTAAATATTTTTGAAAATGGAGATATTTTTAAAAGAGTATACACGGATTTTCTGAAAAGTCAATATTTAAAAATAAAATAAAGTTAAAATTACAAGAAAAAAGTCTTAATTTTGGAATACAACCGAAATTTGGAAAAAATCCAGTCTTTCAAAAAACGCAACATTATTCAAAAATTTTCATTGTCAAGTTTTCTAAGAAATCTAAAATTTTCGAAAAGTTACATTTTGACAATGTGCGAAATTTTTAGTCGAAATTTTAAAAAGTTAAAATTTTGAATAAATCGACATTTTGGATCAAACAAAAAACGCTAAACATTGTCGCAGCACCCCCATTAGTTTTGGCCACGCGCCGCCACTGGTCATCTATCCTCATTTCCGCTTCCTGTCATGGTGCTTCAAGGGCAAAACAATGTCATTTTTGGGAACAAATATTGTAGCTCTTCAGCAGAATACTGCAGCAACGAACAATGTTGCATTCGAATAAAATTATCATCTATCCACTTCCTGTCGTAGTGCTTCAAGGACAAAACGATGTCATTTTTGCGAATGAATTGTTTCAAATAAAATCTTCAAACTTCTTGTGATTCCTTACGTAGCTCTTCAGCAGAATACTACAGCAAAAAATTATAAAAATCTTGCATTCGAATGAAATAAGTAAATAAATAAACAAACAAATAAATAGAATGATGTGCGCAGGGCTTCGAACCGGAACTTAACCGAAACCGAAAACCGAAAAAAACCGTTATTTTCGCCGAAACGAAAACCGGAACGAAACCGAAAAAAAATATGAGTTTATTTCGGTTCGTCGAATACTTAAAATATTTTGTATTTTATACTTAAGATTGGAATTTTTTTCGAAATTACAATTTTTTTTTTTAAATTGTACACAATTCCATGCAACTTTCATCTCATCTTCATCTCTGATTTTTGATTAGATTAGATTAGAAACACACAATTTTCACATTTTCAACCCAAATAAAAATTTTAAGTTTTAACTTGAATCTTTTATCAAGATTTTCAACTTTTTCTTGAAATTTGGACTTTTATCTGGAGATTACTCGAAATATTTCTTTTCTTCTTCTAAAATTTCGAGTTTAAAAAGAAAAAAATTCCTCTGTTGTATTTTTGGAATAAAGCAGTAGCCTGTTTTTCATTGAAGCTAAAGAAACTCGGTTTTCCTTAAATTTTTTTTTGCAAATTCGAATTTTGCTAGAAATTTTTCTGGAATCTTTTTTTAAAAAATTCTTCTTTGACTTTCAATTTTTTTTTCTCAATTTGATACCTCTATTTTTTCAAGTTATTAATCACATTTTCGATTTTTCGTAATTTTTTCTTTCAAATTGCACTTTCATTTTAGTATTTCAATTTTTTTTCCAAATCCCAAATTTAAATTCTTGCTGCCGACTTCCTAAATCTTCCAAAAATTTCAAAATATGATTTTTTTCTTAAAATTTTCGCTAAAATCCCGCAGTTTCAAATTTAACCTAAAAATTTTCAAATTTCAAGACAAAACTTTAGCAAAAAATCCAACATGATATTCCAATTTAAAGCCGTGATTTTGACAGGATGAAATTTTTACAGTAAACTTGAAATGGTGACATGTTAGAAAATGTATAACTTAAAGTTGCAACAATGTTGCTTACGTTAAAATAGTAATTTTTAATCTGAAAACTTTGATTTTCCTCAAATCTCAAAACTGCGATTTGTTTAAGAATTTAGAAGTCAAAATTGTGTGTTCCTTTAAATATTATGTAATTGCTTTCGCTAAACCTCTGGTATAAATTCGAAAATTTAGTTATTTGCAAGTTCTTTGCTACTTGAACTTTTGTGTCAAAAATCTATTCTAAAAATGTTAAATTTATTCACAAATTACACAAAATTTCGTCTTCATAATTGAAAATTTGTTGTTGGTCTTAAAATTTTATTTTTTTCATTGAAATTGAATTTTAGAAATAGAAATAGGACTTTAGAAATAATTCAAATTACTCCTTTGGTGGAATTTTTTACTTTTATTCCTAAAATTTACATTTCCATTAAAAATTTTTGCTCAAAATGTTAGCGGAAGAGATTTGAAACGCAAAAGTGCTATCTTGAATTTGAAAATTTTATGTTAATTTTTATTTTAAAAATTTATATTCAGAATCTCGAAAGAGTATTCAAATTTTAAGAAAAAAGACAATATTTTTGAAAAAGTCTAAATTTTGAGGAAAAACAAACTTAATTTTTGATAAAAGATTTTTCAAAATTAATCCCATAATTTCAAATCCTGAAAATTCCCCTCTTTTAAAATTTGGCCTTTTTTCAAGATTGTAGCCAGAGGCGTCCTTAGAAATTGCGAGGCTCCGGGCGAGTACATCTTTGCGAGGCCCTTGTCTTTGTGGAATTGGTTTGAATGATGATGCTTGACGAGAAATACAAAGTAATAAATGAATAAATTTATCAAAAACATTGATATGTTCGTTTCGATGTTCGATATTTTTGTATCGATACTTTCATTCCGATGTATCGACGGTATCAATATACCGTCGATACCGTTTTGAACTTACTTCACCGATATTTTTTGATGTATCATCGACTGGTGAAGCAAGTTCAAAAAATTTTACTTTTTCGACGATTAAAATTTATTTAGGAATTAATTGATATATCCCTCGATCGCTTTCACCATTTCACGGCCACTAACTTTTTTAATTTGCTTAAATAAATCGACTTATTAAATATCGCTTTTTTTGAAATTTATGCGTTTTTAAATTCAGTCTTTTTCTCTACAATTTCGACTTTTTTTAAAATTTTGACTTCAACAATTTCGACTCTTTGCAAAGTTTTGACTTTTACGAAAATGTCAAAATTTTGCCTATTTTGAACACTTCCACCCTAACTGAAAATTTCAATTTTCATCGATTTAAAAAATTTGACTTTTTAAACATTTCAATGTTTTTAATTTTCAGTTTTTAAAATTTCAAATTTGCTGAAAAAATCGAAATGTCCAGTATTTTTTAATGAATTTGTGTTCATCCGATTTTATTTCCAAGTTTTGAATTTATTATCAAAATTTCGACTTTTTCAAATATTTCGCTTTAAAATTTTTTCACATCATTTTCAATTATCCAAAATTACGATTTTTTTCAAAATATTTTGAAAATTTCGACTCTGAAAATTTCGATTTTTCTGATAATTTCAACTCTTTTTAATTCTTCGCTTTTCAAAATCCTAGATTTTTTGGAAAGCTTGAGACCGAAAATTTTTTAAAATGTCCAATTCTTTGAAATATTGTATTTTTTCAAAATTTTGATTTTATTTCAAAATTTAGACTTGATTCAGAAAATTTCGACTTCTCGTCAAAATTTAGGTCTTTTTAGAATTTCGACTTATTTTTTAAATCTCTTTTTTGTTTTTTTTTAATTTTGGGTTTTGAAAATGTAATTTCTATTTTCCAAAATTTAGACAACTTTTGAAAACCTTGATTTTTTTAAATTTTTTCGACGTTTTAATCAAAATTCCCCTACAAAAATTTTTACTCTTTTTAAATTTCGATTTAAATTTCGACTTTTCCCAAAAATTCTACCTTTTTTAAAAACTTTGGATTTTTATTAAACATTTCTTTAAGATTTTGACTTTATTTGAATATTCCGACATTTTCTTAAAATATCAACCTTTCTGATATTTTACAAAATTTTGATTTTTTGATACTTTCGCTGTTTTTTAAGATTCTCAGTTTTTTTGTAAAGTTCAACTTATTTCAAAGGGACGACTTTCTGCAGCTTTTTTTAGATTTTGAGTTTTTTGAAAATTTCATCATTTTTACAAAATTCCAATCCTGAAAATATTCAATCAAAAATTTTGACTCTGATAGAACATTTGTTTTCTAATTTTAACTAACAAATATTTTCTGCTTCTCAACATTTTTACTTTTTTTCCACTTTATTTGAAAGTTTAGAATTTATTGAAAATTTTCATTTTTCTTCAATATTGAGGCTATTCGAAAATTTCTGTTTTTTTGAAAATTTAACTGAACATGCTTCATTTTTTTAAAATTTTTACATATTTTTTAAATTGTGATTATTGTTAAAATTCGGATTGTTTTTCAAATTTTCAACGTTTCTAAAAGTTTTTTTGAAAATTTGTTCATTTTATCAAAATCCTTCAAAATATTGACATTATTTTTTAATAGTTTGTTTTTTTAAATCCTAATTTTCAATGAAAATTTTGAAAATTTTCGAAATTTCGTCATTTTTTAAAATAATAACTTTTTGAAAGTCCATTTTCTTTAAAACTTCTGTTAAAATTTTTGATTATTTTGCATAAGTTTGTTGCATTTTAAAGTTTTTGAATTATTTCGAAAATTTGAACTTTTTTCAGAGCGTCAATTTTTTTCAACATTTCGACTTTTTTCCTAAAAACTTCGTCTTTCTTAAGATTTGTGACTTTTCAAAACTTTTTTCCCAAATTTTTAACTAACAAAAATTTTCGAAATTTTTGATAATTTTGAGCTGTTTTCGGAATTTGGGCTTTTCAAAAATTTAGGTTTTTAGAAGATTTCATTGAGAATTAATTTTTTTTAAATCTCGACTTTTTTCAAATATTTCGCTTTAAAATTTTTTCACATCATTTTCAATTATCCAAAATTACGACTTTTTTCAAAATTTTTTGAAAATTTCAACTCTGAACATGCTTCATTTTTTTTAAATTTTTACATTTTTTGAAAATTGTGATTATTGTTAAAATTCGGGATTGTTTTTCAAATTTTCAACGTTTCTAAAAGTTTTTTTGAAAATTTGTTCATTTTATCAAAATCCTTCAAAATGTTGACATTATTTTCTAATAGTTTGTTTTTTTCAAATCCTAATTTTCAATGAAAATTTCGAAAATTTTCGAAATTTCGTCATTTTTTAAAATAATAACTTTTTGAAAGTCCATTTTCTTTAAAACTTCTGTTAAAATTTTTGATTATTTTGCATAGGTTTGTTGCATTTTAAAGTTTTTGAATTATTTCGAAAATTTGAACTTATTTCAGAGCGTCAATTTTTTTCAACATTTCGACTTTTTTCCTAAAAACTTCGTCTTTCTTAAGATTTGTGACTTTTCAAAACTTTTTTCCCAAATTTTTAACCAACAAAAATTTTCGGAATTTTTGAAAATTTTGAGCTGTTTGCGGAATGTGGGCTTTTCAAAAATTTAGGTTTTTAGAAGATTTCATTGAGAATTAATTTTTTTTAAGTCTCGACTTTTTTCAAATATTTCGCTTTAAAATTTTTTCACATCATTTTCAATTATCCAGTTACGACTTTTTTCAAAATTTTTTGAAAATTTCAACTCTGAACATGCTTCATTTTTTTTAAATTTTTACATTTTTTGAAAATTGTGATTATTGTTAAAATTCGGGATTGTTTTTAAAATTTTCAACGTTTCTAAAAGTTTTTTTGAAAATTTGTTCATTTTATCAAATTCCTTCAAAATGTTGACATTATTTTTTAATAGTTTGTTTTTTTCAAATCCTAATTTTCAATGAAAATTTCGAAAATTTTCGAAATTTCGTCATTTTTTAAAATAATAACTTTTTGAAAGTCCATTTTCTTTAAAACTTGGCCTTTATCTGAAAATATCATTTTTCTTTTAATCGATTTCTGTTAAAATTTTTGATTATTTTGCACAAGTTCGTTGCATTTTAAAGTTTTTGAATTATTTCGAAAATTTGAACTTTTTTCAGGGCGTCAATTTTTTTCAACATTTCGACTTTTTTCCTAAAAACTTCGTCTTTCTTAAGATTTGTGATTTTTCAACTTTTTTCCCAAATTTTTAACTAACAAAAATTTTCTAAATTTTTGATAATTTTGAGCTGTTTTCGGAATTTGGGCTTTTTACAAATTTAGGTTTTTAGGAGATTTCATTGAGAATTAATTTTTTTTAAATCTCGACATTTCTTCATTTTTTTAAATTTTAGACTGTTTTTTAAAATTTAAACCTTTTTTCGAAAATTTGACCATTTTTTAAAATGTTGATTTTTTTCGAAATCCTAAACTTTTTTGGAAGTTTAACTTTATATGAAAGCTTCGACATTCAAAATTTTGACTTTTTTGGAAATTTTGACTATGTAAAGAATTTCCACTTTCTTTAAAATTTCGACATATTTAAAAAATCGAAATATGAAAATCAAAAATGTCAAAAAAGTTACATTTAGAAAATAAAAAAAACTCGGAAAAGTCAGGCAGTTTGGATAAACCACGCAATTTAAAAAACCTAAATTTTTAAAAAACGAAAAAACAGAAAAATTTTCATTATTTTGGAAAATGGATGAATTTGTAAAAAATGTCGCAGTTTTTAAAAAAGCCAAATTTTCCTAAAAAGTAGAAATTTTAAACCAAATTTTGAGAAACGTCGAAATATTATAAAAAGTTTAAATGTTCAAAAATATCAGTCGAAATTCTGAAAAAAAAATTATATAAATTTGAAAAATCAACATATTGAAAATTGGTTAAAAAACTCAAAAAAGCGATTTTCGAAAAAAATCAAAATTTTCAAAAAGAAATGGTTGAAATGGGGGAATTTTCAAAAATATTCGAAATTAAATAAATGTTTCAAAAAACACTTTGAAAAAATTTACTTTTTGAAAAAGTCAAAATTTGGAGAAATAGATAATTTTAAAACAAGGTCGCAATTTTTAAAAGTCCGAAATTTTAAAAACAGGTCAAAATTTCGAAAAATTTCGAAATTTTAATATAAACAGTAACAATTAAAAAAAATGGTGGTGTTCAGAAAAAAGTAACAAGTTTTAAAGAAAGTCAAAAAGAGTTTCTCTCTGAAGATGACAGCTTGGCTGTCGAAACGCGTTAGAACAACCTTTGTTGTGTTTTTTAATTTTTCTTGGTTTCAGAGGACAAGTTCTGTGTTTCAATTTTTCAAGTCAAAAAGAAGTTTGAGAAAATTGAAATTTGCCAAAAAAGTGGACATTTTTTAAAATATTTAATCAAAAATGGAATATTGAATAATCTGGATTTTCAGGGAAATTCTAAACTTTGAAAAAAGTCGGGAACTGAAAAAAATAATCGAAAATTTGAAAATATATCAAAATCATCAAAATATGAGGTCGACACTTTAGTAAAAAGTTTGAAAATCATCGAGACTTGAGAAAAAGTCAGAAATCTTAAAAAGTTCGCATTCTGGAAAAAGAAGTCCTAATTATGAAATAAAATCGTAAAAAAAAAGTTCAACAGTGAAAAAAGTTTAAAAATTGAAAGTTTTATAAATAGTTGCAGTTTTGGAAGTTTAATTTAAAAAATATTCGAAATTATGAAAAAATGTCGAGATTTAAAAAAAATTAATTCTCAATGAAATCTCCTAAAAACCTAAATTTTTGAAAAGCCCAAATTCCGAAAACAGCTCAAAATTATCAAAAATTTCGAAAATTTTTGTTAGTTAAAAATTTGGGAAAAAAGTTGAAAAGTCACAAATCCTAAGAAAGACGAAGTTTTTAAGAAAAAAGTCGAAACGTTGAAAAAAATTGACGCTCTGAAAAAAGTTCAAATTTTCGAAATAATTCAAAAACTTTAAAATGCAACGAACTTGTGCAAAATAATCAACAATTTTAACAGAAGTTTTAAAGAAAATGGACTTTTAAAAAGTTATTATTTTAAAAAATGACGAAATTTCGAAAATTTTCGAAATTTTCATTGAAAATTAGGATTTAAAAAAACAAACTATTAAAAAATAATGTCAACATTTTGCAGGATTTTGATAAAATGAACAAATTTTCAAAAAAAACTTTTAGAAACGTTGAAAATTTGAAAAACAATCCGAATTTTAACAATAATCACAATTTTAAAAAAATGTAAAAATTTTAAAAAAATGAAGCATGTTCAGTTAAATTTTCAAAAAAACAGAAATTTTCGAATAGCCTAAATATTGAAGAAAAATGAAAATTTTCAATAAATTCTAAACTTTCAAATAAAGTGGAAAAAAAAAGTAAAAATGTTGAGAAGCAGAAAATATTTGTTAGTTAAAATTAGAAAACAAATGCTGTATTATTTTTTTAAAGTCAAAATTTTTGATTGAATATTTTCAGAAGGATTGGAATTTTGACAAAAATGATGAAATTTTCAAAAAATTTAAAATCTAAAAAAAGCTGCATAAAGTCGCATCTTTGAAATAAGTTGAACTTTACAAAAAAACTGAGAATCTTAAAAAACAGCGAAAGTATCAAAAAATCAAAATTTTGTAAAATATCAGAAAGGTTGATATTTTAAGAAAATGTCGGAATATTCAAATAAAGTCAAAATCTTAAAGAAATGTTTAATAAAAATCCAAAGTTTTTAAAAAAGGTAGAATTTTTGGAAAAAGTCGAAATTTAAAGAGATTTAATTTTAAAAAAGTAAAAATTTTTGTAGGGGAATTTTGATTAAAACGTGGAAAAAATTTAAAAAAATCAAGGTTTTCAAAAGTTGTCTAAATTTTGGAAAATAGAAATTACATTTTCAAAAGCCAAAATTAAAAAAAAACAAAAAAGAGATTTAAAAGTCGAAATTCTGAAAAGACCTAAATTTTGACGAGAAGTCGAAATTTTCTGAATCAAGTCTTAATTTTGAAATAAAATCGAAATTTTGAAAAAAATACAATATTTCAAAGAATTGGACATTTTAAAAAATTTTCGGTATCAAGCTTTCCAAAAAATCTAGGATTTTGAAAAGCAAAGAATTAAAAAGAGTTGAAATTATCAGAAAAATCGAAATTTTCAGAGTTGAAATTTTCAAAAAATTTTGAAAAAAGTGGTAATTTTGGATAATTGAAAATGATGTGAAAAAATTTTAAAGCGAAATATTTGAAAAAGTCGAAATTTTGATAATAAATTCAAAACTTGGAAATAAAATCGGATGAACACAAATTCATTAAAAAATACTGGACATTTCGATTTTTTCGGCAAAGTTGAAATTTTAAAAACTGGAACTTAAAAACATTGAAATGTTTAAAAAGTCAAATTTTTTATATCGATGAAAATTGAAATTTTCAGTTAGAGTGGAAGTGTTCAAAATAGGCAAAATTTTGACATTTTCGTAAAAGTCAAAACTTTGCAAAGAGTCGAAATTGTTAAAGTCAAAATTTTAAAAAAAGTCGAAATTGTAGAGAAAAAGACTGAATTTAAAAACGCATAAATTTGAAAAAAAGCGATATTTAATAAGTCGATTTATTTAAGCAAATTAAATAAGTTAGTGGCCGTGAAATGGTGAATGCGATCGAGGGATATATCAATTAGTTCCTAAATAAATTTTAATCGTCGAAAAAGTAAAATTTTTTGAACTTACTTCACCAGTCGATGATACATCAAAAAAATATCGGTGAAGTAAGTTCAAAACGGTATCGACGGTATATTGATACCGTCGATACATCGGAATGAAAGTATTGATACAAAAATATCGAACATCGAAACGAACATATCAATGTTTTTGATAAATTTATTTATTTATTACTTTGTATTTCTCGTCAAGCATCATCATTAAAACCAATTCCACAAAGACAAGGGCCTCGCAAAGATGTACCCGCCCGGAGCCTTGCAATTTCTAAGGACGCCTCTGGCTACAATCTTGAAAAACGGTAAAATTTTAAAAGAGAGGTATCTTCAGGATTCGAAATTATGGGGTTAATTTTGAAAAATCGTTTATCAAAAATTAAGTTTGTTTTTCCTCAAAATTTAGACTTTTTCAAAAATGTTTTCTTTTTTCTTGAAATTTGAATACTCTTTCGAGATTCTGAATATGAATATTCAAAACAAAAATTTACATAAAATTTTTAAATTCAAGAGAGCACATTTGCGTTTAAAATCTCTTCTGCTAACATTTTGAGCAAAAATTTTTAATGGAAATGTAAATTTTAGGAGTAAAAGTAAAAAATTCCACAAAAAGAGTAATTTGAATTACTTCTAAAGTTCTATTTCTATTTCTAAAGTTCTATTTCTATTTCTAAAGTTCAATTTCAATAAAAAAAATAAAATTTTAAGACCAACAACAAATTTTCAATTTTGAAGACAAAATTTTGTGTAATTTGTGAATAAATTTAACATTTTTAGAATAGATTTTTGACACAAAAGTTCAAGTAGCAAAGGGTCAAACTTCCAAAGAACTAAATTTTCGAAATTATACTAGAGGTTTAGCGAAAGCAATTACATAATATTTAAAGGAACACACAATTTTGACTTCTAAATTCTAAACAAATCGCAGTTTTGAGACTTGAGGAAAAAATCAAAGTTTTCAGATTAAAAATTACTATTTTAACGTAAGCAACATTGTTGCAACTTTAAGTTATACATTTTCTAACATGTCATCATTACAAGTTTACTGTAAAAATTTCATCCTGTCAAAATTCCGGCTTTAAATTGGAATATCATGTTGGATTTTTTGCTAAAGTTTTGTCTTGAAATTTGAAAATTTAAAAAACGACCTTTTGAACGTTTAGTTTTTTGAAAACGTAGCTTTCAAAAATTCTTTATATAAGAATGTAGACCTTTATTGAAAATCTAAACATTTTTTTAAAATCCCCGACTTTTTTCAAAATTTCTCTATTTTCTAAAAATTACGACCTTTTCATAATTTCGACTTTCATTAACAATTTAAATCGTTTCAGTTTTAAATTTTGAAATATTGGCTGTGGACCCTTTTAGAATCTAACATTTGAAACCTTTTTAAAAATTTCGGCTCTCTTTAAAAATGTCTAGCTTTGATTTTTAAATTTGGAATTTTTTTTTGTTTGTAAATCTGAACCTATTTTAGAAATTAAAAATTTGGACCTTTGTGAAAATTTGGTTTTTTAACTTTCGACTTTTGAAAATTTCCACTTTCATTTAAAATTTCCCCTTTTTTAAGAATTTGACTTTTCAAGATTTTGATTTTTTTTTGAGGAAAATATCTATTTTCAAATTCCACTTTTCCTTAATTTCGAATTTTTTAAAAACTTCGACTTTCAAAGTTTGGAAATTTTTAGAAAATTTGGCACTTTTTTGAAAAATTTCGATTTCTACGACAATTTCAACATCTTTCAAAATTTCAGCTTTGTTGAAAATTTCATGTATTCAAAATTGTGATTTTCTTGAAATTCTGATTTTTTGAAAGTTTCGACTTTCGTAAAGAATCTCGACTTTATTGAAAAGTTACGAATTCATTTTAAAATTTTTGACTTTCAAATTTTTGATTTTTTTAAAAATATGGACTTTTTTTTCAAAACGGCGACTTTCAAAATATGAATGAATATTTGAAAATTTCTAGATTTATTTAAAATTCCACTCTTTCTTGATATTTTAACTTCCTCAACATTTTGTCTTTTCAAAAACTAGTTTTAAAATATTCTTTATTTGAAAATTTGGATCTTTGTTGAAAATCATAACTGTTTTTATAAATCTCTGACTTTGTTAAAATTTCTCCATTTTCTAAAAATTAGGACCTTTTAATTATTTTAAAAAAAATTGGCTCTTTTTCGGAAATTTTAAATTTTTTGGAAAAATCGTCGAGTTTTTTATAAAAAAAACGTCATTTCTATGACAACTTCAGCTTCCTTTAAAATGTCGGCTATTTTGAAAATTCAATCTATTCAAAATTCTGTTTTATTGAAACGACTTTCCCTAAAAATCTCGACTTTATTGAAACATTACGAATTAATTTTAAAATATTTAACTTCAACTTCAAAGCTTTGATTTTTTTGAAAATAGGACATTTTTGTAAAAAACGGCGCCTTTCAAAAAGTAGAATATTCGAAAAGTTCTATATTTTTTCAAACTTCGACTCTCTCTTTATATTTCGATTTGTTAAAAATTTTGTCTTTTGAAAATATGGGTTTAAAAAATTTTCTCTTTGAACATCTGAACCTTTGTTGGGCCTTTTTTTTAAATCTCCGAGTTTTTAAAATCTCTTGAAAATTTCGATTTTCATGACAATTTCAACTTCCTTCAAAAGCTGGGCTTTTTTGAAAATCGTTTTCAAATTATCGACCTTCGTTAAAAATATCTATTTTTTTAAATTTTATTGGTGGAACGGACTGATCCTTAGTTATTTTCAAAAATTGAAATACAAATCTTGTCCGCGGAACCAAGAAAGATTAAAAAAATATTCCAAATTTAAATTTATATTTGTCAATTTCTTATAGTTCAAGTCTCAACTCATATTTCCAGAAAAATGTTTATAATTAGAGAATAAAAGTCAACATGCCGATAAAAAGGGTTAAGAGGTTGCTAGAGAAAGAGAGGGAGAAATACTAAATTTTGTTTAAAGTCGAAATTTTGGAAAAATTAATAATGAAAAGTACCTACAAGTTTAAATTTAAAACCTCAAAAGAAAAAAGTTAAAATATCGAAAAAAGCTAAATACTGGATTCTCTGGATTCTGGATTCGTTGTGGGTTGCCTAAAGATTTAGGCCAGCACTTAGGCCACCCTTTCCGGGCCCATTGTGCTATCCCCGTGATTGAGGTGTCCTTGGTCATTCATTCAGCCACCCAACCTTGTTGAGAAAAAGCTAAATACATTAAACAAAACTTTCGAAAAATGTTACTTTTTCTAGAAATGCTGAAGTTTTCAGCAATATTTCCAAGAACAAAATCGAATATTTGGGTTTAAAGTCAAGACTGAATTAGGGTAGAAAATTTGAACTCTTTTTTTGAAATAAATTTAAAGTTCTGTTTTTGAAATTGTGGCTGGTCTTTTTTATTTTCGTTTATTTTTTTAATTTGATCCTTTTAATGGACAGTTCTAGAAAACACAGTCGAAACAGTAAAAATCAATTTTATTAGAAAAAACGAATCAAAGTCAAAAGTTCGATAGAGAACCAAAATTATGAAAGAAAAAGGTCTCTCAAATTTTCGATTTTAATCACCAAAGTTCGTATATTCTAGAAGTTTTCAATTCAAATTTGAATCATCTAAACCCTAAATTCCGATTTAGTTTCTTATAAACTTTAGTCGAAATTTGAACTCAAATTGAACTAAAAACTCAAAGTTTTACCAAGTTTTAAACTTGAAAAATATAAAATATTTCATTCAATTTTAGTCAAGGTTGTAATATTAAAGTAAAAAAGACACCACATCTTTTAAAGTATGTCCAAAAATCAATTTTTAAAGACTTTTAAAAATCAAAAAATGAGTCACCTGGAACTGAACCAAAAACCGAAAACCGGAAAAACCGTTATTTCTGTCGGAACGAAAACTGAAACTGAACCGATGTAATTTTTTTGGCGGAACGAAAACCGGAACGAAAAACATAGCGTTTCGAAGCCCTGGATGTGCATACCAAACACTTGTTGCAGATTTGCGAGTTTCATCCAAATGGCCAAGTAATTTGGGATGATGAACAGAAGGTGCCCTACATGCACGAGGGTAATTTATGGATTGGTTACGATAATGAACAATCTGTGAGAGAAAAGGTAAATTTTGCAACGATATGGAATCAAAATAATTTAAATCTTTACAGGTGAAATACGTAAAAGACAACGGACTTGCTGGTATCATGATTTGGTCAATTGAAACTGATGATGTCGTTGGAGCGTGTGGCCAACCGTGGACACTTCTAAAGGCCATAAATGACGAAATGAAAAATTAATTATCTTAGTATGAATAAACCAATCGGATATGAAACTCATTTTTATTTAAATGTTTATGTTATTGAAAGTCTTTGAAAGACGCTTTGTGGACCTTTTGAAGTTATGAGTGAAAATTCGAGTTTAAAAGTCGAAATTTCAAGAAAAATCTAAATTATAGTTCGAATTTTTTAGTTTAAAATTTATATTAAATAAGTCATAACAACTCGAGTGTTTTTCCAAATTTCTAGACAAAGGAATTGATCTTTTGAGATTTTTATAAAACAAATTAAATTTTTTGGAAGTATTGGCTTCAACTGAAAATATGTCAAAATTTCGAAACAAGATATCAAAATGCATATAAAAATACCGCAAATCTTCCACTTCAATCTCATAATTTTGGCTTTTAGACCAGGGTAGAAGCCTTCAAAAACGATAAAAAGTGAAAAAAAATTATAGTAGAATGAAACCTATCAGAAAAGAAAGATAATGCAACAAAAATGAAAGGAAAAATAAATTAGGGGCTATCTGAGGTCGGGAAGGGGTAGGGAGTGAGTTTTTAAGGGTAAAAAAACGGTTTATCTCGATTTCTGGGAAAACTTTAAATCCTATGGAAAAAAGTTCACTGGCAAAGTTGTAGATGATAAGAAGATCTACAACTTTTGTATCTACACTTTTTTAACCTAACCTCAACATTCACGTGAAAAATTTTTTCACGAAATTTGTTGAAAACTTAGCTTTTTATATCCCAAGGACACTATAATTTTTTTGATTTAAAATATTCATTTTTTCACCTTATTTTGACTCAATATCGAAAAAGCACCCTAATTTTCAATCGAAAAATCTCACGTTAAAATGTTAGCTTTTTTAAAAACTCGGTGAGCTTTTTGTTCGTTGAAATGTCTACTTTCTGATGGTGTAAAAAAATATACATTACTATGGTAAATTTTCTAAGAAAATTCGAAAAAACGAAAAGTGCTCCAATTCGAATATTTTTTTTATCTTTATGTACAATTTTGAGCTATTTGTTAAAATTTATACTTTAATTACTCGAAAAACGTAAGATTCTATTTTACATTGATAAACAAAAAATTGTAAATCGAAATATACTACTATAATTAACTACCAAATAAGTTAACTAAAAGAGGAGAACGCAGTCGTAGAAAGACCTCAGACAATATTCCAGAGTTCAATTATCAAAACCATACAAAAATACCATTTTTGCAAGAAAAATTTTTATCTAACGAGAAAAACAAAGACAAAATAATAAAATCGCTAATGAAAATATTAGTCACAAGGATTTTCCTCTAAACAAGCAAAAGATGCCGATGCTGACATAATTAAGACCTCGATAGAAATTGCCAGAGATACTAATAAAACTGTCATTGTTGTGGGTCAAGATATTGGTCTTTTGGTCCTTTTAAATCAATTAAATTCTAATAATCATGACATTTATTTTCCGAAGCCAGGTTCTGGAGATATAAAAGATCTTTTTTTCACGTCTAATAGTTCCAAATATGAATCCGTCAAAAACATCGTTGCATTTCTGCATTGTTTTTCTGGTTGCGATACAACATCTGGATTTGCCGAAAAAGGAAAGAAAAGTATCGTGAATTCATTAATAGGCGATAAAAATTTATCAAAGTTGGCTAATACTTTTTTTTTTAAAAAGATGCAAACAAAGAAGATATAAAAAAATGGATTACAATTAATGAAATCTATTTATAAATGTAAAAATGATAATATTACACTAAACCAATTAAGATTTTAAAAATATCAATTAGCAAAAATTAAATCGTCTTTTTTATTGGCAAATCTCCCATCCACAGAAGGTGCAGCAGATTGTTACAGGGCATATTATCAGCTTCAAACTTGGCTGGGTAACGAACTGACACCAACAGATTGGAGCTGGAAGCAACATCTACGGGGCATTATGCCCAAATTTACAGGAAAAGAATTAATTCCAGACATATTGCTGAAAACTATTTGCTGCAGCTGTGAAACTGGATGCAATAGTTTAAAATGTGGCTGCCGAAAACATGGTTTAAAATGCACAAATTTATGTTCAAATTGTCATGGTTCTGAAAAATGCGCCAATGTGGTAGAAAACCTACAAGGCAGTTAATGATCTAGATGAAATTGTGGATGAAGAACCAGTGCAAACTAGAAATGATGTTGGAGACGAAGACGATGATGGTCTTGAAGACTTCGAAGATCTAGTAGAATCGAAAAGGTGTGCTGAATCTAACGATGAAGAAATACCATCAAAGAGACAACAACTGATGGATAAGTGATTAAAATTGAAGACAATGTTTTGATAAATAAAAAGATTAATTTTCTATGACATAAATGTAATTAGAATTTAAGAAATAAACTTTTTTTACTGAAAACAATAGCTACAGTCATATTTTTTAGATTAAATCCCCTTAAAATCCAATCTTTAATATTTAAAACAACTATGTTTTTTGCCATCTTTATGTTTTCTGGATTTGTAATTTTTTGTTTATCAATGTAAAATGGTATCCTACATTTTTCAAGTAATCAAATAAATTTTAACAAATAGCTCAAAATTGTACATAAAGATAAAAAAAATTACGAATTGGAGTGCTTTTCGTTTTTTTGAATTTTCTTAGAAGATTTACCATAGTAATGTATATTTTTTTACACCGTCAGAAAGTAGATATTTCAACAAATAAAAAACCCACCGAGTTTTTTGAAAAAGCTAAAATTTTAACGTAAGATTTTTCGATTGAGAATTAGGGTGCTTTTTCGATATTGAGTCAAAATAAGGTGAAAAAATAAATATTTTAAATCAAACAAATTACAGTGTCTTTGGGATATACAAAGGTAAGTTTTTACCAAATTTTGTAAAAAAAAATTTTTTTTTGTAAAAGATAAAAATAAACAACCATAAACCTGGTTTTTTGAATTTTTCACGTGAATTTTGAGGTTATGTTAAAAAAGTGTAGATACAAAAGTTGTAGATCTTCTTATTATCTACAACTTTGCCACTGAACTTTTTTCCATAGGATTTGAAGTTTTCCCAGAAATCCAGATAAACCGTTTTTTACCCTTAAAATCTCACCCCCTACCCCTTCCTGACCTCAGATCGCCCGTAATTTATTTTTCCTTTCATTTTTGTTGCATTATCTTCCCTTTTTTATAGGTTTCGTCCTACTATAATTTTTTTTGGTTTCAAAAATTATCCACCCTGGACTATTTGAAGTCGCCAAAATCGAAAAAAAAATGTAGTTTAGTAACAAAATTGCAAAATATTTAATAGAATTAAATTCTTATAACTTTTTTTTTAATAGAATTAAACTTCTTAATTCTGATCTTTTGAGAAGAAAAATCAAATTTTTAAAAATAAATTCGATATGTAGTTAAAGCTTTCCCCCCTAACAGTGGCGGCTGGCGTATAGGCACTGTGGAACTGCAGCACCCCCAATTTCGCTTACGAGTTTTTTGTCAAGATTTTCTGAACACTTTTTATTTCACAATTTGTTGTAGAAATTTTAAATTTTCTCTGTTTTGTTTTTAAAGAAATTTTAGGTTTCTTTCACGAAGTTACGACTTTTAAAAACCGATTTTATTTTTAATTTTGATGAAAATCACATTTTCATAAACTAATTTTTGTAAAAGTAATAGAAAGAAATCAATACTTCGAGCAGGAATTAAAATGTTAAGAAAAACTCCAATTTCCTGGAAAATGTCAGCATTTTAGGAAAAATGTCAGCATTTTAGGAAAATAATGACAATTTTAAGAAAAAATCCAAATCCAATTCATCTCGCATTTTAGTATTTCTCTAAAAAAATGGGTTAATGCGGTATCTTCAAATTTTTACCTCAAATCTCATTTCGTATAAAAATGTTTTTAGATATTTGGGTATTTTTAGGAAATTTTGATTTTTTCTGCAAAGTTTTCATTGTTCCTAAAAATTTTATAAAAAGAAATGTTTCTCCAAATTTTCATTTTTCCTGAAAGTGTCGTTCTTGAAATTTCTTCTAGAAATTATAGCTTCTCCCGATTTTTCTTTGTGTTCCTCTAATTTGCTTCAAAAATGTCAAGTTTTTTTACGACTCTTTAACAATTTGAAGTTCATTTCAGTTTGTAATTTTGACAACAAATGTTTGGAAAAAGCCCTTAAAGCTCTATAAAAATTTTAACATTTTGTAAAAAACAACAAATTTTAACTTTTATGCAAAGATATTTCAATTTTTTTTTCAGCTTTCAATTTTTTTCTCTAAGAAATTTTGCTTTCTTTCCCCTATGAAATTTGTATTTTTCTGTAAACATTTTATACAAAGAATTTTTTTTGAAATTTCAACTTTCCCGGAAGATTTTCTCCTTAAAATATTTTTTCTTAAAATTTTGATTTCTCTCTAATTTATTTTGAAAATTAAAAAATTGTTTAACAAAATTTTGATATTTCAAAATTGATTTTATTTTGTAATTTTAATAAAAAACGGAAACTTATTAGACATAAATTTAGGGAAAAAGCGAAATTTTGACTTTAATCTCAAAATTTTTATTATATTCTACAAATTTCGACTTTTTTCTCAAATTTCGACCCATTTTCTCGAAATTACGACTTTTTTCTCAAATTCCGACTTTTTTCTCGAAATTTTGATCTTAATCACGGAATTTCGATTTAAAACTCGAAATTTCGACTTTTTTCTCAAAATTTTAACTTTTTTCTCGAAATTTCAACTTTAATCTCGAAATTTCTAAAAAAAAGACTAAAATTTGTTAATTAAAAATAGCAATTATTGAACGCACCCTACTACCAACTGTCAAGATTGTGGGGATAGAAGAGTAGAGGGATGTAACTGTCATCTGCCTAATTTAGCCATAGAGTGTGCTTATTATAGAGCAAGATTAAAGTAGAAATTTCGACATTAATCTCGGAATTTTAGGAAAAAAGTAAAAATTTCAAGAAGAAAAAAAAAGAAAGCCCAATTTTCGAGAAAAAAGTCTAAATTTTGAGTGTAAAAACGAAATGTCGAGTTTAAAGCAGAAATTTCGAATTTAAATCCGAAATTTCGAGGTTAAAACCGACATTTCGAGAAAAAAAGTCGAAATTTCGAAAAAAATTGAAATTTCGAGAAAAAAGTTAAAATCTCTAAAAATATTTATTTAAATCAATGTCGATTTTTCGCTTTTGTAACATGTCGACTTTGAACTCGAAATTTCGACTTTTTTCTCGAAAATTCTACTTTAACCTTGAAATTTCAAGAAAAAGGTCGAAATTTTGGGTAATAAAAAATTGAATTTACTGATGCTAAGTGTCAGCATTAGGTTGGCGTTTAGAATAAGTCTTATATTCTAAGGGATGGTGAAGCTTAACTGTCATCTGCCTAACTTAACCATAGAATAAGAAATGTCGACTTAGCTTGAAATTTCGTTAAAAAAAGTTGAAATTTCGAGATTAAAGCCGAAATTTCGACTTTATCTAGAAAATTTCCTCAAAAAAATCGAAATTTGGAAAATAAAGTAGAAATTTTCACTTTAATCTCGTAATTTCCAGTTTAAACTTCATATTTCTAAATATATTTTTATAAATTAATGCCCAAAAATACATAAATAAAAAACAAAGCAGAAAATAAATATGTATCGGATTTTTCTAATTAGGAATAAATAATTAAAATATAAATATTAGTTTTTAAAATACAAGACAAAACTTTCAAAATTAAACTACGCCAATTCATCATTATTATTCAATTTTTCTTTTATTAGAAATGTTTAAACATTTCACCAACAAGGCGATTAATCGGAAATCGATCTTTTAGCACCCAATTTATCGGGAATCGATACTTATCCTCACGATTCGAATTGATCCAAAAATCGATTATTTTAAAAAGGAATCGACATCCCTATTAACACGACCAATGATTTTCAACAAGAGAAAGAGAAAAGGAACAATCGAAACTACTCCACTTTCTAGACGCATTTCGATCAAATTTTTATATATGGTCAATATAGGCCGTGAACTATCCTTATTCTATCATCCGTGACGCAAAATTTTAAGTGACAGACAAAAGTTGGCAACCACTCGCTAGATGTCGCTGTTGTCGCTGTTACATCATTTATTTAAATAGAAAATGAAGAACTGTTATTCTTTTCAAATATAATATTAGTTTGGGAATACCTAAAATAGTTTTCCAGGATAAAACGTATCCTATTAGCGATCCCACCTTGCAAGGTGCGCCTGTAACAATTTTCGTCATAATCACTTCAGTGACTAAGCCGTGGAAAGCCGAGAAACATACAAACACACTTTTCGCATTTAGATATTTTATTAGTTAGAATGTATTAACATTTCGAGGTAATACATAGTGCATCAATAGTTAATGCTTTCGTTCATAAATTATAATATCAGCACAATTCCTGATAGTTACAGGTGAACGACAACTACCAGTTGAGCATGAATATTCCCATCTCAAAACGCATCTACCACAAGTCTTCTTGGGTAAAACGACGTGATTTGTCAAATTAACTTCATTTTTTGTTTTTCTTACTAAATATTCTTCCTTATTATTATTCAATTTTAAAGAAGTAAAACAGTCTTCTTTTTCAACATCGGAAGCGTTGGTTAAACTACAAATGCTAAAACTTTTGTTTTTGTTTTAACAACTGTTAAAGAAACTAATATTTAAATATCGACTCGTTGAGCCTACCTGTATCTAAAGACTCCACCTTGTCCCTCAGATAGATGAATCGTAACAGGAAGTATATAACTGGCGGGATAAATTCCAACAATTTGGCCTCTGCCGAATTTGCCACCGTTTTGATGTTCTTGGGGGGATGATTCGTTGTAAGAATCCCCGCAAACACCGCATGAGCCGTTATTTGCGCCCCACTGATTCTACAAATTTATTGTTCATTCCACATTTTTTTATTCGACGTTTTATGCATTTGTAAGCAATTAAACCTAATAAATTAGTTTTCTTGAACTTTTACGAGTTCCTGTTTGGAAAATATTTAGTAGTTTCATTCAGTTTAAATTGTTATTCCTAATATTTTCCAAACAGAGCTTTCTGAAGGTTAAATGAATCGAATGCCTTAAATTTTCGACTCAACAAAAGTCTAAAAAGAAGAAGTTATACTTACTTTAGGACTACCACACCAAAGCTTATCGTAGTTAGTATCTTTTGGGGCGTATGGTGCAATTAACCAAATAGCATTTCGCGCTGGTGGATGCAACATGTATCCAATATTTAATACTTGTTTTAAAATTATAGTAATTATAAAAATCTGCAATTGCTTCATCGTTACTTAGGTTTGTTATACTAATTCTATCTTATTATATTACGATAACATTGTTTTTTTTTTAATAAAGAAGCATGCATATGACTAATTATTAATCACGTTTATTTGTCCCGATGTCGCATGCAATATTTTACATATTGTTAATTAAATTAATAAAAATCATCAAAATTATAGACCGATCGAGTTGGTTGTATAGCTTTAACTTCCCGCTCAGCAATAAGCTCTCTTACAGAGCTCTTAAAGTCATCATATCGCTATAATGATATCTTTAAGATATCTTTCTGATTTAGGTGCTGTAGAGGTTGATATTTCGACTTTCGTCTCGAAGCTTTAAGTTTAAACTCGAAATCAAAGCTTCGAAGCGGAACTGAACAAGATCAAATTAACAATTAATTTCAACTTTTAAGAAAAAAGTTGATCTTAGGATTGAATTTTTGAGAAACCAAATTAAAATTCTAAAAAAACTAGGTTTCCACCTTCAAACCGAAATTTTAAAAAATCTTTGTCTAAAATTTTAACTTTTATCTTAAAACTTAAAAACAAATTTTGAATTTGCGAGTAACAATTTTATTTCGTTTGAGAAGAACTATAATTTATAAAAAACGAAATACAAAATTCCGAGATAACTGTCGAAATTTGGTGAAAAATTTGAAGCAAAAAAAGTCCTCAATTACAAATTTCTCGAATATTCAATCCGATCTGAAATTTAAAGATTTTAGTAAAGTCTAAATTGTAGTCGAAATTTTGTGATTTTTTTTAATAAATTTAGTTTTTCCTTTGAAGCTTTTATCTTGACTCAAAGTTTAGACTTTTTTTAATTTTGACTCTAAAATATAGACTTTCTTTCGCTTAAAAAATGCTTTTGAATGTAAACAAGCTTGAAGCTTTTATCTTGACTCAAAGTTAGAACTATAGGTTTTCCTTCGCTTAAAAAAATACTTTCGAACGTAAACAAGACTTTGCGAAAACAGTAAAAACATCTTGAAAAAACTTCGAACTCGTTCAAATCTTTAACATTTCTAGAAGAAGCAAAACAAGGCTTTGCGAAAGCACTAAAAATATCTTGAAAAAACTTTGAATTCGTTCAAATGTTTAGAATTTCTAAGAAAAACCGAAACTAGATTTAACGAAACACCAAAAACATCTTGAAAAAACTTCGAATTCGTTCAAATCTTCAAAATGTCTAGAAGAAGCGAAACTAGGTTTGAGGAAACACTAAAAACATCTTGAAAAAACTTCGAATTTGTTCAAATCTTCAAAATTTCTAAAAGAAGCGAAACAATGCTTTTCGAAAACACTAAAAACATCTTGAAAAAACTTCGAATTCATCGAATTCATTCAAATGTTTAAAATTTCTAGAAGAAGCGAAACTGGACGAAACACTAAAAACATCTTGAAAAAACTTCGAATTCGTTAAAATCTTCAAAATTTCTAGAAGAAGCAAGAGAAGGCTTTGCGAAAACACTAAAATAAAATATCTTAAAAAATGTTCGGATTTGTTCAAATGTTTAAAATTTCTAGAAGAAGCGAAACTAGGTTTGACAAAACGCTAAAAACATCTTGAAAAAACTTTGAATTCGTTCAAATTTTCAAAATTTCTAAAAGAAGCAAAACAAAGCCTCTCGAAAACACTAAAAACATCTTGAAAAAACTTAACATTCGTTCAAATGTTTAAAATTTCTAAAAAAAAAGTGAAACTATGTTTAACGAAACACTAAAAACATCTTGAAAAAACTTCGAATTCGTTCAAATGTTTAAAATTTATAGAAGAAGCGAAACTTCGTTTGACGAAACACTAAAAACATCTTGAAAAAACTTCGAATTCGTTCAAATCTTCAAAATTTGTAGAAGAAGCAAAACAAAGCTTTTTGAAAACACTAAAAACATCTTGAAAAAACTTCAAATTCGTTCAAATGCTTAAAATTTCTATAGAAAGTGAAACTAAGTTTGACGAAACACTAAAAACATTTTGAAAAAACTTCGAATTCGTTCAAATCTTCAAAATTTCTGAAAGAAGCGAAACAAAGCTTTTTGAAAACACTAAAACTATCTCGAAAAAACTTATAATGCGTTCAAATGTTTAAAACTTCTAGAAGAAGCGAAACTAGGTTTGACGAAACACTAAAAACATCTTGAAAAAACTTTGAATTTGTTCAATTCTTCAAAATTTTTAGGAGAAGCAAAACGAGGCTTTGCGAAAACACTAAAAATATCTTGAAAAAACTTCGAATTCGTTTAAATCTTCAAAATTTCTAGAAGAAGCGAAACAAATCTTTTCGAAAACACTAAAGACATCTTGAAAAAACTTCGAATTCGTTCAAATCTTTAAAATTTCTAGCAGAAGCGAAACAAAGTTTTTTGAAAACACTAAAAACATCTTGAAAAAACTTCGAATTCGTTCAAATGTTTAAAAGTTCTAAAAAAAGCGAAACTAGGTTTGATGAAACACTAAAAACATCTGGAAAAAATGTCAAATTTGTTTAAATTTTTAAAATTTGTGGAAGAGGCGAAATAAATCTTTTCGAAAACACTAAAAACATCTTGAAAAAACTTCGAATTTGTCCAAATCTTTAAAATTTAAAAAAAAAGTGAAACTAGGTTTGACGAAACACTAAAAACTTCGAATTCGCTCAAATGTTTAAAATGTCTAAAAAAAAGCGAAACTAGGTTTAACGAAACACTAAAAACATCTTAAAAAAACTTCGAATTTGTTTAAATATTTAACATTTGTAGAAGAAGTCAAACAAAGGTTTTCGAAAACACTAAGAACATCTTGAAAAAACTTCGAATTTGTTCAAATGTTTAAAATTTCTGATAGAAGCGAAACTAAGTTTGACGAAACACTAAATACACCTTGAAAAAACTTCGAATATGTTCAAATCGTCAACATTTCTAAAAAAAGTGAAACTAGGTTTGACGAAAAACATCTTGAAAAAACTTCGAATTTGTTCAAATCTTCAAAATCTGTAGAAGAAGCCAAACAAAGCTTTTCGAAAACACTAAAAACATCTTGAAAAAGCTTGAATTTGTTCAAATGTTTATAACTTCTGGAAGAAGCGAAACTAGGTTTGACAAAACACTAAAAGCATCTTGAAAAAACTTAAAATTTCTTTAAGTGTTTAAAATTTTTAAAAAAAGCGAAACTAGGTTTGATGAAACACTAAAAACATCTTGAAAAAACTTCGAATTTGTTCAAATCGTTAAAATTTCTAAAAAAAAGTGAAACTAGGTCTGACGAAACACTGAAAACTTCGAATTCGTTCAAATGTTTAAAATGTCTAAAAAAAGTGAAACTAGGTTTAACGAAACACTTTTTTGTAGAAGAAGTCAAAAAAGGTTTTCGAAAACACTAAGAACATCTTGAAAAAACTTCTAATTTGTTCAAATGTTTAAAATTTCTAGAAGAGCGAAACTAGGTTTGATGAAACACTAAAAACATCTTGAAAAAACTTCGAATTTGTTCAAATCGTTAAAATTTCTAAAAAAAAGTGAAACTAGGTTTGACGAAACACTGAAAACTTCGAATTCGTTCAAATGTTTAAAATGTCTAAAAAAAAGCGAAACTAGGTTTAACGAAACACTTTTTTGTAGAAGAAATCAAACAAAGGTTTTCGAAAACACTAAGAACATCTTGAAAAAACTTTGAATTTGTTCAAATGTTTAAAATTTCTAGAAGAGCGAAACTAGGTTTGATGAAACACTAAAAACAACTTGAAAAAACTTCGAATTTGCTCAAATCTTCAAAATTTTTAGAAGAAGCGAAACAAAGCCTTTTGGAAACACTAAAAACATCTTGAAAAAACTTAAAATTTCTTCAAGTGTTTAAAATTTTTAAAAAAAGCGAAACTAGGTTTGATGAAACACTAAAAACATCTTGAAAAAACTTCGAATTCGTCCAAATCTTCAACATTTCTAGAAAAAGCAAAACAAGGCTTTGCGAAAATACTAAAAATATCTTGAAAAAACTTTGAATTCCTTCAAATCTTTAAAATTTCTAGGAGCAACGAAACAAAACTTTTCGAAAACACTAAAAACATCTTGAAAAAACTTCGAATTCGTTGAAATGTTTAGAATTTCCAAAAATTTTTAGGATTATTTTATTAGATTTTTGGGCTTTTTCTGTAAATTTCGATTTTATTTTTTCGAAATTACGTCGAAATATTGTCAAAAAGTGCAAACTTGTTGGGAAAATTTATTATTTTTTTAATTAGAAAGTAATATTTCTTGAAAATTTCAATTTTTTCCCGAAATTTCAACATTATGACAAATCGTACATAAAAGAGGAAAAATTTCGAGAAAAATATTTCTGGAAGTTTCCATTTTTTTTTGGAAATTTGAACTAGAAATCCTCACATACGTTGAAGTTTTCAAAAATGTAAAAAAATCGAAATACTTAAAAAAGCCAAAACTTTTAATTCAATTTTTTTATAAAACATGTCGAATTTTATAAAAGTTACAAAAAATGTCCAAATTACGAGAATAAGTCGAAATTTTGGAAAAAAAACGTATTTCGCCAAAAAAGAATGAAACACCCGCCAGAAAATGTAGAAATGTTTAAAGTATAAGCTAGAAAAAGTAGACATTTTGAGAAATTGGAACTTTTAAAAGTCGAATTTACAAAAAAAAATAAAATTTCGAAGAAAAGTTGAAATTTTCGAAGTCGTTACCTTTGAAAAAACTCAAAATATGAAAAGAAGATCGAAATGTTTAGAAAAGTGGGAAATTAACATTTTTGACCTAAAGTTGAAATTTTCAGAAAATTCAATATTTGAAAATATCAAAATTTCAGAAAAGTCGACATTTGCAAGTCAAGATTTTTTAAAAAAGGTAAAATTTTCAAAAGAAACCAAAATTTAAAAAAAAAATTGGAGTTAGCAGAAAAATACAAAATTTTGAGAAAAAATGTTAAAATTCCGACAAAGAGGTCAAAATGTTTAAAAAAAAGTCGAATGTTTCAAATGAAAGTCTTTAAATGAAATTCGACATTTTGAAAAAACGGAGAATTTTTTGAAAAGTCGAAATTTCCAAGTGATCTAAATTTCGAAAATGAATCAAAATTTTTAACAAAGGTCGAAATTTAACATAAAAAGCAGAAATTAAACAAAAAGTGGAAGTTTTCAAAAAAAAATTAAATTATATAATCGAATTTAGGTAGAAGAAGGTAAACATTTTAAACAAAAAATTAAAATTTTAAAAAGATCGAAATTTGGTTTAAAAATCAGATCATTTTAATAGATTTTGTCGATTTTTTTAAATTTTTAATTATTGACTTTCAAATTTTCTATTTAAAAAAAAAATGATGCCATTACACTCAAAACCAGAAACGGTGACATCTTTTCCTCGAAATTTAGACGTTATTCTCTAAATTTCATGTTATTCGGCGAATCGCACAATCAGTTGCGTAACAAAACACATGATTATTTGTGACAAAAAAATGAAAAAGTTTGAATATTATCGCTGAAAAAAATCGATAAGGTATCACTGAAGTCATCATATCCAAACATCAGTATCAAGATCTAGTATCTATAAATAGATGACTTTGATAATCATTGGTGTATCAAAATGATTTTGAAGTTGCTAGCTGTTTTAACAATTTTGGTTTTTTCCCAAGAAGAAACCGAGGCAGTGGGAGGTAAGTCAAAATGAAAATGTTGAAGATATTACAAGCCTTATATATACGAATCTATACAAGTTAATTACGATACCATTAGAGTCTAGTTGCAAAGGTCACTTAACGAGGCAACAACGAACGTATGATGAGGCCAAGGAAGGCCAAAACTAGTCTATGGTTGTACTTGTAAATATTTTCAACTTTGGCACGATTCATTGTTGAATTACAGAACATTCTGACTAATCAAATGTTCTGTAATTAAACAGTTAAACGTGCCAAAGTTGAAAATATTTACAACCACAACCATAGACAAGTTTCAACCTTCCTTAGCCTCATCAGGACGGTACGGTAGTCGAACACTGGAGTCCCTCAACGCAAAAATGCTTTCAGATAAAATCTTCTGCTACTATGCTTCATGGGGCGCCGGTAGACCAGGAAACTCCAAAGTGGCCTCGAACAATTTAGATCCAAATTTGTGCACGCACATATTCTACGCTTTTCTAAGCTTGCAGGATGATGGGACACTCGCTCCGTTGGATCCAGCAATCGATATCGATCAAGGTATTTAAAATGCTCGTTCAGTGTTTAAGTCAAAGCTCTAATATTGAACATGAAAGTCAAAACTATTAAAAATCTAACGTGATTTTTTTTTAGGTAACATCCAAAAATTGAGCGACTTGAAAAAGGTGAATCCGAATTTAAAATTGATATTTAGCGTTGGAGGGGCGGCCGCTCCCCCATATGTTTTCGCGGCAGTTGCTGGGGATGCCACAAAGTTGCAAACGTTCATACAAAGTTGTTTGGACTTCTTGCAGAAGTACAACTTCGATGGAATTGATATTGATTGGGAGTATCCTTATGATAAAGTATATATCTGTTAGTAGCTTGAATAGTTTTTGAGTAGCTCACTTTTAGGCACTTTTCGTGAGCTTGTTCAAAGCAATGAGAGTGGATTTCGAACCCCATGGGTACATGATTGCTACTGCGGTGGCCTATAACCCAGAAGATGCTGGATATGATGCAGCAGGAATGAATGAGTAAGTACCCAATTGTGATGTGTCCATGACGTGATCATTTTTGAGCATTAAAAAAAAATAGTTGATGCGTGATGCATACAATTAATTGCAAACTCTTATTGAAATTTTTGTGAAATGGACTAGTTCTTGGTTACCTTCAAAAATTGAAATACAAATCTTGTCCCCCGAAACCAAGAAAGATTAATTTTTCTTCGTTTCAGGGGACAAGATTTGTATTTTCATTCGTAATTGCAAACTCTTACTGAAATATTGGTAGAACGGACTGGTCCTTGGTTATCCTTAAAAATTGAAATACAAAACTTGTCCCCTGAAATCAAAAAAGATCTTTTTTGGTTTCAAGGGACAAAATTTGTTTTTCAATCTTACTGAAATAAAGAAGACGAAATTTCCAAAATTTCTAAATTGTTTTACTTTCAAAACTTTTGTTTGATATTACTCCTAACATTTTATCTGCAAATTTCGAGTTTTTTCCTAAAATTTTCACTTTTTCTCTAAACGATGTTTTTAGCAGTAAAATTTGGCCGCTTTCCTCCAAATTCTAATAATTAAGAAAAAAAAGAAAATTTTGAATTTGGCGTTTCGACTTTGTCTCAAAATTTCGTTGCTATTCTCCACATTTGGTTTTTTAAAGTCAAAGATTAAAGAACATTGACCTATTTTCAGTTAAATTTCAAACTGAAGAAATCGAAATTTTTTACAAAAATTCTAGGACTTTCTAAGCAGACTCTAGAGAACTAGGTATTCTATACGAAATCTAGAAAGTGTTTTTATTTGGAAATTTCTATTCTCATCTTGAATTTTCGACTCTGGAAGACGAAAGATTGATCTTTCTTGGTTTCAGGGGACAAAACTTGTATTTTCATTCATAATTGCAAACTCTTACTGAAATATTGGTGGAACGGATTGGTCCTTGGTTATCTTAAAAAATTGAAATACAAATCTTGTCCCCTGAAACCAAGAAATATCTTCCTTGGCTTCAGGGGACAACATTTGTATTTCAATCTTGCTGAAATAAAGAAGATGAAATTTCCAAAATTTCGAAATTGTTTGACTTTCAAAATTTTTTTATATTACTCCTAATATTTTATCTGCAAATTTCGAGTTTTTTTTTTAAATTTTTACTTTTTCTCTAAACTATGTTTTTCGTTGTAGAATTTGACCGTTTTTCTCCAAATTTTAATAATTAGGAAAAAAAAGAAAATTTTGAATTTGGAACTTCGACTTTGTCTCAAAATTTCGTTGCTATTCTCCACCTTTCGTTTTTTAAAGTCGAAGGTTAAAGGACATTGACCCATTTTCAGTTAAATTTGAAACTGAAGAAATCGAAATTTTTTACAAAAATTCTAGGACTTTCTAAGCAGACTCTAGGGAACTAGGTATTTTATACGAAATCTAGAAAGTGTTTTTTTTGAAAATTTCTATTTTCATCTAGAATTCTCGACTCTAGAAGACGAAAGATTAATCTTTCTTGGTTTCAAGGGACAAGTTTTGTATTTTTATTCATAATTGCAAACTCTTACTGAAATATTGGTGAAACGGACTGGTCCTTGGTTATCTTCAAAAATTAAAATACAAATCTTGTCCCCTAAAACCAAGAAAGATCTTTCTTGGTTTCAAGGGACAAAATTTGTATTTCAATCTTACTGAAATAAAGAAGACGAAATTTCCAAAATTTCGAAATTTTTTAACTTTAGAATTTTTTTTGTTTGATATTACTCCTAACATTTTATCTGCAAATTTCGAGCTTTTTCTTAAAATTGGCACTTTTTCTCTAAACTATGTTTTTAGCAGTAGAATTTGACCGTTTTTCTCCAAGTTTTAATAATTAAGAAAAGAAAGAAAATTTTGAATTTGGCACTTCGACTTTGTCTTAACATTTCGTTGCTATTCTTCACATTTAGTTTTTTAAAGTCGAAGATTAAAGAACATTGACCCATTTTCAGTTAAATTTGAAACTGAAGAAATCGAAATTTTTTACAAAAATTCTAGGACTTTCTAAGCAGACTCTAGAGAACTAGGTATTTTATACGAAATCTAGAAAGTGTTTTTTTTGAAAATTTCTATTTTCATCTAGAATTTTCGACTCTAGAAGACGAAAGATTAATCTTTCTTGGTTTTAAGGGACAAGATTTGTATTTTTATTCATAATTGCAAACTCTTACTGAAATATTGGTGGAACTGACTGGTCCTTGCTTATCTTCAAGAATTGAAATACAAATCTTACCCCTTGAAACCTAAAAAGATCTTTCTTGGTTTCAGGGGACAAAATTTGTATTTCAATTTTACTGAAATAAAGAAGACGAAATTTCCGAAATTTCGAAATTGTTTAACTTTCAAAACTTTTTTTTGATATCACTCCTAACATTTTATCTGCAAATTTTGGGTTTTTTCTTAAAATTTTCATTTTTTTTTCTAAACTATGTTTTAAGCAGTAGAATTTGACCGTTTTTCTCCAAATTTTAATAATTAAGAAAAAAAAGAAAATGTTGAATTTGGAACTTCGACTTTGTCTCGAAATTTCGTTGCTATTATCCACATTTCGTTTTTTAAAGTCGAAGATTAAAGAACATTGACCCATTTTATTTTATTTTATTTTATATTGCTCCTAACATTGTATCTGCAAATTTCGAGTTTTTTCTTAAAATTTTCACTTTTTCTCTAAACGATGTTTTTAGCAGTAAAATTTGACCGTTTTTCTCCAAATTTTAATAATTAAGAAAAAAAAGAAAATTTTGAATTTGGAACTTCGACTTTGTCTCAAAATTTCGTTGCTATTTTTCACCTTTCGTTTTTTCAGGTCGAAGATTAAAGAACATTGACCCATTATCAGTTAAATTTCAAACTGAAGAAGTCGAAATTTTTTACAAAAATTCTAGGACTTTCTAAGCAGACTCTAGAAAACTATGTATTCTATTCGAAACCTAGAAAGTGTTTTTTTTTGAAAATTTCTATTTTCATCTAGAATGTTCGACTCTGGAAGACGAAAGATTAATCTTTCTTGGTTTCAGGGGACAAGATTTGTATTTTCATTCGTAATTGCAAACTCTTACTGAAATATTGGTGGAACGGACTGGTCCTTGGATATCTTTAAAAATTGAAATACAAATCTTGTCCCCTGAAACCAAGAAAGATCTTTCTTCGTTTCAGGGGACAAAATTTGTATTTCAATCTTACTGAAATAAAGAAGACGAAATTTCCAAAATTTCGAAATTGTTTAACTTTCAAAATTTTTTTACATTGCTTCTAACATTGTATCTGCAAATTTCGAGTTTTTTCTTAAAATTTTCACTTTTTCTCTAAACTATGTTTTTTTCGTTGTAGAATTTGACCGTTTTTCTCCAAATTTTAATAATTAAGAAAAAAAAGAAAATTTTGAATTTGGAACTTCGACTTTGTCCCAAAATTTCGTTGCTATTCTCCACCTTTCGTTTTTTAAAGTCGAAGATTAAAGAACAGTGACCTATTGTCAGTTAAATTTCAAACTGAAGAAATCGAATTTTTTTACAAAAATTCTAGGACTTTCTAAGCAGACTTTAGAGAACTAGGTATTCTATTCGAAACATAGAAAGTGTTTTTTTTTTGGAAATTTCTATATTCATCTAGAATGTTCGACTCTGGAAGACGAAAAATTAATCTTTCTTGGTTTCAGGGGACAAGATTTGTATTTTCATTCGTAATTGCAAACTCTTACTGAAATATTGGTGGAACGGACTGGTCCTTGGTTATCTTCAAGAATTAAAATACAAATCTTACTGAAATAAAGAAGACGAAATTTCCAAAATTTCGAAATTGTTCAACTTTCAAAATTTTTTTTTATATTACTCCTAACATTTTATCTGCAAATTTCGAGTTTTTTCTTAAAACTTTCACTTTTTCTCTAAATGATGTTTTTAGCAGTAAAATTTGACCGTTTTTCTCCAAATTTTAATAATTAAGAAAAAAAGAAAATCTTGAATTTGGAACTTCGACTTTGTCTCAAAATTTCGTTGCCATTTTTCACCTTTCGTTTTTTCAAGTCAAAGATTAAAGAACATTGACCCATTTTCAGTTAAATTTCAAACTGAAGAAATCGAAATTTTTTACAAAAATTCTAGGACTTTCTAAGCAGATTCTAGAGAACTGGGTATTCTATTCGAAACCTAAAAAGTGTTTTTTTTGGACATTTCTATTTTCATCTAGAATGTTCGACTCTGGAAGACGAAAGATTACTCTTTCTTGGTTTCAGGGGACAAGATTTGTATTTTCATTCGTAATTGCAAACTCTTACTGAAATATTGGTGGAACGGACTGGTCCTTGGTTATCTTCAAGAATTAAAATACAAATCTTACTGAAATAAAGAAGAAGAAATTTCCAAAATTTCGAAATTGTTCAACTTTCAAAATTTTTTTATATTACTCCAAACATTTTATCTGCAAATTTCGAGTTTTTTCTTAAAACTTTCACTTTTTCTCTAAAGGATGTTTTTAGCAGTAAAATTTGACCGTTTTTCTCCAAATTTTAATAATTAAGAAAAAAAAGAAAATTTTGAATTTGGAACTTCGACTTTGTCTCAAAATTTCGTTGCTATTTTTCACCTTTCGTTTTTTCAAGTCGAAGATTAAAGAACATTGACCCATTTTCAGTTAAATTTCAAACTGAAGAAATCGAAATTTTTTACAAAAATTCTAGGACTTTCTAAGCAGACTGTAGAGAACTAGGTATTTTATATAAAATTTAGAAAGTGTTTTTTTTGGAAATTTCTATTTTCATCTAGAATGTTCGACTCTGGAAGACGAAAGATTAATCTTTCTTGGTTTCAAGGGACAAGATTTGTATTTTCATTCGTAATTGCAAACTCTTACTGAAATATTGGTGGAACGGACTGGTCCTTGGATATCTTTAAAAATTGAAATACAAATCTTGTCCCCTGAAACCAAGAAAGATCTTTCTTCGTTTCAGGGGACAAAATTTGTATTTCAATCTCACTGAAATAAAGAAGACGAAATTTCCAAAATTTCGAAATTTTTTAACTTTCAAAACTTTTTTTTGATATTACTCCTAACATTTTATCTGCAAATTTTGAGTTTTTTCTTAAAAGTTTCACTTTTTCTCTAAACTATGTTTTTAGCAGTAGAATTTGACCATTTTTCTCCAAATTTTAATAATTAAGAAAAGAAAGAAAATGTTGAATTTGGTACTTCGACTTTGTCTCAAAATTTCGTTGCTATTCTCCACATTTCGTTTTTTAAGGTCGAAGATTAAAGAACATTGACCCATTTTCAGTTAAATTTCAAACTAAAGAAATGGACATTTTTTACAAAAATTCTAGGACTTTCTAAGCAGACTCTAGAGAACAAGGTATTCTATACCAAATCTAGAAAGTGTTTTTTTTAGAAATTTCTATTTTCATTAAGAATTTTCGACTCTGAAAGACGAAAGATTAATCTTTCTTGGTTTCAGGGGACAAGATTTGTATTTTTATTCGTAATTGCAAACTCTTACTGAAATATTGATGGAACGGATTGGTCCTTGATTATCTTCAAAAATTGAAATACAAATCTTGTCCCCTGAAACCAAGAAAGATCTTACTTGGTTTCAGGGGACAAAATTTATATTTCAATCTTACTGAAATAAAGAAGATGAAATTTCCAAAATTTCTAAATTGTTTTACTTTCAAAATTTTTTTTGATATTACTCCTAACATTTTATCTGCAAATTTCGAGTTATTTCTGAAAATTGGCACTTTTTCTCTAAACTATGTTTTTAGCAGTAGAATTTGATCGTTTTTCTCCAAATTCTAATAACTAAGAAAAGAAAGAAAATTTTGGATTTGGCACTTCGACTTTGTCTTCAAATTTCGTTGCTATTCTCCACATTTCGTTTTTTAGAGTCGAAGATTAAAGGACATTGACCCATTTTCAGTTAAATTTCAAACTGAAGAAGTCGAAATTTTTTACAGAAATTCTAGGACTTTCTAAGCAGACTCTAGAGAACTAGGCAGTGGCGGCTCGTAGCCAAAACTAATGGGGGTGCTGCGACAATGTTTAGCGTTTTTGATACAAAATATCGATTTCTTTAAAATTTTAACTTTTTAAAATTTCAACTAAAAATTTCGACATTTTCAAAATGTAACTTTTCGAAAATTTTAAATTCCTTAGAAAACTTGACAATGAAAATTGTTGAATAATATTGCGTTTTTTGAAAGACTGGATTTTTTTCCAAATTTCGATTGTATTTCAAAATTTGGACTTTTTTCTTATGATCTCAACTTTATTTTATTTTTAGGTATTGACTTTTCCAAAAATCTGTGTATACTCTTTTGAAAATATCTCCATTTTCGAAAATATTTCAACTTTTCGGTGTTTTGTTTTTTTGTATTTTTTTTTAAATTAAGTACATTTTTTTTAAATTTTCACCGTCTGAAAATTTTTACGTTTTCTACAAATGTCAAATTTTGGAAAACTGGACTTAATTTTATCATTTGTTTTTATTCAGAAATTATAATATTTTTATTGAAAATTTCGATTCTTAATAATTTCGACGATTTTTTTAGTATCAACCATTTTTCAAAATTTCGACTATTTTTGCAAAATTTCAATATTTTTAAAAAATCTTCAACTTTGGTTCAAAATTTTAACTACCAAAAATTTTAACTTTTTTCAAACTTTTAACTTCTCAATATTTGGACTTTTGAAAACCTCGATCTATCTGATAATTTTTGACTCGTTCTCAATATTCCGGCTTTGAAAATTTTGATTTTTATTGATAATTTGAGTGAAGATTTCCCAATTATTCAAAATATAAACTTTTTTAAAATTTCTAATTATTCTAAAAACTCGATAATAATTCTCAGATCTTTTGAATGTGTCCACTTTATCAAAGTTTTGATATTTTTTTTAATTTCGACTATAAAATTTTGACCTATTTGTTTGAAAACTTCTTCATTTTTAAAATTTTGACTTCTTTTGGAAAATTGAAAGTTTTTGAAAATTTTTGCCTTATCCTTAAATTTTTTATATATTTCGTATATTCCTCAAAATTTAGAAAGATCAAAGTATCAAAAAATTTCGGCCTTTTCTTGAAAATTTTAGCCTTTTCTTAAATTTGCACTTTTCTAAAATTTTCGACCTTTTTTTAATTCCCACTTTGTTGAAAATTTCCGTTTTTTCAAATTTCGAATATTTCAAAACTTAAGATATTTTTCAAAATTAAAATTGTTTGGAAAACTTAAAAATTTCTACTATTTTTTTTAATTTAAACTATTTTCAAAATTTCGACATTCTTTGCAAATATCGATACTTTATTTGAAAATTTTGATTTTTATTTTAAGTGAGACATTTCTTAAAAACTTATTTTGAAATTTTCAACTAATTTCTAAAATTTCGATTCCATTTCAAAAGGTCTACTTTTTTTCAAAATTTCGACTATTTTTGAAAACTTGACTTTTTTTAAAAAGTCCGAACTTTTTTCAAAATATCCTTTATAATTTTTGTTTGAACATTTCCAATTAAATCTGCAACTTTTAAAAAAAGTGAGTTTTTATTTTAAATTTGAGCTACTTAAAATTTCGACTTTTTCCAAAATTTTACCTTTTTGATAATTACAATTCTTTTGATTATTTTGAGTTGTCTCCAATATTCAAAAATTCAGCTTCTTTGAAAATTTAATTAAAAATTCTGCAATTTATTTTAAATGTCGATATTTTTCCAAAATTTTGCCTTTTTCCATTCGCAAAATTATTGAAAATGTCGACTATTTTAAAAATTTAATTTTTTTTCCAAAATATTACCTTTTTTCAAAATCCCTATTTTCTTTTGGAAAGTTGACTTTCTATGAAAATTTCGAAATTTTTAAAAATTCCATTTTTTCAAATTATCGGCTTCTCTGACAACTCTGACTTTATTTTATGTAAGGTAATTTTTTTCTTTTTAAATTTAAATTTGAAATCGAAATTTTTTAAAAAAATTCTAGGACTTTCTAAGCAGACTCTGGAGAACTAAGTATTCTATACGAAATCTAGAAAGTGTTGTTTTTTGGAAATTTCTATTTTCACCTAGAATTTTCGACTCTGGAAGACGAAAGATCAATCTTTCCTGGTTTCAGGGGACAAGATTTGTATTTTCATTCATAATTGCAAACTCTTACTGAAATTTTGATAGAACGGACTGCTCCTTGGTTATCTTCACAAATTGAAATACAAATTTTGTCCTCTGAAACCAAGAAAGATCTTTCTTGATTTCAGAGGACAAGTATTTCAATCTCACTGAAATAAAAAAAAAACTCAGTACAATTAGAGGCGCATCTAATTTTGTTAAAAACTCGATTTTGGAATTTAAATTCTGTTTCAGAGTGGTGGATTTAATTAACGTAATGAGCTACGATTTCCATAGCGCCAACGGTGGTAAAACAGGTCAAAATTCGCCACTCTATGGCTCGTCAACTGAGAGTAACTGGCAAAAAAGCGTTTTGAACGGTAACGCATCCATTTGGAACTGGAGAAACAAAGGTGCTTCTCCTGAAAAACTAGCTCTCGGTGCTGGGTTCTATGGACACACATTCAAGCTGTCTAATCCTGATGATTTTGCGCCTGGAGCACCGGTTGCTGGACCTGGAGATAAAGGTCCATACACTGACAATCAAGGCACTTTGGGTTATGATGAAGTAAGTTTGGACGTCTTTTATGATTTGGTGAAACGGACTGGTCCTTAGTTATTTTCAAAAATTGAAATACTAATCTTGTTCCCTGAAACCAAGAAAGATTAAAAAACACAACAAAGGTTACTCTAGCCCGTTTCGATATCCAAACTACTATCTTTAGAGGGTATCTCTCTGGTTTCAGGGGACAAGATTTCAGTCTTTTATGATTTATTATTATTATGGTTAGTTTCTTCTAGATATGCGAGTTCCATAAGGATGGTCCAATTGTTTGGGATGACGAACAGAAAGTACCATACATGCACGATGGTGATCTATGGATTGGTTACGACAATGAACAATCATTAATGGAAAAAGTGAGTTCAATTGATTTTTAGGAACTCCACTGACCAAAAACTTGCTTCAGGTAAAATACGTCAAACAAAATGGATTAGCTGGTCTCATGATTTGGTCGATTGAAACTGATGACGTTGCTGGTGTATGTGGTGAACCTTGGACTCTTCTGAAGGCAGTAAATGATGAAATGGGAAAATGAAGAAATAGTTACTTTCGTTTTTGAATAAATTCTCCACTTCTAAATTTAACTTATTGTAAACATCTTTCCTTCTTAGTTATACCTTCCGTCTTTTATGTTCTATCATCCATTCGTACGGCTGCAGCCACATTCTTAGCAGACAAACCGCAAAATGACGAGTTATGTCAATCACACAATTAAGCAAGATGTTGCTCTTTGGTAACGAGCTCCAAGAACTTGGTACTAGGTCTAGGTATTAAATTTTGGTGTTCGTAGGATAAAAATCCTAGACATCTTGCTATTTTGGTCAAAGACTACTTTTAAGCAACCGCTGTGCTTTCAAGCTAAAACCCTAAAAACTGATATTCTATTTTTTTGGGGTTGATAGATTTGAAGCTTTAAAACTTTCGATTTGTTGGCAAAATTTTGACTCTTATTTCTCTTTAAATAGATCAATTTTTTTAGCAATTTTGTAGTTTCTCAAAAGCCAAAAAAGCCATGGGGTTAAGGCCACCAGAGTGTTGTTACTAACACTCGAGTGTTAGTAACAACTCAAGTTTCTGTCAAAAAGCCAAAATTTTTCTATTTGTCTGTAATGTTTGGTTTCGTTTTTGGCACTTCTCTCCCGAAATTAAAGGTAAAAAGTAGAGAAAAAGTAAGAAATTCTAAAAGGTAATTTATGAAATAATCTCAAGCTTTCAATTTTATTTTCGACTTATTGTAAAAAATATAATTTTGTTCCACATTTCACGTATAACAGTCGAGATTACGAAAGTTTTTTAATAACAAATTTCAAAAATAAAAGTAAAAGTGTTGTTTTTCGTCAAAAAAACTAATCTTAAGTTACGGATTATTTTTTCCTAAAATTTTGACGTAAGGTTCAAGTTTTAAACTTTTTCTAACTTTGCTAACTACTTTTCTCTAGAAATATTAAATTTATTCTCAAAATTTCGGCACCAAAGTTACGAATATTTTTTAAAATTTTTATTTAAAATCGAAATTTTCTTTATCATCTTGAAGTTTCCCGTTAAAATGAAACAATATATATTGTTGCGCGTTATCGGTTCGAAATGATTATTAACACGTGAATTGTAAAACGCTTTATTTCCAAACTAAACTCGGAACACTGCAGCTGCAATTCACTAACACTCTTTATTGACTTCTAACTACTAATTCACTAACTAATTGACTACACTGACTTCTGACTAAGGGAAAACATCATGGTTCTTTGGTAGTTTAACGCGGTTCCGAAACTTTCGTTCCTAAGGGAAAGCCAACGGGACCCCCTTTATATAGATCTCTGGTTCGGGTTCTAGAAGCTTTCAGCAGATAATTCTTATCGTTTGCCGAAATTTCTGGAACGCTTATCTGTCGTTTGCTTTATTATCGCGGCCGCTTCCCCTTATCAGATCTTTCTAGAAAATTTTCTTACCTACTAAATTCTATAATTTACATTTCGTTACAATATTTTTTTTTCAATAACTTTAAAATCTTTCCAAAAATTCTGTTAAACTCATAAATGATTTTGTAATCAATCTTTTCTTTCAATTTTTAAAACTTTTCAGTTTAAAATCGAAAATTTCCAAATTTTCGACTTTAAAATCGAGTTGCCTAAGATTTCTCCCTTGTAAATTTCGGGTTGATCTCAAAATCTTAACCTTCTTCTGGAAATTATTGATTAAATTAAAAATTTCAAACTTCGATTGTTTTCAAAATAAATTTTTAGTTTTAGTTTTTTCGCAAATTTTCTGCAATAGTTTTACTTAAAATACTTATTTTTTTGGTCTTTGGTCAGTAAAAATAAAATTTCGAGAGATGTCGATATTTAATGAAAAAAGTCCAAATTTTGTGTAAGAAAAATTTTCACGTCTTTTCTTCCAAATTTCGACATTTCTTAAAAAAGTGTTGCCTCTGTAGAGATTTCGATTTTTTTTGTATTTTTGTTTAAATTTGTTTGCAAATATTTCGACTATTTCCACATTTCTGTTTTTTAGAAATTCGAGTTTTGATATTTCCCCAAATTTTAACTTTTTTGTCGGATTTTCCCTTTTTTTTAAACGTAGCGAAGGGGCAAGAGTGGCCAATTTTTAGCCTAAAATTTTCTAAACAATTCGGGTTTTCATTCTAAAATGCGAACCTCGCAAAATTTTCGGATGTTTGTGAAATTTCGATTTTTCGTCTTTAAAATTCGACTTTAGATTTTCTAGATTTTCTTCATTTTTATTATGTACAAACGACTCGTCTCGAAATATGGCATTTTCTCAATTTTTGTTAAATATATAAAAGTTTTTCTCAAAATTTATAGAAATTTCGACTTTTTTTTGATCGAAATTGGGAATATTTCGCAAAAGTACGAAATTTCGATTTTTTCTTCAAAAACATTTTTAGTTATGTTCAATCCACTCTTTTTTTCTCTCTCTAAAGATGACAGCTTGGCTGTCGAAACGCGTTAGAGCAACCTTTGTCGTGTTTATTTAATATCTCTTGGTTTCAGGGACACGTTCTGTATTTCAATTTTTCAATCCACGCTCAAAGGGTAACCGCATTATGTCTTTAAAGCACCACGAGTAGGATACGGAAACAAGCATAGATGGCGATAAACCGCCTTCTTAAACAAGGATAGGTTGTAATTTTTGGGAACCTTTTTTTTAACCTTTTTAAAAAATTCGAAATGTTCTTCATAATAATACCTCGAAGAAGTTTATTGAAAGAATTTAACAACATTTATAAAAAAAACAAAAAGTTTTAAAAACAACTCAAAATATATTTAAATAAGCCAGAATTTTAAAAAAGTTGGAATTATCAAAAAGTCAAAACTTCTAATAAAGTACACATTTTCAACATAAAAATATCATTTCGAGATGAAGTTGAAATTTTGAGAGGCGAAAATCAAGTTGTTCAAAAAAAAATCGGAATTTTCAAAAAGGGACCCAAGAATCATTTCTTTTTTATGTAGACGAAGGTGGGGGGTACCAGCTAGTTTGTAGATAAAATTTTAAAATTAATATCGAAAGAACTTTGGAAGCAAATTTCGTTTTCCAAAGTCGACAATTCTAGATGAAATTTCGAAAAAAAATATGTCCATTTTTCGCAATAAAATACCTGGTTCTCCAAAAAAATTGATTCTTTTTAGAAGTTCCTCGATTTTTTGTAAAAAATTTCGATTTCTTCAATTTGAAATTTAACCGAAAATGATGAATGTTCTTTAATCTTCAACTTTAAAAAGTTTGAGAACAACGACGAAATTTTAAGACAAAGTCGAAGTGCCAAGTTCAAAATTTTCTTACTCTTCTTAATTCTTAGAATTTGGAGAAAAACGGCCAAATTTTACTTCTAAAAATATCGTTTAGAGAAAAGGTGGAAATTTTAAGAAAAAACTCGAAATTTACAGATAAAATGTTAGGAGTAATATCAAAAAAAAAACTTTGGAAGTAAAACAATTTCGAAATTTTGGAAATTTCGTCTTCTAGAGTTGAAAATTCTAGATGAAAGTAGAAATTTTGAAAAAAAATACTTTCTAGGTTTCGTATACAATACCCAGTTCCAGTGGCGGCTCGCGTATAAGCACTGTGAAACTGCAGCACCCCCAATTTCGCTTAAGAGTTTTTTCTCAACATTTTCCGAGGACGTTTCCTTAGCGCATACCATGTTAAGAACACTGCTTAGAAAGTCATAGACTTTTTGTGAAAAATTTCGATTTCTTCAGTTTGCAATTTAACTGAAAATGGGTCAACGGTCTTTAATCTTTGACTTTAAAAAGCGAAGTGTGGCAAATAGTGAAGAAATTTTGAGACAAAGTCGAAGTGCCAAGTTCAAAATTTTCTTTCTCTTCTTAATTCTTAGAATTTGGTGAAAAACGGCCAAATTCTACTTCTAAAAACATCGTTTAGGGAAAAGGAGAAAATTTTAAAAAAAAACTAGAAATTTGCAGATAAAATGTTAGGAGTAATATCAAAAAAAGCTTTGGAAGTAAAACAATTTCGAAATTTTGGAAATTTCGTCTTCCAGAGTTAAAAATTCTAGATGAAAGTAAAAATTTTGAAAAAAAAACACTTTCTCAGGTTTTTATAAAATATCTAGTTCTCTAGAGTCTGCTTAGAAAGTCTTAGACCTTTTGTAAACAATTTCGATTTCTTCAGTTTGAAATTTAACTGAAAATGGGGCAACGTTCTTGAATCTTCGACTTTAAAAAGCGAAGTGTCGTGAATAGTGAAGAAATTTTGAGACAAAGTCGAAGTGCCAAGTTCAAAATTTTCTTTCTCTTCTTAATTCTTAGAATTTGGAAAAAAACGGCCAAATTCTACTTCTAAAAACATTGTTTAGGGAAAAGGAGAAAATTTTAAGAAAAAACTAGAAATTTGCAGATAAAATGTTAGGAGTAATATCAAAAAAAACTTTGGAAGTAAAACAATTTCGAAATTTTGGAAATTTCGTCTTCTAGAGTCGAAAATTCTAAAAGAAAGTAGAAATTTGGAAAAAAACACTTTCGAGGTTTCGCATAAAATACCTAGCTCTCTAGAGTCTGCCTAGAA
Organism: Dastarcus helophoroides; assembly: GCA_028583605.1. Lineage (NCBI taxonomy): Eukaryota > Metazoa > Arthropoda > Insecta > Coleoptera > Bothrideridae > Dastarcus > Dastarcus helophoroides. The sequence goes on along the minus strand of CM053337.1, from coordinate 10,457,609 downwards.
AGTCCTAGACCTCTTGTAAACAATTTCGATTTCTTCAGTTTGAAATTTAACTGAAAATGGGGCAACGTTCTTGAATCTTCGACTTTAAAAAGCGAAGTATGGAGAATAGTGAAGAAATTTTGAGACAAAGTCGAAGCGCCAAGTTCAAAATTTTCTTTCTCTTCTTAATTCTTAGAATTTGGTGAAAAACGGCCAAATTCTACTTCTAAAAACATCGTTTAGGGAAAAGGAGAAAACTTTAAGAAAAAACTAGAAATTTGCAGATAAAATGTTAGGAGTAAAATCAAAAAAACTTTGGAAGTAAAACAATCTCTAAATTTTTGAAATTTCGTCTTCTAGAGTCGAAAATTCTAGAGGAAAGTAGAAATTTGGAAAAAACACTTTCTAGGTTTCGCATAAAATACCTAGTTCTCTAGAGTCTGCTTAGAAAGTCGTAGACCTTTTGTAAACAATTCCGATTTCTTCAGTTTGAAATTTAACTGAAAATGGGGCAACTTTCTTTAATCGTCGACTTTAAAAAGCGAAGTGTGGCGAATAGTGAAGAAATTTTGAGACAAAGTCAAAGTGCCAAGTTCAAAATTTTCTTTCTCTTCTTAATTCTTAGAATTTGATGAAAAACGGCCAAATTCTACTTCTAAAAACATCGTTTAGGGAAAAGGAGAAAATTTTAAGAAAAAACTAGAAATTTGCAGATAAAATGTTAGGAGTAATATCAAAAAAACTTTGGAAGTAAAACAATTTCAAAATTTTGGAAATTTCGTCTTCTAGATTCGAAAATTTTAGAGGAAAGTAAAAATTTGGAAAAAACACTTTCTAGGTTTCGCATAAAATACCTAGTTCTCTAGAGTCGGCTTAGAAAGTCCTAGACACTTTGTAAACAATTTCGATTTCTTCAGTTTGAAATTTAACTGAAAATGGGGCAACGTTCTTTAATCTTCGACTTTAAAAAGCGAAGTGTGGAGAATAGTGAAGAAATTTTGAGACAAAGTCGAAGTGCCAAGTTTAAAATTTTCTTTCTCTTCTTAATGCTTAAAATTTGGAGAGAAACGGCCAAATTCTACTTCTAAAATCATCGTTTAGAAAAAAGGTGAAAATATTAAGAAAAAACCCGAAATTTTTCTAAAAAATTTCGATTTCTTCAGTTTGAAATTTAACTGAAAATGGGTCAATATTCTCTAATCTTCAGCTTTAAAAAACGAGATGTCGAGAACAACGTCAAAGTTTCGAAAGTTCGAAGTTCCTAAAAACAAGTTCAAAATTTTCTTTCTTTTTTTTCATTCTTAGAATTTCGAGACCAAATTCCGAAACTTCTAAAAAAATTGTTTAGAGAAATTGATTGAACTTAAAAAAAGTGACAATAAAAAAATAAAAATAATCCTAGAGTCTGTTAATGTAAAAATGCATTTAATTCCAAGCAACGACAAAAATCATGTAAAAATAAAATGCAGAATCCATTTTTTCTTAGTTTTTTTTTAGGCTTGAATTCTTGAAAATTATCTAACAAGATCAAAATTGGTCTTTGGTTTCCAAACTTCGAATCTATTAAATGTTGAAGCATTTGATCTGGGCATTAGAATCCTTGTCTTCTGGGCGCTTCCTAGAGAACAGCTGCTTCGCTAGGGGTTTGTGTTTCAACTGTTGGTAGTTCAGCTACCTACAATTTTTACTGTTCAATCAAAAACGTCGACTCTTTTTCTCTTCTCTTATTTAAGAAATTAACACTTTTTTAACTTGTTCACCATTTATTCTCAAAAGTTCGAAAACATTTTTAAATTTCCAGTAATTTTTAAACTATACATTTTTGTCTTATGTCTTTATTTATTAATATCTAAATTGATATTTCAAAGTTGACACTTTTAATTTTAACTTTATTTTACAATGTCAAATTCATTCTAGAAATTTTAAATCTTTCCAGAGCTTTTGAATTTTTCCAAAAATATTTAATCTCTTTGAAGTTTGTCTTAAATTTAGGGTTTTAACTCGAGTTTCGACTTTTTTCTTGGGATTTTAAGCCAAGTTTAGCTGATCATTTTAATTTTTGTATTAGTTTCATCATTATAAAAAAACTTGGCCCCCATATCTCAACATAAACATTTCCAATGCGTAGTAGCGAAATTGCGAATTTAAATTCCAAATTTTCTCTGTAAATTTCGTGTTACTTTCTAAATGTGGACTTTTCCTGAAATTACTCTTGTTAATTTCGAGGAATTTTGCTTTACAGTTTGGCTTTATTATTCCGATTTGCAGTTTAAACTTTTAATGAAAGTTACGAAAACCGTTCTAAAATAATACAAATTGAATTTTTGATGGGGGCTGCACTCAACTCGACGACGAACTACCCACCCTTGCTCTCGTCTCTAAAGCAGCTAAATAAAATAACTGACTTAAGCAAAGGCAACAAAATCATATACTCGTATTTAAGTAGGGAATACGTGGTTACAATTTTTATAAGTGTGTGATTATCTCGGTAATGAAACGTAAAAATTTAACTTCTGATAAGTTGTTTTGCATTAATTTATCTATCAGCAGAGATACCATCGTCTTGAAACCTCTATAAAATCGACACTTGGAAAGAATTATTATTAAATCCTTGAAAATGTTGAAGGCGGCGATTTGTCTTGCCTCACTGGCATTACTACAAACGGGGGCCCTCGCTTTAGGCGGTAAGAACATATCTTCTAATTTAATTCTTCTAATTCTTACCTTTACTCTGTTTTGATGCTTATTGGTTATGGAAATTTTAGACAAAATATTTTGTTATTACGCATCCTGGGGTGCCGGAAGGCCAGGAAATGCCAAAGTTGCATCAAACGACTTGGACCCACATCTCTGCACCCACATATTTTACTCGTTCTTAGGGCTGGAGTCAAATGGATCGTTATCAATACTCAATCCAGCGATTGATATCGAACAAGGTTTGATATGACCTAAATTCGTTGTTCTCAATTGAGAAGATTAATTTTACAGGAAACATACAAAAATTGAGTGACCTCAAAAAACAAAATCCAAATTTAAAGTTGATATTCAGTGTAGGTGGGGCGGCGGCAGCCCCTTGGGTATTCGCTGGTGTCGCTAATTCAAAAGACAAGAGACAGGTTCTGGTTGACAGTTGTTTGGAATTCTTGCAAAAGTACAATTTCGATGGTATTGACATCGACTGGGAATATCCGTACGACAAGAATCTTTTTGTCAATTTATTCAAAGTTTTGCGAAAAGGTTTCGAACCTCACGGATACTTACTCGCTACCGCAGTTGCTTACAATCCTGAGGACGCAGGATACGACGTACCTGGCATGAACGAGTGAGTATTTTTTTTGGTGTACAGTTCACTCGCTTCAGAGGCACGAGGTATTCTGCGTGGAGCCACTGCTCGTAGGAAGCATAAAGACAATGAATTTTTGTTGCTAGTTATTGGCTTTAATAATTATTCTTAAGATTAGTACATACTTATATTGCTTATAAACCAAATCGTGCAACTATGTATAAACAAACCGAGAATTTGTTCTCTAGATGCTTCTGGACAAATCTCCAGGTTGTCTAGGCACTGGTTCCCAACCTCTTTTTGCTAGTGACACACTTCAAAATTACTTTAAATTCTGAGATACCTAAAATTTTTGGAACAAACAAACAACAATATTCTATAGTTGTAAAAAAATATTATTTTTATATATTTTGAGTTATATTAAATATTATAATTTATATTATATCTAGTTTTACCAAAATTCGGTTTAATCTAAAAATTTTAACTTTTTGAGTTTCCAATTTCTAAAAGGTTTGATTCCTTTCTAAAAATTCTCTTTTTTTTGGAAATGATCTTTCAAAAAAGTCAACTTTTTCCAAATTTGCCTTTCCACGATATTATTTAATCTTTTTTTCGACATTTTTTTACATTTGGATCTTAGAAACTTCTTATTTTTTAAAATTTCTCAATTTTTCTTAAAATTCGGTTTTTTGCCCATATTCAACTTTTTTACAAATACAACTACAAGATTTCCACTTGTTTTTCGAGGGAATAAAAATGCAAAAAGGTTAGTAACAAAACTGGATTTTTTTTGCTTTTGTGAAACTGCAAAATGGCTAAAAAATCGACCTATTTAAAGAGAGAAAACAATCAGAATTTCGCTAAAAAACTAGAAACGTTTTCTCTTCTTTTTCAAACTTTAAGCTTTCTCTGTTTTTGCTTATTTCGACTTTTTCCCCAAATTTCATCGTCTTATTTTCTGAAACTTCGTTGTGTTTTTAAAAGTTCGATTTTATTCTCAATATTTGCTTTTTTCTCTTAAAATGTGATTTATCATGGAAAATATCAACGTTCAAGTTCGAGCTTTTTCTCGAAATTTTAGTCTCTCAAAATTCGTCTTTTTTTTCGAAAGTTCGGTAATATTTACAAATTCGAATTTTTTTTATCAAAGTTTAACTTTCTCTGAGAAATTTGGTGTTTTTTAAGGTTCGTTTTTCTCAAAATTTCGAATTCTTGGGAAAAATTTGTACTCTTTCCCAAAATGTTTTCATTTTTCTAAAATTTTGCGTTTTCTGTCGATTTTTTAAAATGTTAACTGCGACTTTGATTCATACTTAACATTCGTCTTATTTAAGAAATTTCGACTTTATAATTTTCGAGTTTTCTTAAACTTCTACCTTTTTTGAATTTCTTTAGAAAATTTCGCAATTCGGTTTTTTCTTCTAAATTTTAGGTTTTGGTTTTAAATTGGTCCCTTTTTTCTCTGGAAACTTCATTGACGAAATTCGTTTTTTTCTTCGAAATGACAACTATTTTGATAAAATGACATGTTTTTTTGGAGATTTAACTTTTTATAAGTTTCGACTTTTATCTCATAATTCGATGTTGCTGAAAATTTTAATTCTTTCGTCGAAATTCATCTTTTTCTCCAACATTTTGGTTTTTACCGACAATTTGTTTATTTTTGAATACTTCGGGAATTCATTTGGTGTCAAACTTTTCGCAGTCACTACCTTCGAAAAAATTCAAAACATGAAAATAAGATCGAAATGTTTAGAAAAGTGAAAAATTAACATTTTTGACAAAAGTTGAAATTTTCAGAAAATTCAATATTTGAAAACTGAAAATTTCGTATTTTTTCTCAAAATATCAAGACTATATTAAAATTTAAATAAAACGCGAAAATTATAAGAAAGTTTTACACATGTTGGTTATTTTCTCTGAATTCGGGCTTTTTCTGTAAAATATCGACTTTATTTTTTCGAAATTACGTCGAAATGTTGTCAAAAAATGCAAATTTGTTGGAATAATTTATTTTTTTTAATTAGAAAGGAATATTTCTTGGAAATTTTAATTTTTTCCCGAAATTTCAACATTATGACAAATCGTAAATAAAAGAGGAAAAATTTCGAGATAAATATTTCTAGAAGTTTCGATTTTTTTTTGGAAATTTGAACTAGAAATCTTCAAATACGTTGTAATTTTCAAAAATGTAAAAAATGGAAATAATTAAAAAACCCAAAACTTTGAATTCAAATTTTTTTTAAAACATGTCGAATTTTAGAAAAGTTACAAATAAAGTCAAAATTACGAGAATAAGTCGAAATTTTGAAAATAAAAACGTATTTCGCCAAAAAAAAGTAAAAAAAACCGCCAGAAAAAGTAGAAATTATTAAAGTGTAAGCTAGAAAAAGTGGAAATTATGAAAAATTAGAACTTTTTAACAGCGAATTTACAAAAAAATTAAAATTTCGAAAAAAAGTCAAACTTTTCGAAGTCACTACCTTCGAAAAAACTCAAAACATGAAAAGAAGATCGAAATGTTTAGAAAAGTGGGAAATTAACATTTTTGACAAAAGTTGAAATTTTCAGAAAATTCAATATTTGAAAATATCAAAATTTCATAAAAGTCGGAATTTACAAGTTAAAATTTTCACAAAAAAGTAAAATTTTCAAAAGAAACCAAAATTTTCAAAAAAAAATTGGAAATTTCTATTGACGAAATTCGTTTTTTCTTCGAAATGGCAAATGACATGTTTTTTTGAAGATTTGACTTTTTATAAGTTTCGACTTTTATCTCAGAATTCGATGTTCTTGAAAATTTTTAAATTTTTTCGTCGAAATTCATCTTTTTCTCCAACATTTTGGTTTTTACCGAAAATTGGTTTATTTTTGAATACTTCGGGAATTCATTTGGGGGCTGTACTGTACTTTAAATTTCGTATTTTTTCTCAAAATATCAAGACTATATTAAAATTTAAATAAAACTCGAAAATTATAAGAAATGTTTACAAATGTTGGCTACTTTCTCTGAATTCGGGCCTTTTCTGTAAATTTCGATTTTATTTTTTCGAAATTACGACGAAATGTCAAAAAATGCAAATTTGTGGGAAAAATTTATTTTTTTTAATTAGAAAGGAATATTTCTTGGAAATTTTAATTTTTTCCCGAAATTTCAACATTATGACAAATCGTAAATAAAAGAGGAAAAATTTCGAGATAAATATTTCTAGAAGTTTCGACTTTTTTCCAAATACAACTACAAGATTTCCACTTGTTTTTGGAGGGAATTTTTCAATAAAAAATGCAAGAGGTTAGTAACAAAATTCGATTTTTTTTGCTTTTGTGAAACTGCAAAATAGCTAAAAAAATCGACCTCTTTAAAGAGAGAAAAGAATCAGAATTTCGCTAAAGAACGTTTTCTCTTCTTTTTCAAACTTTAAGCTTTCTCTGTTTTTGCTTATTTCGACTCTTTCCCCAAATTTCATCGTCTTATTTTCTGAGACTTCATTGTGTTCTCAAAAGTTCGATTTTATTCTCAATATTTGCTTTTTTCTCTTAAAATGTGATTTATCATGGAAAATATCAACGTTCAAGTTCGAGCTTTTTCTCGAAATTTTAGTCTCACAAAATTCGTCTTTTTTTTCGAAATTTCGGTAATATTTACAAATTCGAATTTTTTTATCAAAATTTGACTTACTCTAAAAAATTTCGTGTTTTTTAACGTTCGTTTTTCTCAAAATTTCGAATTCTTGGCCAAATTTGTACTTTTTTCCAAAAAGTTTTCATTTTTCTAAAATTTAGCGTTTTCTGCCGATTTTTTAAAATCTTAACTCCGACTTTGATTCATAATCAACATTCGTCTTATTTACGAAATTTTGACTTTATAATTTTCGAGTTTTCTTAAACTTCTACCTTTTTTGAATTTCTTTAGAAAATTTCGCAATTCGGTTTTTTCTTCTAAATTTTAGGTTTTGGTTTCAAATTGGTCCCTTTTTTCTCTGGAAATTACATTGACGAAATTCGTTTTTTCTTCGAAATTGCAACTGTTTTGATAAAATGACATGTTTTTGTGAAGATTTTACTTTTTATAAGTTTTGACTTTTAACTCAGAATTCGATGTTGGTGAAAATTTTTAATTCTTTCGTCGAAATTCATCTTTTTCTCCAACATTTTGGTTTTTACCGACAATTGGTTTATTTTTGAATACTTCGGGAATTCATTTGGGGGCTGTACTGTACTTTAAATTTCGTATTTTTTCTCAAAATATCAACACTATATTAAAATTTAAATAAAACTCGAAAATTATAAGAAATGTTTACAAATGTTGGCTACTTTCTCTGAATTCGGGCTTTTTCTGTAAATTTCGATTTTATTTTTTCTAAATTACGTCGAAATGTTGTCAAAAAATGCAAATTTGTTGAAAAATTTATTTTTTTTAATTAGAAAGGAATATTTCTTGGAAATTTTAATTTTTTCCCGAAATTTCAACATTATGACAAATCGTAAATAAAAGAGGAAAAATTTCGAGAAAAATATTTCTAGAAGTTTCGACTTTTTTTGGAAATTTGAACTAGAAATCTTCAAATACGTTGTAATTTTCAAAAATGTAAAAAATGGAAATAATTAAAAAACCCAAGACTTTGAATTCAAATTTTTTATAAAACATATCGAATTTTAGAAAAGTTACAAATAAAGTCAAAATTACGAGAATAAGTCGAAATTTTGAAAATAAAAACGTATTTCGCCAAAAAAGAGTAAGAAAACCGCCAGAAAAAGTAGAAATTATTAAAGTGTAAGCTAGAAAAAGTGGAAATTATGAAAAATTAGAACTTTTTAACAGCGAATTTACAAAAAAATTAAAATTTCGAAAAAAAGTCAAACTTTTCGAAGTCACTACCTTCGAAAAAACTCAAAACATAAAAAGAAGATCGAAATGTTTGGAAAAGTGGGAAATTAACATTTTTGACAAAAGTTGAAATTTCCGGAAGATTCAATATTTGAAAATATCAAAATTTCAGAAAAGGCGAAATTTGCAAGTCAAGATTTTCAAAAAAAAGTCAAATTTTCAAAAGAAACCAAAATTTTCACACAAAAATTGGAGTTAGCAGAAAAGGTCAAAATTTTGAGAAAAAGTGTCATAATTCCGAAAAAGGAGGTCAAAATGTTAAAAAAAAAGTCGAATGTTTCAAATGAAAGTCTTTAAATGAAATTCGACATTTTGAAAAAACGGAGAATTTTTTGAAAATTCGAAATTTCCAAAAGATCTAAACTTCGAAAATGAATCAAAATTTTTAACAAAGATCGAAATTTAACATAAAAAAGTAGAAATTAAACAAAAGGTGGAAGTTTTCAAAAAAAAAATTAAATTATATAATCGAATTTAGGTAGAACAAGGTACACATTTTAAACAAAAAATAGAAATTTTAAAAAGATCGAAATTTGGTTTAAAAATTTTTCAACTAATTTTTAACCCTTAATGTGTGGAATTATTCAATATTCGTAACTATTAACAATAAATACAGTAAAAGATGTTAAAAATTCCACGATGTTCTACAAATATTTGCTGTGACCGGATCTGGTTTCGCTTTTCAACCGCCAACGATACTGCAAAGCTAAATGCTCCTGTAAGCATAAATTGACACATTCCATGCTAAGAACACGCTTAGCGTGTCCATAGGAACAATCGCTTCATGATAAAAACACGCGCAGCGTGTCTAGGCCTCAAAAATTGGGCTTAATATAAATAATGTTACAAAATGGTTCATATTAACATCAGCACTTGTTTTTTTGTTCAATTTGTTATCATATAATTAAAATATGTTCTGTCAAATTTCACAATTTTACAATATTTGCCTAGCCTTATGCCCAGGAAGAAGCAAAAAATACCGATTATTAAGAATTCAAGGGCATAACTTCTTTTTTTAGTCGACGATTTTTTGGGGAATACCTGTTTTTTAATCGTAAAAAAATTATTGGCAAATAGTAAAGTTATGTCCGTTTTTCATTTTTGGTCGTTAAAAATTATTTTGGGGCATTTTTTATTGTTATCGGCACAGCCCCTCATCTCCCTCCCTTTGATCAATATCCCGTTTTGCTGTTAGAAACCCAGGAACCCTAATTCTTATGCTATTTATTACTTTTAGAATATTTCTAGTGCAATTTTTTAAAAGGATTAGGTTAAGGGGCAGCATTTATTGCCAGATATACTTTGTTCATCTTTGCTTTGTTTTTTTTATGTTCGAAAAGATAACAAACTGGATTGTGAATAAAGTGAAATGCATTTTGAAAAATATATTATACTCACTATAGCGCGGGAAAGATAAAATAGCCACAAATTTAAATTTTTTTGGAATCTTGCAATCGTCCAGAATAGAGAGCCTCAAGGGGGAGAGTAGCAAACTGGATTTGCTGTGATTAGCTCGCCTAACTGATATGTATTTCTTTCTCTTCATTTTATAAATGTAATTTTTCTCGAAGTGTCATTTTGTTCCAAAAATCTCAACAGGTCTATTTTTCTTGCGCTAAAGATTTCTCATCTTTATCCTGTCCTCAACGAGTAAGATGTCCCTAAAAGATGGTGACATCGAAGTTTTACTAAAATAGCATTTATCACCCAAAAATCTTCTAGTTATCAAGTTTCAATAAAGTTTGAGTTTAAATTTTTCTTGAAGGAGAAAAACATCCCTAAAAATAGTGATCCTCTCTCTGGAAATCGACAGAACCGTTTCAGAGAGAAGAAATTGTTTCTCAAGGAGGAAGATGCTCCTAATAAGTAAAGATCCGAATTTTTACTAAAATTGCTTCGATATCTAGATCATTTTTCTGACCTAAAGATGTCCTAGTTACCTAGCTCATTGCCATTGATAGAGTCGTTTCTGACACAAAAATTATTCCTGAAGGAGAAAGATGCTCCTAAAAAATAGTGATCCTGAATTTATATAGATCGTTTTCTTGAACCAAAAAACCCTTAGTTACAAGAGTTTCATGAAAATCGATAGAAACTTTTTGGAGGTAACAGTTTGTTTCTCAATCAGGAAGATGTCTCTAATAATGGTGACCCCGAATTTTTACTAAAATTGCTAAATTGCATCTAGATCATCTCCTTGACCCAAATATCTCCTGATCGCCAAGTTTCATCAAAACTGATAAGAGTCGTTGAGGAGACAAAAATTGTTCCTGAAGGAAGAAAAGTCCCTAAAAAAATTGTCATCTTAAATTTTTACAGATAATTTTTCCAATTCAAAAAAATTTTGCTTAGCGATGCAAATAGAATGCAACCTACACTATAGTGTGCAGCCCCCTAAGAGTGTATAGTAGATCATAAATAAATGAATTATCAACAGTTGAGCCACAAACACTTAACAAAGCGTTTGCTCTATAGGGAAGCCCCAGAAGACTATCATATAAATGCACGGACCAATAGGCTTGAACAGATATTGGTCTGTGCATTAGGACTTGGTTACCGACTTTGGTCAAAAGTGATAGAACATACGTAGAATCGTTTCAGATATAAATAATATTTGTTCCCCAAAAAAATAAATTCCTAGAAAATGGCGATAGCTAAATTTTACTAAAATTGAACCCGTCTAGATCAAGGATGAGGAAGACGTGGCCCGCGGGCCATATGCGGCCCGCTTAACATTTTTCTGCCTAAGCTCTACTGTTTTACGTAAAAAATTTAGAAAAGAAAATGTCAATTTGATGAAAAAAAAAGAAAATAAATTTCCACGATTCATGAAATATTTTGGACATAAGCTTAGGCAAGATTTTCTTAAAGGGGGGGGGAGCAATAACAATCATTCTAAAAAACTCATGGGTAAAAAAACCTTCTGTGTATCTTTATTTAAAAACTACAGAATTGGGAACATCGCATTTTCAAATTAAAGTCAAAATTTTGGAAAAACTCCAATCTTAGGAAAAAACCTTTTGGAGAACTTTAAGAAATGTCGAAATTTTTAAAAATTGGAAATGTAGAGAGACGAAATTGGCAAAAAGAAATTTTTGTAAAAAGAGTTGTAATTTCCAGAACGAGTCGAATTCAGGTAAAAAAATGCAATTTTTAAAAACAATGATTTCAGAATTTTTATTTTATTACAATTTTGTCATATTTTTGAAATTTTTTAAGTAATCTTTGTTTCAAGATTTTCTAAAAATATTCTTCTCAGATTGTTTAGATTTCTGTTAAAATTTCAATCCAATTAAAAAAAATAAACGAATTTTGTGAAAAAGTCTAAATCTTTGGAAAACATTTCATTTTAAATGGAAATTTCCAGCAACAGATAAAATTGAATTTTGAGTTAAAAGTCAAGTTAAAATTATCGGGAATGAAATTTTTAAAAAATCAGAACAAACAAAGACTTCGAAAACAAATTTAGGATTTTTCAAAATTACGTTACAAATTACAAAAAAATATTGAATTTTCTATGAAATATTCCAAATTTTCAGAAGAAGGTCCAATTTTAGAGAGAAAATTTAAAAAGTTGAAATTTTCAATAAATCATATTGAAAATAAAAACCTAACTTTTCTCAAAAACTCAAGAAATGTGCAAAATTCAAAAAAAATCAAAATTTTCAAAGATCTGATTTTGTGAAAAGACGCAATTTTCAAAAAAAAGTCCAATCCTGAGAAAGAAAAATCGCAAAATTCAAAAACATTGTTCTCAAAATTTAAAATTCAGTAAAGATGTTGAATTTACAGAAAAATCTTTATCTCGAAATCCCCAAATATATTTTTCGCAACAACAGAAAAGTGAACATTTTCAGAATTTTTTTTGAAAAAGTCCAAAAGGTAGAATTTTAAAAACAAAATCAAAATTTCGAAAAAGTCAAATTTTAAGGAACAGGCGAATTTTGGGTAAAAAACTATCTTAGAAAAATTCGAAATTTTGAGAAAAAAAGACCAATTTACCAAAAAAAAAAAGAAAAAATTTATTGAAATATTAAATATCGGATATTGAGATAAAAACCAAGATTTCCTGAAAAAGACAAATTTCCGGAAACCAGTCAGAATTTCTAAAAAAAGTCAAAATCTTAAAGATCGAAATTTTTAGTAAATGTTCAGAAAAATATCGGAATTTGAAAAAAATTCAATAAAACTTTGAAATGGACAAAAAATTGTCTAAAGAAAATCAAATTAAAATAAAGTAAAAAAAAAATAGCCAAAACCCCGAGAAAAAAGACGATATTGTAAGAGAAATTTTGCAAAAAAGATCTAAATTTTGAGAAAAAGCATTTAATCTTAGTAACACTTCGAAATTCAGAAAAAGAATAAATTTTAAAAGAAAAATCGAATATTTATTTTCTCTGGACTCTCTGGACGAGTCAGAGGAAGACAGGCTTCCTAGCTTGCCTCAACAGGCGTCAGAAAATGACAAATATTGTGATAACACATCGAAATTTTGACAAACAAGTTGAAACTACCAGAAATTTGGATTAGAAAAGGGTTGAAGTTTACAAAGACATTTTTGTTTTTTCACAAAAATTTTAAATTTCTAAAAAATATACCTTTCTATCTAAAAGATCGACCAGATGTCGAAAAAAAGGCAAATTTTAATAAACAAGCGAAAATTTTCAGAATCAGAAAAAGGCGAAATTGTCAGGAAAAGTCAAATTTCGAGAAATGAAATTTCAGAAAAAAACGAGGAACTTTTAAATTCAAAATTTTGACAGTCGTGTTTGATAAAAGATGGCAAATTTATGAATAAATGCAAAATTTTAAAAGAAAAAGTCAAATTTTGTAAAACAATATACAAAATTTGAGAAAAACGTGGAAATTTCGAAAAAATGTTTCAAGGTTAGGATGAATTCCGAAGAATTGGAAAGTCCTCCAATTGAATACATACAAATTTTCAGTTTGCTGCATGAACCAGGGAGTGCAAGCGCATTCATATTTTTTTCAGTCTGTAAAAAAAAGTTTGCTCATTCCTGGTCTAGATCATTTTGTTGACACAAAAATCCCCCATTTACTAAATTTTGTCGGAATCGATAAAACCCTTTCGGAAATAAAATCTGTTCTTGGAGGCCAATGATGTCCCTGACAAAATGCGATCCGAAATTTATATACTTATCGTTTTCTTAATCCAAAAAACCCTTATTTACCGAATTGCATCGAAATCGATACAACCGTTTCTGAGATAAAAATTTCTTCCTCGAGGAGCAATATATTCCTAAAAATGGTGATATCAAATTTTTTTCAATCAAAAAAACCCTTAATTACCAAGTTTCGTCGAAATCGATAGAGCTGTTTAGGAGATAAAAAATTTGTTCCTGAAGAATTAAAATCTTCTCAAGAACTGTTGATTCCAAATTTTTACCAAGACACCTATCTGGATCATCTTTTCGGCTCAAAAAATCCCTAGTTAATGATTTTATCAAAACCCTTAGTCGTTTTACCGAAAAATGTATATAGTATATACATGCAAATAAATTTAACTCATTTAATAGTAGATATATTGAGCATCTGTAGTTTTCATACATTTTTGAATCAGCAGTGAATGGGTTAAAGTAAGTTCCCAGGGCCAAAATAGTTTTAATTTTAAAGACATCTGGTGGTCAAAAGCAGGAATAGTCTTCTATACTCTACCTATACCTAACAGAGAGCGCTAGTGATACTTTTGAAACTACAGTCAGTGTTGCCAGATTAGTAGAATTTTCATTAGTTTAGTACAATTTTTGACATTTAGTTGAAGATTTAGTAGATCGATTTGTTTATTAGAAAAGTTTGTTAAAACTTTTATTACATTTAGTAGATTTTTGGTTTTTAAGTAAAATTTTTGTTACCCTTTCATGGTATACTGATATGAAAGCAATATCTAGTTTGGTCTGGTTTAATATCACCTATTTTTAGAGTTTTAGATCTAATCAACGTGATGAGTTACGACTTCCATGGTGCTAACGGTGGTAAAACAGGGCAAAACTCCCCTCTCTATGGTTCTTCCAGCGAAAGCTCCTGGCAAAGAAGCGTTTTGAATGCAAACGCCTCCATCTGGAACTGGAGGAATAAAGGTGCTTCCCCTGAGAAATTGGCGCTTGGAGCAGGTTTCTATGGACATACATTCAAACTAGCCGATCCAAATAATTATCTTCCGGGAGCACCAGTTTCCGGACCTGGTGACAAAGGACCTTACACGGATAATGTCGGCACTTTAGGATACGATGAGGTAATGTTGAGGTTAATTTTTTTAGTAGCAACTCACGATCCGATTTAGATTTGATAAGGCCCTAAGCTATTTGAGACATGGGGCCAGTGTTGCGAACAAAAAAAAAGATTTAGATCAACAATCAACGCCTAACCCAACCCTTAATTTTGGTAGAACAGTCTGGTCCTTGGTTATCTTAAAAAATTGAAATACAAATCTTGTCCCCTGAAGCCAAAAAAGATTGTAAAACACAACAGCGATTGCTCTAACGCGTTTCGATATCCAAGCTATAATCAGTATCTGAAGATGATAGCTTGGTTATATCGAAACGCGTTAGAACAACCTCTGTTGTGTTTTTAATCTTTCTCGGTTTCAGGGGACAAAATTTGTATTTCAATTCCTTAACCCTACCCTATTTGGGTGCCCCAAGATGGTGGGGGCCCGAAACTAGAGCTTGTATAGCTTATACATAAATCCAGCACTGGGTATACTGTGCTTTTTATTTAAAAAATCGGATTTGTTCAATTTAGAACTGTGTTAGAACAATGTTAGGATTCCAAAAACTAAACAAAATTTTCGTAGATTTGCGAGTTTCACAAAAATGGTGTTATCGTTTGGGATGATGAACAAAAAGTCCCATATCTTCACGAAGGAAACTTCTGGGTTGGTTATGATAACGAGCGTTCCTTAAGAGAGAAGGTAACTTCAAAATTTTTCGTGTTTGCAGGCTTTACCTTTGATATTTTAGGTGAAATATGTTAAAGAACATCAGCTTGCTGGCATCATGATCTGGTCAATTGAAACTGATGATGTCGCTGGAGTTTGCGGGGAACCATGGGCTCTCTTAAAAGCTGTTAATGATGAAATGAGGAAATAATTCCTGTTTGAATTTTTGTATAATAAAGATGTTTGATGTTTTGTTTTGAAACTGAATTTTTTCTTAAATTCAGCTCTCGCCACTACCACTCTTTTAGGGTGCGTTTATACTAGATATTTTATTCCGTACATTTCTCTGTGACATAAAATATATTTCCTCTCTGACATAAGTGTCAACCATCTTGAGAGAAGCTATCTCCTCCCAGCTATGTAGATAAATCTCTGATAGCTTCTCTCAAAATAAATGTCAGAGAGAATTGTACGGAATAAACTGTCTAATCTAAACGCACTCTTAGATAGATTTTGAATATGAGTAGTCACGTTAAAAGTAATATGTTATCGACTAGCTATCTACCATGGTTACCTCAGAATAATGTTGTCAAATTTTGACAAGTACTTAACTGAATAACTTTAAAAAATCTACCAGGTATAAAATCGTATTCCGATTTCCACCAGGACAGTCCATAATTATAATTAACCAAAACACTACAAAATTTTTTTTTAACTTTTAATTTCGTTTTCTATTCATAAAGATGACATTCCACGCAACTGATCAAAATTTAGAAAAAAATGAAATTTCAAAGACCAAAATAGTGTTATTTTGAAAAAAAACTTAACATTTAACTTTTTCTTTTAATTTTAATGTTTTCTGGTTATTTATTTCCAAATTTTAATTTATGAAGGGCGTCAGAATTTATTACTTGTAGAGGAAACAGTCAAAGTTAAAATTTCGATTTTTTTCTGATAATATTATCTCCAAGTTCCAAATTTTGAAAAAATTGTGGATATTTCAAGTTCAAACTCGAGAATCGAAAGTTTCGTCGACTTTTTCTAGAAATTTCTACTATAAATTTAGAATCTTGAGAAAAAGGGTCGAAAGTTCGAAAAACAAGTCGAATTTTGTCAAAATGTTAACTTTTATATGAAGTTTAATTTGAATTTTTCAAATAAAAGTCAAAAGTCAAAACTTCAAGAAAATTCAAAATTTGTGGAAAAAAACAACAAATGTTCAAAATACTAACTAATTTTCCACGTGCAAAACTAGAGTAATGGCCAAAATTTTGGGCAAAGTTCGGAATTTCGAAAAAAATAGAAATTTTTAAAAAAGATCGAAGTTTTTAAATAAAAAAGTTTTAAAATAATCTAATTTACAAAAAAAACTTAACTATTTTACCAAAATGTGAATTTTGAGCAAAGTTTGAAATTTTGTGTCAAAATTTTCGAAAAATTCAAAATTTTCAAAAAAAAGTCAAATCAATATAGGTTGAATTTTAGAAAACTATTTTTTTTCAGCAATGTTCAAAAATCTTGGATATTTCAAGAAATAATATGCGAATTTGGAAAAGTCGAAAGTTGTTTAAATTCGTCAAATTGTTTCCCAAAATGTTCCTTCAGCGCAAAAAGTTGCAACTTTTACTATTTTCTCGAAATTTTTCAACTTTAACTCCAAATTTTGAGGAACGGCCAAACATTAAGAAAAAAAAGTTAGATTTTTTCCAAAGTTTAACTTTCCCACGTTTAAGATTGAAATGTTTTGAGAAAAAATCAACAATTTGAAATATCTAAACCATCAACGTTAAAATTTTGACTTTTTTTGATAATACTATCTCTAAATTCCAAATTTTGAAAAAATAGTCGAAATTTCCAGTTTAAACACATCAAGATTTAGAGAAAAGAAGAGGAAATGTCCACTTTTTCCTAGAAATTTCAACTATGAACGCACAATTTTGAGAAAAAGAATCAGAAGTTCGGGAAATTTCCCAAAATGTTAACTTTTTTGTTCAATTTGTTTGCTTGTTGTAATTTCAAATGAAAGTCAAATTTACGTACCGTCAACACTTGAAAATAATGGATATTTTAAATGTCCAAATTTTTAACAAAAACCCGAGCTTTTCAAAGTCGACATTTTTTAAAAAATGAACTTTTCAATGATCTATAGAACTCCCAAGCTATGGAACTCGTTACCGAAAGGAATTTTCCCCAAAAATTATAACCTATCCTTATTTATGAACGCGGTTCATCGCCATCTATCCTTGTTTCCGCATCCTAATCGCAGAGCTTTGAAGGCATGATGGGGTTGTCCTTTGCGAGTAGATTAAACTTAAAAAATTTCAAATTTTTAAAAAAATAATTTGAATTTTTAAAGGCACAACTTTGCAACAGTAGTCAAAGTTTTCAGTAGGGGACAGAATTTTCAAAAAGTAAAAAGTCGAAACTTTCAAAAGTCGTCGAAATATAAAAAAATCGAATAAAGTCTAAAGTATTCAAAAATTCAACTCTTCAATAAAAATCGAATTTTTCAAAAAAAAAAACCATTTTTCATGGACAATATTTGAACAACAATCGATATTTTCAATGGGGGTCAGTATTTCTCAACAAAAAGCCAAAATGTTCAAAAAGCACCGAAATAAAAAAATTAGAATAAAGGAATTTTTCAAAAATTAAACTTTTCAATTAAAATCGAATTTTACAAAAGAAAATCGAAATTTTCAAAGGGACAACATTCGAACCAAGGTCGAAGTGTTCAGTGGGAGGTGAGAACTTTCAAAGAAAGTCGAAATGTTCAGAGGGCACCCAAATATAATGAAGAAAATTGAATAAAGTCGATAATTTTCAAAAATTTACCTTTTCAATAAAAATTGAATTTTACAAGAAAATCCAATTTTTGAAAGAGACGACATTTGAACAACAGTCCAAATTTTCAGTGGAGAGTCAGTATTTTAAAAAAAAAAGCGGAAATTTTCAAAAGGCGTCGAAATAAAAACAATTAGAACAAAGGAATTTTTCAAAAATTTAACTTTTCAATCAAAATGACTTTAATATAAAAAAAATCGAAATTTTCAAAGAGACAACATTCGAACCACAGTCAAAGTTTTCAGTGGAAGTTAAGACCTTTTAAAAAAAGTCGAACTGTTCAAAGGGCGCCCAAAAATAATGAAAAAAATTGAATAAAGTCGATAATTTTTAAAAATTTACTTTTTTAATAAAAATCAAATTTTACTAAAAAAAACCAAATTTTGAAAGAGACAACATTTAAACAACAGTCCAAATTTTCAGTGGGAGGTCAGTATTTTAAAAATAGAGCCGAAATTTTCAAGGGTCGTCGAAATAAAAACAATTCGAATATAGAAATTTATCAAAAATTTAACTTTTCAATAAAAATCGACTTTTATAAAAAAAATCGAAATTTTCAAAGGGACAACATTCGAACCACAGTCGAAATTTTCAGTGGGAGGTGAAAGCTTTCAAAAAAAGTCGAAATGTTCAAAGGGCGCCCAAATATAATGAAGAAAATTGAATAAAGTCGATAATTTTCAAAAATTTACCTTTTCAATAAAAATCGAATTTTACAAAAAAATCCAAATTTTGAAAGAGACAACATTTCAACAACAGTCTAAATTTTCAGTGGGGAGTCAGTATTTTAAAGATAGAGCCGAAATTTTCAAGAGGCGTCGAAATAAAAACAATTCGAATATGGAAATTTATCAAAAATTTAACTTTTCAATCAAAATCGACTTTAATAAAAAAAAATCGAAATTTTCAAAGAGACAACATTCGAACCACAGTCAAAGTTTTCAGTGGGAGTTGAGACCTTTATAAAAAAGTCGAACTGTTTAAAGCGTGCCCAAATATAATGAAAAAAATTGAATAAAGTCGATAATTTTCAAAAATTTACCTTTTCAATAAAAATCAAATTTTACAAAAAATCCAATTTTTGAAAGAGACAACATTTCAACAACAGTCTAAATTTTTAGTGGGGAGTCAGTATTTTAGAAAAAGAACCGAAATTTTCAAAACGTCGTCGAAATAATGACAATTCGAATAAAGAAACTTTTCAAAAATTTAACTTTTCAATAAAAATTGACTTTTATACAAAAAATCGAAATTTTCAAAGGAACGACATTCGAACCACAGTCGAAGTTTTCAGTGGGAGGTGAAAACTTTCAAAAAAAGTCGAAATGTTCAAAGAGCGCCCAAATATAATGAACAAAATTGAATAAATTCGATAATTTTCAAAAATTTACCTTTTCAATAAAAATCAAATTTTACAAAAAATCCAATTTTTGAAAGAGACAACATTTAAACAACAGTCCAAATTTTCAGTGGGGAGTCAGTATTTTAAAGATAGAACCGAAATTTTCAAGAGGCGTCGAAATAAAAACAATTCGAATATAGAAATTTATCAAAAATTTAACTTTTCAATAAAAATCGACTTTTATAAAAAAAAATCGAAATTTTCAAAGGGACAACATTCAAATCACAGTCAAAGTTTTCAGTGGGAGTTGAGACCTTTTAAAAAAAATCGAACTGTTCAAAGGGCGCCCAAATATAATGAAAAAAATTGAATAAAGTCGATAATTTTCAAAAATTTACCTTTTCAATAAAAATCGAATTTTACAAAAAAATCCAAATTTTGAAAGAGACAACATTTCAACAACAGTCTAAATTTTTAGTAGGGAGTCAGTATTTTAAAGATAGAGCCGAAATTTTCAAGGGTCGTCGAAATAAAAACAATTCGAATATAGAAATTTATCAAAAATTTAACTTTTCAATAAAAATCGACTTTTATAAAAAAAATCGAAATTTTCAAAGGGACAACATTCGAACCACAGTCGAAATTTTCAGTGGGAGGTGAAAACTTTCAAAAAAAGTCGAAATGTTCAAAGGGCGCCCAAATATAATGAAGAAAATTGAATAAAGTCGATAATTTTCAAAAATTTACCTTTTCAATAAAAATCGAATTTTACAAAAAAATCCAATTTTTGAAAGAGACAACATTTAAACAACAGTCCAAATTTTCAGTGGGGAGTCAGTATTTTAAAGATAGAGCCGAAATTTTCAAGAGGCGTCGAAATAAAAACAATTCGAATATGGAAATTTATCAAAAATTTAACTTTTCAATCAAAATCGACTTTAATAAAAAAAAATCGAAATTTTCAAAGAGACAACATTCGAACCACAGTCAAAGTTTTCAGTGGGAGTTGAGACCTTTTAAAAAAAGTCGAACTCTTCAAAGGGCGCCCAAATATAATGAAAAAAATTGAATAAAGTCGATAATTTTCAAAAATTTACCTTTTCAATAAAAATCAAATTTTACAAAAAATCCAATTTTTGAAAGAGACAACATTTCAACAACAGTCTAAATTTTTAGTGGGGAGTCAGTATTTTAGAAAAAGAACCGAAATTTTCAAAACGCGTCGAAATAATGACAATTCGAATAAAGAAACTTTTCAAAAATTTAACTTTTCAATAAAAATTGACTTTTATACAAAAAATCGAAATTTTCAAAGGAACGACATTCGAACCACAGTCGAAGTTTTCAGTGGGAGGTGAAAACTTTCAAAAAAAGTCGAAATGTTCAAAGAGCGCCCAAATATAATGAACAAAATTGAATAAATTCGATAATTTTCAAAAATTTACCTTTTCAATAAAAATCAAATTTTACAAAAAAATCCAATTTTTGAAAGAGACAACATTTAAACAACAGTCCAAATTTTCAGTGGGGAGTCAGTATTTTAGAAAAAGAGCCGAAATTTTCAAAAGACGTCGAAATAAAAACAATTCGAATATGGAAATTTATCAAAAATTTAACTTTTCAATAAAAATCGACTTTTATAAAAAAAAATCGAAATTTTCAAAGGGACAACATTCAAATCACAGTCAAAGTTTTCAGTGGGAGTTGAGACCTTTTAAAAAAAATCGAACTGTTCAAAGGGCGCCCAAATATAATGAAAAAAATTGAATAAAGTCGATAATTTTCAAAAATTTACCTTTTCAATAAAAATCGAATTTTACAAAAAAATCCAAATTTTGAAAGAGACAACATTTCAACAACAGTCTAAATTTTTAGTAGGGAGTCAGTATTTTAAAGATAGAGCCGAAATTTTCAAGGGTCGTCGAAATAAAAACAATTCGAATATAGAAATTTATCAAAAATTTAACTTTTCAATAAAAATCGACTTTTATAAAAAAAATCGAAATTTTCAAAGGGACAACATTCGAACCACAGCCGAAATTTTCAGTGGGAGGTGAAAACTTTCAAAAAAGGTCGAAATGTTCAAAGGGCGCCCAAATATAATGAAGAAAATTGAATAAAGTCGATAATTTTCAAAAATTTACCTTTTCAATAAAAATCGAATTTTACAAAAAAATCCAATTTTTGAAAGAGACAACATTTAAACAACAGTCCAAATGTTCAGTGGGGAGTCAGTATTTTAAAGATAGAGCCGAAATTTTCAAGAGGCGTCGAAATAAAAACAAATTGAATATGGAAATTTATCAAAAATTTAACTTTTCAATCAAAATCGACTTTAATAAAAAAAAATCGAAATTTTCAAAGAGGCAACATTCGAACTACAGTCAAAGTTTTCAGTGTGAGTTGAGACCTTTTAAAAAAAGTCGAACTGTTCAAAGGGCGCCCAAATATAATGAAAAAAACTGAATAAAGTCGATAATTTTCAAAAATTTACCTTTTCAATAAAAATCGAATTTTACAAAAAAATCCAAATTTTGAAAGAGACAACATTTCAACAACAGTCTAAATTTTTAGTAGGGAGTCAGTATTTTAAAGATAGAGCCGAAATTTTCAAGAGGCGTCGAAATAAAAACAATTCGAATATAGAAATTTATCAAAAATTTAACTTTTCAATAAAAATCGACTTTTATAAAAAAAATCGAAATTTTCAAAGGGACAACATTTGAACCACAGTCGAAATTTTCAGTGGGAGGTGAAAGCTTTCAAAAAAAAGTCGAAATGTTCAAAGGGCGTCCAAATATAATGAAGAAAATTGAATAAAGTCGATAATTTCCAAAAATTTACCTTTTCAATAAATATCGAATTTTACAAAAAAATCCAATTTTTGAAAGAGACAACATTTAAACAAAAGTCCAAATTTTCAGTGGGGAGTCAATATTTTAAAGATAGAGCCGAAATTTTCAAAAGGCGTCGAAATAAAAACAAATTGAATATGGAAATTTATCAAAAATTTAACTTTTCAATCAAAATCGACTTTAATAAAAAAAAATCGAAATTTTCAAAGACAACATTCGAACCACAGTCTAAGTTTTCAGTGGGAGTTGAGACCTTTTAAAAAAAGTCGAACTCTTCAAAGGGCGCCCAAATATAATGAAAAAAATTGAATAAAGCAGATAATTTTCAAAAATTTAACTTTTCAATAAAAATCGAATTTTACAAAAAATCAAATTTTTGAAAGAGACAACATTTCAACAACAGTCTAAATTTTCAGTGGGGAGTCAGTATTTTAGAAAAAGAGCCGAAATTTTCAAAAGGCGTCGAAATAAAGACAATTCGAATAAAGGAATTTTTCAAATATTTAACTTTTCAATAAAAATCGACTTTTATAAAAAAACTCGAAATTTTCAAAGGAACGACATTCGAACCACAGTCAAAGTTTTCAGTGGGAAGTGAAAACTTTCAAAAAAAATCGAAATGTTCAAAGAGCGCCCAAATATAATGAAGAAAATTGAATAAAGTCAAAAATTCAGCTTTTCAATAAAAATCGAAATTTTACAAAAAATCCAAGTTTTGAAACAGACAACATTTGAACAACAGTCCAAATTTTTAGTATAAAGGCAGTATTTTAAAAAAAGAGCCGAAATTTTCAAAAGGCGTCGAAATAAAAACAATTCGAATAAAGAAATTCTTCAAAAATTGAACTGTTCAATCAAAATCGACTTTTATAAAAAAATCGAAATTTTCAATAGAACAACATTCGAACCACAGTCGAAGTTTTCAGTGGGAGTTCAGACCTTTTAAAAAAGTCGAAATGTTCAAAGGGCGCCCAAATATAATGAAGAAAATTGAATAAAGTCGATAATTTTCAAAAATTTACCTTTTCAATAAATATCGAATTTTTAAAAAAAATCCAGTTTTTGAAAGAGACAACATTTCAGCAACAGTCTAAATTTTCAGTGGGGAGTCAGTATTTTAGAAAAAGAGCCGTCATTTTCAAAAGGCGTCAAAATAAAAACAATTCGATAAAAGAAATTTTTCAAAAATTAAACTTTTTAATAAAAATCGACTTTTATAAAAAAAATCGAAATTTTCAAAGAGACAACATTCGAACCACAGTCGAAATTTTCAGTGGGAGGTGAGAACTTTCAAAAAAAGTCGAAATGTTCAGAGGGCGCCCAAATATAATGAAAAAAATTAAAAAAGGTCGATAATTTTTAAAAATTTACCTTTTCAATAAAAATCAAATTTTACCAAAAAAAATTCAAATTTTCAAAGAGAGAACATTTCAGCAACTGTCTAAATTTTTTGTGGGGAGTCAGTATTTTAAAGATAGAGCCGAAATTTTCAAGGGTCCTCGAAATAAAAACAATTCGAATATAGAAATTTATCAAAAATTTAACTTTTCAATAAAAATCGACTTTTATAAAAAAAATCTAAATTTTCAAAGGGACAACATTCGAATCACAGTCGAAATTTTCAGTGGGAGGTGAAAACTTTCAAAAAAGGTCGAAATGTTCAAAGGGCGCCCAAATATAATGAAGAAAATTGAATAAAGTCGATAATTTTCAAAAATTTACCTTTTCAATAGAAATCGAATTTTACAAAAAATCCAATTTCTGAAAGAGACATTTTAAACAACAGTCCAAATTTTCAGTGGGGAGTCAGTATTTTAAAGATAGAGCCGAAATTTTTAAGAGGCGTGGAAATAAAAACAATTCTAACAAAGAAATTCTTCAAAAATTGAACTTTTCAAAGTCGACTATTATAAAAAAAAATCGAAATTTTTAAAGGGACAACATTCGAATCACAGTCGAAGTTTTCAGTAGGAGTTTGGACCTTTCAAAAAAAGTCGAAATGCTCAAAGGGCGCCCAAATATAATGAAAAAAATTGAATAAAGTCGATAATTTTCAAAAATTTACCTTTTCAATAAAAATCGAATTTTACAAAAAAACCAAATTTTGAAAGAGACAACATTTCAATAATAGTCTAAAGGGGAGTCAGTATTTTAAAAAAAGAGTCGAAATTTTCAAAGGGCGTCGAAATAAAAACAATTCGAACAAAGAAATTTTTCAAAAATTTAACTTTTCAATCAAAATCGACTTTAATGAAAAAAAATCGAAATTTTCAAAGGGACAACATTTGAACCACAGCCAAAGTTTTCAGTGGGATGTGAAAAAAAAGTCGAAATGATCAAAAGGCGTCGAAATAAAAAAAAAATCGAATAAAGTTGAAAATTTTTAAAAATTTACTTTTCAAATTTTCAAAGAGACAACATTTGAACAACAGTTTAAATTTTTAGTATAGGGGGGGGAGGTTCAAAAGGCGTCGAAGTAAAAAAAAATCGAATAAAGTCGAAATTTCTCAAAACTTTAACTTATCGAAATTGCAAGAAAAAAATTGATATTTCAACGTTACTGAAGAAAATCGAAATTTATAAAAACCAAATTCGTGTTTGAATATAAAATTTCGAGAAAACAAATGAGATTTTTGAAATTGTTAAAAGAAATTCTCAAACTTTCGAGCCTAAAACTTCTCGAACTTGAAATTTTTACCAAAATCTAGAATGTATTAGTTTTCACTTAAAAATTGAGGACATCTAGGGACATTTAAAAACTTAAACTCGAAATTTTAAGAAGCCTATATTTAGTACAACTGTCATTTTGACTCGTTTAAAAATCTTTTAAAAATGTTGATTTTTTTTCACTCGAAATTTCGACTTTTTTCTCCAAGTTTCGACTTAAACATGAAACTGAAAAAAATAAAAAGTTTATGGATTTTGAGAATACCAACAGTTACTTGAAATTTAAGTTGAGAGCAATGTTTAAATTAGATGTGTTTTCAAAATATTGATTTTAAATTGGATTATTCGATTTTTTCTTGGAAGGCTTCAATGTTTAAAATTTTTATTAGATTTCTGAAAATTACAAATTCGAGTTTCTTTTTCAATTTAATTTTTTAACTACTTCTTCCTTTTTCAATACATCGTGAATGAAGATAAATTAACGGAAAATTTGAAGAGCTATTATTGCGAATATTAAAAAAAAAACTACCAATTAAGATAAAAATAATGATCTTATCAGAATTAAAATTCACCTGCTAACAAGAAAGGGACAAATATAACTTTCTCAATTTTTTTATGAGGAGTTTTAGAGATAACCTTATTGTTATTGATTTAATTGTCACTTCAAAAAGCTTTTACAAAATTTTCTTGATTAGTTTACCATATTTTTAAACCAAAATTTAGACTTGTTTTTGGTTTTATTTATTTATTTTTTTTGATTGAACGGTTTGGCCCTTGGTTATCTTCAAAAATTGAAAAAATTTCTTTGGTTATCTTCAAAAATTAAAAGAATTGAAAGATCTGCATTTCAATTTCTCAAAATTTAGACGAAAACTAATAACACTTACTTCATAAGCCTACCAAATTTAATTAATACTGGATAACAAGGTATTAAGTTATCAAAAAATTTATGACTAACACGAGGAAATATTTTTGTTTTTCCTTGGTCTCGCCAATGGCGAAACAATTTCAAAATCACTAGTCACATATTCTAATAAATAAGTTGTTCATATTGCAAGCAAATTAACGCATAATAAGGCGAACAAAATAGAAAAATAAAGAAAATCAATATCGCGGCTTTTTCCATAGATCTGATTCAATATGTAAAATGTTTATTGTTTTAAGCGATAACTAATGTACACTTCAAAGAGAATTAATCTCCTTAATCACTTGAATTGGTGTTATAAAAAAATAGTAACAATCATGATGATCCAAATTTAATTTTATAAAATATTTGAAGTATTCAGCCAAAGATAACAAGATAATGAATGTGGTTTTATAGAGCGAAGTTAACTATTTCAATTTACTTTGTCGTAGCAGGTCACAATGTCACTGAGACTTTTTGTATTTGTTACAGTTTTGTCGCTTTTGCAACAAGAGATCTTAGGAGCGGGAGGTAGTCGCGTTCGATCATACATTCGTTCATATTCAATTTTACGTTTTTTCCAGACAAGATCTTCTGCTACTATGCCTCTTGGGGGGCAGCTAGAAGCGGAAATGGTAAAGTTGCTGCCAACGATTTGGACCCATTCCTTTGCACCCACATCTTTTACGCCTTTTTGGCTTTGAACGAGAATGGTAATCTCGACTACATGGACCCAACCAAGGCGGATGTCGAAGAAGGTATTGCTTGCATTTTCCCCTTTTATTTCCTTGGAAAACACTTCACGATTGTTGAAATATTCAGGTTACATCAGTAATTTAGCCACCCTTAAGCAAAAGAACCCGAATTTGAAGCTAATCTTCAGTGTTGGTGGGGCAGCAGCCTCGGCTTGGACCTTTAATGCCGTGGCTAAGGACCCCCAGAAGTTAAACACTTTGGTACAAAGCACTTTGGACTACATACAAAAGTACAACTTTGATGGAATTGATATCGACTGGGAATACCCATTTGAGAAGGTACGTAATATTCTCAAGGGTTTTTGCCTTCAAGTTCGTTGACGTTATCTGAATTCAAGTGTTTCATTAATAACTACTCATCTCGTATATTGAAATAATTTTTGAAAATGTATAATAATTTTCTTTTTTGGATGATTCAAAGTGTCTTCGAATTTCGCAGTTAAAGCTTGACTGTAGATTCGCACAATCGCAACAATAAATAAATACGATTTACAAGTTGTAAAAAAATAATTAAAAACCAATTTGAATACCAGAAATTTAAAATTTTTTGTAACTTCTAAACTCATTTTTAAAAGTCGAAATTGTGGCAAAATTCGATAACTTTCAAAGAAATCTAAGCTTTTAAAAAATACTTTACAAACTGTTTTGAATTTTTGAAGAAATATTATTATTGGAAGAAGAATTTAAAAATAATCGAATACTCAACCTTTTAAAATAAATATTCTGTAACCAAACAACTCAACCAAACCAAACAAATCAACCAAACCAAAGACATCAACCAAACCAAACGGATCTGATTTTTTTAGCATAAATTTTGATATTTTTTTCCTAATGTTGATTTTCCTAATAATTCAAACTATACACTCGAGATTTCGTTTTTTTTTTAAATTTGGGCTGGAACAGTGGGTTCTTCTTCGATTCGTCACATTTTCTTTTTGTTTTTGGACTTGTTTCAAACTTTTTTTGGAAAAAATATAAATTGTTTAATAACGGCAAGAACAATCTGGCAGTTTCACCCATCCGTCGAGTCGATAAACATCTTCGAAAACGCTGCATACCTCAGCCTTTGTCAAAACGAGACCGATAAAGGTCAAAACATGTACCACTATTCTAAAGGCTACATTTTGGAAGTAAATAATTTGTCAAAACAATCGAAATATTCAGAAAAAGACGACTTTTGAGAAGAAATTTGCAGCAACATAATGGATAGGATTTTAAATAAAAACCAAAATTAAGAAAATTTTGAGTAAAGTATTAAAATTTTTTGATTTGCAGGAAAAAATCGAAAATTTTAATATTTTTCTTATTTTTTTTTAATTTTAAAGAAAAGAAGAAGAGAAAAGAAGAAAAATATTGACATTTTTTGATTTACTGAAAAAAATCAAAAATTTCAATATTTTTCTCATAATTTTCTTAATTTTGGAGAAAAGAAGAAAGAAAAAAAAGAAAAATATTGAAATTTTTGGATTTACAGGAAAAAATCGAAAATTTCAATATTTTTCTAAAAATTTTCTTAATTTTGGAGAAAAGAAGAGAGAAAAATATTGAATTTTTTGATTTACAGGAAAAAATCGAAAATTCCAATATGTTTCTCAACATTTTCTTAATTTCGGTTTTTATTTAGAATCCTATTCATTATGTTCCTGCAAATCCCTGCTTTTTGCTCAAAATTCGTCTTTTCTTAAAAATTTCGATTTTTTTGACTATTCAAATCAATTTATGATCAAACGATATATTGCAGGCTCCTTACATCACCATGTTGAAAGCCTTGAAGGACCAATTGGGTCCCAAAGGGTACCTAGTTGCGACTGCGGTAGCCTACAATCCCGTGGACGTCGCCTACGATGTACCAGCCATGAATGAGTAAGTCTATAGAAAACTAGGAAATTTTCGATACATTTCTCCTCTTCTAGAGTCTTGGATCTAATTAACGTTATGTCGTACGATTTCCACGCTTCCTGGGGTGGTCAAAC
Source organism: Dastarcus helophoroides (assembly GCA_028583605.1). Classification (NCBI taxonomy): domain Eukaryota; kingdom Metazoa; phylum Arthropoda; class Insecta; order Coleoptera; family Bothrideridae; genus Dastarcus; species Dastarcus helophoroides. Next base: position 10,429,221 of record CM053337.1, on the reverse strand, counting down.
CGGTCAGAACTCTCCTTTGTACGCCTCACACATCGAAACGCCATGGCAACAGTCCGCCCTCAATGGGAATGGTTCCATTTGGAACTGGAGGAACGCTGGTGCTGCACCAGAAAAACTGGCTCTTGGGGCCGGTTTCTACGGTCATGCTTTTAAACTGCAAGACCCCAACTCTTTCTGTTTGGGTTGTAAAAGTGTTGGGGCTTGGGAGCAAGGGCCTTATACTCAGAATTGGGGCACTTTGGGCTATAGCGAGGTAAATTTATTTGTATGATTTTGAACCTCTACTGGGCGCTAAATCTATTTATAAGTTTTCTTTAATAACCATCCCCATTAAACTTCTCCCCAGTAATTGACATGTATGTGCAGATATGCGAATTCCATGCTGATGCTGAAGAAATATGGGATGAGGAACAGCAAGTTCCAATCAAACACAAAGACACCTTCTGGGTTGGTTACGATAATGAGAGATCTCTTATTGAGAAAGTAAGTGGTGCGATGATTTTTGAACAAATTTCATCAACTTATTTCGTTACAGGTAAAATATGTAAAAGAACACAATCTAGCGGGAATTATGGTTTGGTCCATTGAAACTGATGACTCCAAAGGCGTCTGTGGTAAAGGACCCTGGCCTCTATTGAACGCCATCAATCAAGCAATTAAGAATTAAACAATCTGATCCAATCTCAATAAATGTATACTTTTTTAAAATATTTCTCATTTTTTAAACATACACCAGTCCTATGGCTCGCATAAACCCTAATTCTAATATAATACGTAAATGCGAAAGTGGGATTATCTGTCCGTCCGTTTGTTGGCTTTTCACGTTTTAAGTTTTATCCACTGGCGCAAAGGACAACCCCATTATGCCTTCAAAGCACTGCGATATTCCTTGAAATCGGAGATAAAAGATACTTACTTTTACCACGTCAGATAAATCCAAACTAATAACATATCTGGAAACCTAAGATTTTTTTTGGATTTTCTATCACGAGATGTTATTGCATCGTATAAATCCTAATCGTAGCTAAATATAAATGTGAAAAGGTGTCAGTCTGTCCCTCCGTTTGTTGGCTTTTCACGTCTCAAGTACTGAACCCATTTCAATGAAAATTGGTATAAACCTTACTTAAAACCTGAGGCTCCTCTGTATTACAAAAACGTGTTTCAGATGCATTCAAACTAATATTATATCTAGAAAGCTATTTTGTTGGATTTTCTGTGTTTTTTTGGAACCCAAGTTACGCCACAGCTTGCAAACTTCCATAAAAATTTCGAGAATTTTAAAACGTTTCCTTCCAAATTTGAAACATTTTTCAATATGTTTAGATTCATAAACTTTGATTTTTTCATCTTTAAGTTGACATGTTGGAGAGATATTTTCCTAAAACCTTAATATTTCCGTTTGTAATTGAATTTAAGGAAATGGATAGTTCAAAAAATCGTTATAAACGTTCATTTTTAAACGAAAAAGTGAAATTGTGTAAATGGCAACAGTGGCTACTAATTAATTTTAACATTTTTTAATACCACTCACAAAAAACCCAAAAATTAAATCATAAATCACTTTAAAATAATTGATAAGAATTTAAAATAACTCAAGTACCTTTGCAAATATTACTAACGTGACATAGTAAATATTTTGGAAAAATTACATAGCTTATGATCGATTTTTAAAGATACTTATCGATTTTAGATAATGTTTTCGAGGGTAAACATTTATATAATTTGTTGCAAGCAACCTACCTATAAAAATACATGACTTGAATTTGACTCTAGCAAGAATGGTCCTCAAATCCCTTATAAAATTGTCAATACTCATCTTTTTAACTCATGAATCTTTGGCTGCAAGTAAGTACTAAAAATCAGTTGGATATATTTTATAAAAATGCTGAAAAATTACAGATAATATTCTTTGCTACTATGCTTCATGGGGGGCTAACAGACCAGGCAATGGTAAAGTGTTATCTTCGGATATAGACCCTTTTCAATGCACTCACATTTTCTATGCCTTTTTGGGGCTCTATCCGAATGGAACTATTCAGATCATGGACGAGGAACTCGATATTAATCAGGGTAAAAACAATTTTTGACCGCAGTGTGATCAGCTACCAGCAACCAGAGAGTAGAGACGTAAAGAAATAGAGAAGTAAAGTAGAGAAGAAGAAAAGTAGAAAAGTGCAGAAATAGAGAAATGGGGAAGTAGAGAAGTAGGAAAGTAGGGAAGTAGAGAAGTTGGGAAGTAGTAAGTAGGGAAGTAGAGAAGTAGGGAAATAGTAAGTAGGGAAGTAGAGAAGTAGAAAAGTAGAGAAGTAGAGAAATGGGGAAGTAGACAAATAAAGAAGGAGAGAAGTAGAGAATTAGAGAAGTAGGAAAGTAGAGAAGTAGGGAAGAAGAGAAGTAGGAAAGTAGAGAAGTAGGGAAGTAGAGAAGTAGGGAAGTAGTAAGTAGGGAAGTAGAGAAGTAGGGAAGTAGTAAGTAGGGAAGTAGTAAGTAGGGAAGTAGGGAAGTAGAAAAGTAGAGAAGTAAAAATAAAGAAGGCCAAAAATAGGGAATTAGAGAAGTAGGAAAGTAGAGAAGTAGGGAAATAGAGAAGTAAGAAAGTAGAGAAGTAGGGAAGTAGTAAGTAGGGAAGTAGAGAAGTAGAGAAGTAGAAAAGTAGAGAAGTAGAGAAATAGAGAAATGGGGATGTGGAGAAGTAGAGAAATAAAGAAGGAGAGGAGTAGGGAATTAGAGAAGTATGGAAGCAGAGAAGTAGGGAAGTAGAGAAGTAGGGAATTGGAGAAGTATGGAAGCAGAGAAGTAGGGAAGTAGAGAAGTAAGGAAGTAGAAAAATAGAGAAGTAGAGAAATAGAGAAATGGGGAAGTAGAAAAGTAGAGAAATAATGAAGGAGAGAAGTAGGGAATTAGAGAACTAGGGAAGTAGAGAAGTAGAGAAATAAAGAAGGAGAGAAGTAGGGAATTGGAGAAGTAGGGAAGTACATAAGTAGGAAAGTAGGGAAGTAGAGAAGTAGAGAAGTAGAGAAATAGAAAAGTAGGGAAGTATAGAAATAGAAAAATGAAGAAGTAGAGAAATAAAGAAGGAGAGAAGTAGGGAATTAGAGAAGTAGGGAAGTAAAGAAGTAGGAAAGTAGAAAAGTAGAGAAGTGGGGAAGTAGTAAGTAGGGAAGTAGAGAAGTGGGGAAGCAGTAAGTAGAGAAGTAGAGAAGCAGAAAAGTTGAGAAATAGAGAAATGAGGAAGTAGAGAAATAAAGGAGAGAAGTGGGGAATTAGAGAAGTAGGAAAGTAGGAAAGTAGTAAGTAGAGAAGTAGGGAAGCAGAGAAGCAGAAAAATAGAGAAGTAGAGAAATGGGGAAGTAGAGAAGTAGAGAAATAAAGGAGAGAAGTAGGGCATTAGAGAAGTAGGGAAGTAGAGAAGTAGGAAAGTAGAGAAGTAGGGAAGTCGAGAAGTTGTAAGTAGAGAAGTAGAGAAGTAGAAAAGTAGAGAAGTAGAGAAATAAAGAAGGAGAGAAGTAAGGAATTAGAGAAGTAGGGAAGTAGAGAAATAGAAAATTAGGGAAGTTGAGAACTAGAAAAATAGGGAAGTAGAGAAGTAGACAAATAAAGAAGGAGAGAAGTAGGGAATTAGAGAAGTAGGAAAGTAGAAAAGTGGGGAAGTACTAAGTAGGGAAGTAGAGAAGTGGGGAAGCAGTAAGTAGAGAAGTAGAGAAGCAGAAAAGTTGAAAAATAGAGAAATGAGGAAGTAGAGAAATAAAGGAGAGAAGTAGGGAAATAGAGACGTAGGAAAGTAGTAAGTAGAGAAGTAGGGAAGCAAAGAAGCAGAAAAATAGAGAAGTAGAAAAATGGGGAAGTAAAGAAGTAGAGAAATAAAGGAGCATAGGGCATTAGAGAAGTAGGGAAGTAAAGAAGTAGGAAAGTAGGGAAGTAGAGAAGTAGGGAAGTCGAGAAGTTGTAAGTATAGAAGTAGAGAAGTAGAAAAGTAGAAAAGTAGAGAAGTAGAGAAGTAGAGAAATAAAGAAGGAGAGAAGTAAGGAATTAGAGAGGTAGGGAAGTAGAGAAATAGAAAATTAGGGAAGTTGAGAAATAGAAAAATAGGGAAGTAGACAAATAAAGAAGGAGAGAAGTAGGGACTTAGAGAAGTAGGAAAGTAGAAAAGTAGGAAAGTAGAGAAGTAGGGAAGTAGAGAAGTAGGGAAGTAGAGAAGTGGGGAAGTAGTAAGTAGAGAAGTAGAGAAGCAGAGAAGCAGAAAAGTAGAGAAATAGAAAAATGGGAAAGTAAAGAAGTAGAGAAATAAAGGAGAGAAGTAGGGAATTAGAGAAGTAGGGAAATAGAGAAGTAGGGAAGTAGAGAAGTATGAAAGTAGGGAAGTAGAGAAGTAGGGAAGTCGAGAAGTTGTAAGTAGAGAAGTAGTGAAGTAGAGAAGTATAAAAGTAGAGAAGTTGAGAAATAAAGAAGGAGAGAAGTAGGGAATTAGAGAAGTAGGGAAGTAGAGAAGTAGGAAAGTAGAAAAGTAGGAAAGTAGAGAAGTAGGGAAGTAGTAAGGAGGGAAGTAGAAAAGTGAGGAAGTATTAAGTAGAGAAGTAGAAAAGCAGAGAAGCAGAAAAGTAGAGAAATCGGGAAGTAGAGAAGTAGAGAAATAAAGGAGAGAAGTAGGGAATTAGAGAAGTAGGGAAGTAAAGAAGTAGGGAAGTAGGAAAGTAGAGAAGTAGAGAAATAAAGAAGGAGAGAAGTAAGGAATTAGAGAGGTAGGGAAGTAGAGAAGTAGAGAAATAGAAAATTAGGGAAGTTGAGAAATAGAAAAATAGGGAAGTAGACAAATAAAGAAGGAGAGAAGTAGGGACTTAGAGAAGTAGGAAAGTAGAAAAGTAGGAAAGTAGAGAAGTAGTAAGTAGGGAAGTAGAGAAGTGGGGAAGTAGTAAGTAGAGAAGTAGAGAAGCAGAAAAGTAGAGAAATAGAAAAATGGGAAAGTAAAGAAGTAGAGAAATAAAGGAGAGAAGTAGGGAATTAGAGAAGTAGGGAAATAGAGAAGTAGGGAAGTAGAGAAGTATGAAAGTAGAGAAGTTGAGAAATAAAGAAGGAGAGAAGTAGGGAATTAGAGAAGTAGGGAAGTAGAGAAGTAGGAAAGTAGAAAAGTAGGAAAGTAGAGAAGTAAGGAAGTAGTAAGGAGGGAAGTAGAAAAGTGAGGAAGTATTAAGTAGAGAAGTAGAAAAGCAGAAAAGCAGAGAAGCAGAAAAGTAGAGAAATCGGGAAGTAGAGAAATAAAGGAGAGAAGTAGGGAATTAGAGAAGTAGGGAAGTAGAGAAGCATGAAAATAGGGAAGTAGAGAAGTGGGGAAGTACAGAAGTAGGGAAGTCGAGAAGTTGTAAGTAGAGAAGTAGTGAAGTAGAGAAGTAGAAAAGTAGAGAAGTAGAGAAATAAAGAAGGAGAGAAGTAAGGAATTAGAGAAGTAGGGAAGTAAAGAAGTAGGGAAGTAGGAAAGTAGAGAAGTAGACAAGTACAGAAGTAGAGAACTAGGAAAGTAGTAAGTAGGGAAGTAGAGAAATAGAGAAGTAAAAAAGTAGAGAAGCAGAGAAATCTTTGCTCTTTTCAATTTCCAAAACTTTACTTTCATTTTTTATACGATCATTATTTTCCGAGTCATTGATTACCAAAATCAAAAATGACTTTTTTGCTTTGAACGACGATAACTCAGAGAAAGATCATATGAGACTCAGAAACCGGTCATATTAATGAGAATTGAATCATCTAGAAGATATGGATTGGCTGAGAACAATTTATTGAATTTCGTAGATCTTCGTAGATTTCGTGGATCTTCCTAAAGCTGGCAAAATTTGAAACAAAAATTGTTTCCGATGTTTTCCTTATGATTTCTCAAAAACTGTTACGAAAAAACTGACCTCAAAATCTGGAAACTAGAGGCTTAGAGCTTGCGTCGCTTTTTTAATTGACCTCTACTATTTGTCCCCAAATGTTCTTTCTTCTTTTTTCTTTTGAAAATTTCTTGACTAGTTTTGGTGGAACAGACCGGTCCTTGGTTATCCTCAAAAATTGAGATACAAATCTTGTCCTCTGAAACCAGAGGACAAGACAAGAGAACCAGGAAACCAGAAAAGAAAGAAAGAAATGAAGAAGAAAGATTAAAAACACAACAGAGCTTGCTCTAACGCGTTTCAATAGCCAAACTATCATCTTCAGAGAGATACTAACGCGTTAGAGCAACCTCTGTTGTGTTTTTTAAACTTTCTTGGTTTCAGGGGACAAGATTTGTATTTCAATCTCTTGATTAGTGACTATTTTATCAGATTTTATCGGTGATATTGTTTTTTTTCTGAACAGGTAACTTAATTGGGCTAAGTAACCTAAAACAAAGTAACCCGAATCTGAAGACCATTTTCAGCATTGGTGGGGCTGCAGCTGACACTTCCGTTTTCTCAAACGTTGCCTCCAATGCGGAAACCAGACAGAATTTGGCCCAAAGCACAATCGAGTTGTGTCAAAAATATAACTTCGACGGATTGGATGTCGATTGGGAATATCCGACAGATAAAGCGACTTTCATCGATCTGCTCAAGGATCTGAAGGCAGCCTTTGAACCTCATGGATATCTCCTAGCTGCTGCCGTTGATGCTTTACCAACGAATGCTGCCTACGATGTTCCTAATATGGCCAAGTAATTAATTGTTATGATTTATAATTATTTACCCTACAACCGCTCATTATTTTTACCATTAGGTATCTAGACATAATCAATGTCATGTCGTACGATTTTCATTATTCGTGGGCTGGAAAAACTGGTCAAAATTCCCCTTTGTATTACTCCCATTTGGATGGAGAATGGCAGAGGGACTCTTTAAATGCCAATGCTTCGGTAACTCATTGGATACAGGAAGGTGCGAATCCTGGTCAAGTGGCGATGGGTTGCGGGTTCTATGGTCACGCATTCCAGCTATCTGATCCAGCTCAGCATGGTCTTTACGATCCCTCGACTGGTCCAGCTGATAAGGGCCCATATACGGATAATCTTGGAACATTGGGTTACAACGAGGTACAATAGATAATACCTGACTGACTAATTGATTTTACAAATTAGTTTCTAGATCTGCGAATTTCATCCAAATGGAGTTGTTGAATGGGATGATGAGCAGAAGGTGCCATTCTTGTATGATGCTTCATTTTGGGTCGGATATGACAATGAGCAATCGCTTAAGGTCAAGGTAAATTAAATAAAATATATAACATGAGTAAAAAAATTTCCCATTTATCTGTTGCTGTAACCTGCTGACATGTCCACGCACGTTCCTTACTTGATCAGTACCTCAAACAGAGAAGACTACATATCAAGATTAAAGATGAAATAGGCAAAATCACAGCAAGCCGCAATACACCAGATGGGAAAACTTTTTGTATACTTGTTAAGTATATAATTCCTTCTCGCTGGAACTGGACATGTTTTAAAAGATCATCACGTGACACCAAACTGTCAAATAGCAATCAAGTCAAACTTTATAACATGAACCATAAGCAGGAAATAAATATTTGATAAAATTTTTAAATTTATCAACCTATTTTACAGAGGATATCATTAAATCTTAGACTGACGGTTTATATCAATTTAAAATTAATTGAGCATTTTGTTCGTAGTGTTCAGTTGCAATTTTAAGTAACAACAGATGAAAGTTTTAAAGTATAATAGGCGTCCTCACTGAGTTTCTACTTCTCTCTAAATAATCGTAAAATTACGAAGAAGTTATATGCTCTGTTACGGTGGTGGGTCTACTACAAGTGATCTAATTGCTTATGTTTTAAGGCGCAGTACGTCATTGACAAAGGGCTCTTTGGCTTGATGATTTGGTCAGTTGAAACTGATGATACTAAGGGCGTATGTGGAGGTAAGTGGCCTTTGCTCGCAGCCATAAAAGAAGTCATGAAATAAAATAATGTTAAACATCCCAAATAAAATATTCTATCAATTTGACGTTTTATTTCAAAGTGAGAAAGAAGAGAAAATGTGTGAGAGAGAGAGAGAGAGAGAGAGAGAGAGAGAGAGAGAGAGAGAGAGAGGGAGAGAGTGAGAGAGAGAAAGGGGGAGGGAGGGAAGGAAAATTGGACCATTTGTGTTTACATTTTAAAAGACGAAGCATTTTCGGAACCTTTCATTTTCTGTTAAACATGAAGACGAAATGAAAAATATGAAAATGTGACACGTTCGTGTCACATCTTGAGTACATCCCTTCGGCTCAACCTCAACGTACTCGATATTGTAATACGAGGCGATTCACACAACAGTACGACCCTTAAGAGCCCGAAATGGAACCAATTAATACAAGACTCTTTCGATAAAAATATGAAATTTTAACTTTCGACGCCCTTTATTTACTTAGAAATGTTATAAAATAAGATTTGCTACATGACAACTATTGTGAAACAATTAAAATTATGCTAAAAGATATTCGATTATCTTCCTTCATTTTGCAAATCGGTTTCAATACTAAACCGGCCAACTCGGCTAAAATTTCGAGTGTTATCTACATATGGGATAGCCGTACATAAGGTCGAGCGGTCCAACATCTTATAATTTATTTGCCCCCCCCCCCCTAGTCACAAATTTGGTGTATTGGCTTGTATTTCGGGCTCTCGTATTTTTATGCAAATCGCCCTATTTAAGTATTTAAATATCTTAGTGCCTAAATCAACCACTTCTAGCGCTGACCTCAATTTAGTTCTCTGACATAACATTACTGTTTTGTATCAATTATAAAATATCTATCTATGGTTCTAATTAACATTGACAGATGTTTTTTAACTGTCATTCATTTTCAATTATATTAAAATCCTAAACAATTATTTACAAACTAGCTTGAGTATTACCCGCCGAAGCAAGTGAATCACTATCTGTAAGTGAATCACGCGTCACGAGCTGGTCGTTCAATAATTGCGTGGAAGCGACGCGCGACTGGCTGCTAATCGGGCGGCGTCATTGTCCAGTTGCAGCTCTGTTATTTTGTTGAAAGACTACAAAAAAAACCCACCTGAAACATTTTTAAATTTCTCCCGCATCATCTTTTTCGTAAAAAAATACGAATCAACACAGTAAGAAATGACATCAAACGAAATCGGCAAGTTTTGACATTTCTCAACAGCTGTTTTATAGCTGTATGTATTTAACTTCGTTCCGCATTGACAATAGAAATACATCACTCCCAACCATAACGAGAAGGCACTACCTATTTTGTAGACGCTTTTTCGACACCGTTGTTTACGAACAGTACCCTAATTTTATAACGCGTGAGAGGAGTCTCCCCATATTTTATTGGTTGTCGGTGGAATCTAAGGTAATATATAATGCCGGCTCTTCACTCTCGCCGAACGTTTCGGTGAGACATTTGACAGGACTGTAGGGATATATCTACCCTTTCGCTCGCACTCTCGGTTATCGTGTTCCCCAAAAACGGACTCGACACTGAGTACTTCCGAGGCGAACGGAGACAAAGCGAGTCAAAACGAACGTAGCTTCCACATTTTCGCGCTCGAGATCCTTCGTATCGTCTCGTCGAGAGTGAAGAGCCGCCATAATATAGTCAAAAGATGGAATTGCTAGGGACGCGGTACAAGAAGTTGTGAACGTGGCTTAACCGTCATAGAATTTTTTTTTAAGTTATAGACTCGTTTTGAACATAGATTTATATGCTAGAGAATGGACATTGCGTATATTATCTGATTTCGGTGGAAATGGAAATAAAAATGTCATTTTTTAAATTTAAGTATTCGGAAATTGAAATAACAGTAATCAATTTAATGAACTAATACAACACATTGATAAACTTATATAATGTACCTTAAAGAAATATCACTTTTTAAATAAATTTGATTAAACTTAAAAAAAAATTAAAAATTTAAATTTCTGGTTATTTCTGAAAATTTAAATTTTCTTTAATACAAGTTTTTCCCAAATTGTGGTTTTTAATATGGAATTTTTTAATATTTTGTCTTATGCAAATTTAAAGTTCAAAACTGCTTTTTTTGATGTTGGTTTTCTAAAATTTCGCCGTTAAAACATTAAACAGATATGTCTAAAGGTTAGTTAACTCTCGTAGACAAAACTGCGCGACTGTCTATAGAAAACTCGAGAATTTTGTTTCTTAGACAGTCCCGAACAATCTCAAAATAGTCTAGGGTCTTGATTAGACGTTCGCACCTGCACAATTCCCCTAAACTAAGTTCCGAGAGATCATGAAAAATGAGACAGACTCCGAAATTGCTCTCTGTTAAGATGGAATTAACAACTAATTTATTAAAATATAACTTAAAACGTTCAGAAATAAATTTTGACTCTGATTTAAAACTGGAAATATCTACCGTTTTTCCGAAATTACAAAATTTGAATTGTTGTTCTATTTTTCTCAAAGTTTTGGTGTTTTACTTAAAACTTTAAATTCAATTGCCTTCGTAACATTGCAGCTTTCTAATTTTCTAAAGGCATTTTATAAATTTCCAGATGTTTCTCAAAATGTATTCTCTTTTCAAAGAATTTTGAATTTTAACTCAAAATATATTGTTCTTCAGTCACTTCATGACAGTTCACAAATATCTAATTTTTGGTTTCCTATTTTTCATTATTCCTATTCTATGTAAAATAAAATAACCTCTTAATTTGTGAACTGTCATGAAGTGACGTTTTCAATAAATTTAAATATCACGTAGTCGCATTTCAAAAACTGTTTAGAAAATTGTCAACAAACCATAAAAATTTAAATATTTCCAAACTGGGCCGAAGAAATGTTAAATAAATTGAAAAAAAACGTTTCTTTTTCATTTCAATCGTTTTCATAAAAATCCAAGTTTACGCTTTAAATTTTCTTAAAATTACAAATTGAAATAATTTCTAGTTATGCAAATCGCCCTGTATAAGGACTTAAACATCTTAGTTCCTAAATTAGCTGTTTTTAGCGCTGACCCCAATTTGGTTCCTTGTCATCACATTACTGTTTCATATTATTATATAGTATCGATCTATGGTCCTAATTGACATTGACAGATGTTTTTTAGCTGTCACTCATTTTAGGTTATATTACAACCCTAAACAACTAATTATTTACAAATAATACGACAATAATCCAATTATCCCAATCATATCCATTCAAGACTATGTTATCCTTTTCAATTTGAATTTAATATGTGTGAAAATGGTCTCGGACAGGACACTGTCGATCCCAGAGTTCATATCGAATTAGAGCGATTAAATAATGCCACGGATGAAATAAACAAGTTGGAATTAGAATTAGATGAATGCAGAAACGTCTTCCGACAATTGCTTTGCGAGGGAACTGCGAAAGTGGAAGGCTTAAAAGCTAAATTGGGGATGTGCATTGAAAGGGCAAAATCATATTATGAGGCACGATTTACCGCCAGTGTAGCTTTAAAGCAGACACAGCAGGCGGCAGTGCGGTTTGAGAAAGCTAATAGCGCCCATAGCGCCGCCAGGGAGATGGTTTATTTAGCAGAACAAGGCTTAGGAGGTAGAACCTTAGGTACTTACATATTTCACTACTTTTTTTTGGTGGAACGGACTGGTCCTTGGTTATCTTCAAAAATTGAAATACTAATATTGTCCCCTGAAACCAAGAAAGAATAAAAAACACAACAACGCGTTTAGACAGCCAAGCTATCATCTTCGGAGATATTTCTCTATAGATGATAGCTTGACTGTCAAAACGCATTTGAAGCAACCTCTGTTGTGTTTTTTAACCGTTCTTGGTTTCTGAGGACAAGATTTGTATTTCACTACTTTTATTTACTAGCATTAGTACCAGATAAGTGCACTCTTGCACGAATTGTCAAATGGAAGAAAATCTGCTACTAGCATTAATGTTATAAAACCAATCCATCATTTTATTTTTCTGTTAGATCCCGCCTGGCAGGAGATGCTAAATCATGCAACACAGAGAGTAAACGAGGCGGAACGAGATAGGGAAATTGCCGACAATGAACACAGAATGGCATGCATTAAACACGAAGCTGCGAACGCCAAAGTTAAAAGTCTTCAAAAAGAATTAAAAAGAGCAATCGCTAAGAGCAGGTATTTAATTTGAAACAACCGATTGTAAAGCCCCAGTTCGTTTTTAGTTTTTGCTTGAATTTTTTCTTATTTTGCTGGAATGGTATCCTACTTGAGAAAGACACTCGTAAGTATTTAAGCTTGTTATAGCCATTTATTTTACATCTACAAATAGATAAATTAAAACCGTCGGCTGAATATTAAAGCTTATGATTTAAAAGTAGTTTTATTCACAACTTTGTTTTTGCTTAATTAAGGTGACCAATTAGTTTCCATTAGGACGTCTTTATATCTTTTTTTTTGTAAACTCTTTCTGGTATCGAGTTTAATCTTAAATTTTGTTGCAAAACTGACCTTGATTTTTTTGCATATTTTAAAGTTTTTCAAGATTTTAAATTTGTTTTCCAAAAACTTGATTTTTTCTCGAAGAAATTTTTTATTATCGAATTAGAAATTCAAAGTTATTAATTTTTGATTCATTTAGCATGTTCTTCTAAAAAATCCATACAATTTTCATATTTTGCCCCATAAGCAGATTTTTAGTAATCTTAATGAAACATTTTTCTAATTTCAGTAAAAAGACTAAGTTTGTTACTGTTTTTCATTGTTAGGCCTTACTACGAGACAAAAGCATATTATAATTACATGTTGGAGCAACAGAAACAAAAAATTCAAAATTATGAAACGAAAGTGGCATCTGTAAAATTAACTTATGCGGACGCCTTGAGAAATTTGGAACAAATATCAGATGAAATTCACAGAACCAGAAAGAAAGCTTCGGGGCAAATCTCCAACAGCTTTCTTACGCCCGTCAAACAGATAAGCTTGGATTCTAGCGAATCGTACATGGAAGATGCCCAAGAATTAGTGGACCAATTGCAAAAGAAACAAGAGATGCGAGACGGTGATACCATTAAGGAAAGTCAATCGACTGAATGGACGGAAATAGATTTGGAACATTCCAGTCCTGAAGAAGAGATTAATAATGGTCAGGAGGCCGCGAAACGCCCAAAACTAATCAAACAAATAACTTTGCCTAACCCGAAGCTCGAAAACGAATTCTCTAACTTGCGAAGCAAAATGAAATTGGATACGACTATATCAAATTGGATTAGTAGGTCGTCTGCCAAAGATGAAGATGCGAATAGTAGTCGAAGGCAAAGCCTTGATAACATTCTTGGGCCTACTGGGGAGAAAGTTAAAGAGATATTTTCCCATGGTATGATGATGCTGAATATAAATTCTCTGGCTGAGAGGAGACGAAGCGATCCGAAGGTTGGTATCACTGATGAGAAAACGCGGCCGAAGAAGGTTCCTAGCCCGCTGGAGAAGACTTTAACATATCTTAACGTGGAGGAAGATAGTTCAGACACCGAAAGCATTTCCAGGTAAAGCAATGTTGTTTATTTTTTAAAAAAATTGAATATTTAAAAAATTATTTAGAAAAAAAATATTAAAAAAATTAAATAAATATAAATGATATAAATATAAATTAATAAAACAATACTCTAATCAATAATTTTACAGCATGGATATGTTAAACGAGGAACAGATATCTTCTCTTATGTTCGACAAAGAGATTGAAAGTGTTTGTGAGCAAATTTTGGGAACACCAATAACTGAATTCAAAAACTTCTCTTCAGCTTCTACAAGTAACACAGCTAATTAATTATATTAAGTATCTTGTGTACAATCTTCAATTTAGTGTTGTTTCTGATTATTTTGTCATTGCATGTGTATGTTTCAACTCGAAAATATTTGTAGACAATAATTACTGTCTGCTTTGCAAGTTATTTCAAATTAATTTCTCTTGATTGTAAAATTCTCGGCAGTTTGCGATTAAGATGTAATTTTTGTGATGACTGAGTAATCTAGTAAAATGTATTATATGCTTTTATGCTTAAAACTTGCTTATCGGTAGGCGTAGCTATTAAGTGAAAGCAATATTATAAATTTTAAGACTGTTAATAAATGATAACTTCCTTCAACCAGATTTATTTACTTCTTTCACGATCTTAAAAAGACTTTTATTTTATATTCATTCATGTATAAGTTGTGTACCCGATGAGTTTGAGGAAAAGGCAACATCTCTAAAACCATCAGTTTTTTAAACCATGTTTCAAAAAAACTTTGACGATGTACAAACTTTTGTACCTTATTTTACCCCTTTACGCGATGAATTTCCAAGAACGCTGATACAGCTGGTTTTTCTTCACAAAGAGAAGCCAATTTCCATTTTCTAATTTTAAAAATGACCAACACCCATGCAAATTTTTTAAGCTTCTTAAGGGACGAATTTTCAAATATTCTTTAACACAAGTTCAAGAACCGCACTTGCCCCCGGGGTAAAGTAACAAGTAATATGCAAAAAACGATCGTTAAAATTACTTTATCACAAATAGCTCACATTTTAGTTGTGAACCTATTAAGATATAGCTGCCGTCGTCTTTAAAAATACGTTTCTCAAAAATTTGAATCTAGAATTTACATTCGAAATGATAGAACAAAAGGCAAAGTAGCTATTTCAATCCAGAGAAAAAAAAAATTAAAAAATCGATATTTTGAGTTAAAGTTGAGAATTTCGTTTTGGTTATCTTCGAAAATTGATATACAAATGATATCCCTTGGAAAAATAAAAAAACACAACACTTGCTAATTTTTTTTTGTTTCAACGGGCAAGGTTTGTATATTAATTTTCTATAAATTAAAAGTGGAAACCTGGAATTGTACAACTTATTAAAATTTTGAAACTAAATTTAAAATTTCAAAAATAGGGTAAAAAGATCGTCAAAAAAAGTGAAATTTTAAGAATAAGATCCAAATTCCAAATAAACAACATTTCGACAAAAAAGCTGCAATTGTTCCATTTGAAACTTCTCGGCTTCTATAAAAAATAGAACTTTCGAAAACAATCGCAATTTGAACGAGTGGAATTTTAGGTTTAAGCCGAAAATTAAAAAAACAAAGAAAATTTGAAAATTTCAACCCGTAATTTTCGGAAGAATTTGATATTTAGTAAATTAGGTGAATATTTAGAATATTACGTGAATATTTTTAAAACAAGAATATATTTCGATAGAAAAATGTTCACAGAAATTTTAAGTTTAATCTTGAAATTTTAGCAATTTCATTGAATTTTTTACTTTAATCTCAAGATTCGAGAATAAGCCCGAAATATAGGGACTTTCTTACGCGGGTTTCTTCTGAAAATACTAAATTCAAATTTGAACCTTAAACGTTTTTTCTGGAATTTCGATTCGAAATCTAGATTTTTTTAGAGATTTTGGCATTTTTGTCGAAAATTTGGGATTATCTTTGAAATTTTAATTGAAATTTTGACTTTTTTCAAATTTCAGTTTTACTAGAACATTTCAATATGAAGCTTTTTGAAAGATTTAATTTATTCTAAATATCAATTTTGAATCAAAATTTAAACTTTTTATTTTCAGAACTTTAACTTCCTGTCAAAATTTGGACTTTTTTGAGACTGTGTACCTTTTTTAAAATTTCAACCTTTTTCAATGTTTATTTATTGCGATTAAAAATTTCGACCATTCAATAGATTTTTTTTTTAAATTTCGTCTTTTTTAAAAATGTTGACTATTTTGACTTTTTCCCAAAATTTCGACTTTTTGAAAATACCTTATTTTTTTTGAAAATATCGAGTTGAAATATCGATTTTGACTTTTTTAAAAATTTCAACTTTTTGAAATTTTCGATTTTTTCTTTAATCTTACCTTTTACCTAATTTTTATTTTTACTGCAAATGGAATATTGCAAATCTTATCAATATTCTAAATTTAATTCTTTAATTTTCAATTTCTTGATTTGATGATGAATTTGAAATGTTCAAAATAACAAAATTTATGAAAAGAAGTCAAATAAAAATAGAAATTCTCAAAGGAAGAAGAGTAAGAATTTTGAAAAAGTGGAAATTTTGAAAAAAGTATATATTTTGAAATATTGAATTGTCTACAAAGTCGAAATTATCTGTAAAAGTCGAAATTTGAAAAGGTGCAAAATGTTATTAAATGAGTAAACTTTCCAAAAAAGAAGTGATTTCCAAAGAAACAATGTTCGAAATAAGTCAAAATTAAGAAATAATTAGAAAATTACGAAAAGTCGAGTAAGTCAAAATTTAAAAAAAGTCAAAACATTCAGTTGGTTTTCATAGTTTCGTAAAAAAATCAAAATTTGGATAATAATGAAAATTTGGAAATAAAAGCAAATTTTGAAATGTCGATTTTTCTTAAATTAAATTTACAAAAATCGAAATTTTAATATTCATGAGAGATAGAAAAAAAAGAAATTTTTAAAAAGGTTGATATTCGAAAATGTTAAAATGTTTGAAAATCGAAATTTGCAGAAAAAGTCGAAATTTGAAGAACTTGTAGTTATAAAAGAGGCGAAATCGTGGAAAAGAGAGGTAATTTTCAAAAACGTCAATAACATCTAAAACATTGAATTTAAAAAAGGGTCAAAAATTACAAAAAGAAAATTTCGAGTCGAAGTTTCGAGAAAAAAAATCAAAATTTTGATAAAAATAAAAATTTGGAAAAAATGCAATTTTGAAATGTCGATTTTTTTTTAATTAAATTTACAAAAATCGAAATTTTGATATTTATGAGAGATAGAAAAAAAGGAAATTGTGAAAAAGGTTGATATTCGGAAATATTAAATTATTTAAAAATCGAAATTTTCAGAAAAAGTCGAAATTTTAAGATGTAGTTATGAAAGAAGCGAAATCGTGGAAAAGAGATATAATTTTCAAAAACGTCAATAATATCTAAAAAATCGAATTTAAAAAAAGGTCAAAAATTACAAAAAGCAAATTTCGAGTCGAGGTTTCGAGAAAAAAAATCAAAATTTTGATTAAAATAAAAATTTGGAAAAAATGCAAATTTTGAAATGTCGATTTTTCTTAAATTAAATTTACAAAAATCGAAATTTTGATATTTATGAGAGATAGAAAAAAAAGGAAATTTTGAAAAAGGTTGATATTCGAAAATGTTAAAATATTTAAAAATCGAAATTTTCAGAAAAAGTTGAAATTTGAAGAAGTTGTAGTTTTGAAAGAGGCGAAATCGTGGAAAAGAGACATAATTTCCAAAAACGTCAATAACGTCTAAAAAATCGACTTTAAAAAAGGGTTAAAAATTACAAAAAGAAAATTTCGAGAAATCGAAGTCTCGAGAAAAAAATCAAAATTTTGATAAAAATGAAGTTTTGAAAAAAATGCAAATTTTGAAATGTCAATTTTTCTTAAATCAAATTTACCAAAATCCAAATTTTGATATTTATAAGAGGTAGAGAAAAAGGAAATTTTGAAAAAGGTTGATATTCGGAAATGTTAAAATATTTAAAAATCGAAATTTTCAGAAAAAGTCGAAATTCGAAGAAAGTTGTAGTTTTTAAAGAGACAAAATTGTGGAAAAAAGACCTTATTTTCAAAAATTTCAATAACGTCTAAAAAATCGAATTTAAAAAAGGTCAAAAATTACAAAAAAAAATTCGAGAAAGTCGAAGTTTCGAGAAAAAATCAAAATTTTAATAAAAATGAAAATTTGGAAAAAAATGCAAATTTTGGAATATCGATTTCTTTTGAATTAAATTTACAAAAATCGAAATTTTGATATTTATGAGAGATAGAAAAAATAGGAAATTTTGAAAAAGGTTGATATCGGGAAATGTTAAAATATTTAAAAGTCGAAATTTTCCTAAAAGAAAAAGTCGAAATTTGAAGAAATTGTAGTTTTGAAAGAGGCGAAATCGTAGAAAAGAGACGTAGTTTTCAAAAATTTCAATAACGTCTAAAAAGTCGAATTTAAAAAAGGTCGAAAATTTCGAGAAAGTCGAAGTTTCGAGAAAAAAATCAAAATTTTAATAAAAATGAAGATTTGGAAAATATGCAAATTTTGAAATGTCGATTTTTTTTAATTAAATTTACAAAAATCGAAATTTTGATACTTATGAGAGATAGAAAAAAAAGAAAATTTTGCAAAAGGTTAAAATTCGGAATTGTTCAAATATTTAAAAATCGAAATTTTCAGAAAAAGTCGAAATTTGAAGAAGTTGTAGTTTTGAAATAGGCGAAATCATGGAAAAGAGACGTAATTTTCAAAAACATCAATAAGGTCTAAAAAATCGAATTAAAAAAGGGTCAAATATTACAAAAAGAAAATTTCGAGAAATCGAAGTTTCGAGAAAAAAATCAAAATTTTGATAAAAATGAAGATTTGGAAAAAATGCAAATGTCAATTTTTTTAAATTAAATTTGCAAACATCGAAATTTTGATATTGATGACAGATAGGAAAAAAAGGAAATTTTGGAAAAGGTTGATATTCGGAAATGTTAAAATATTTAAAAATTGAAATTTTCAGAAAAAGACGAAATTTGAAGAAGTTGTAGTTTTGAAAGAGGCGAAATCGTGGAAAAGAGACGTAATTTACAAAAACATCAATAACATCTAAAAAATCGAATTAAAAAAGGGTCAAATATTACAAAAAGAAAATTTCGAGAAGTCGAAGTTTCGAGAAAAAAATCAAAATTTTGATAAAAATGAAGATTTTGAAAAAAATGCAAATTTTGAAATGTCAATTTTTTTAAATTAAATTTGCAAAAATCGAAATTTTGATATTGATGAGATATAGAAAAAAAAGGAAATTTTAATAAAGGTTGATATTCGAAAATGTTAAATTATTTAAAAATCGAAATTTTCAGAAAAAGTCGAAATTGGAATGAAGTTGTAGTTTTGAAAGAAACCAAATCGTGCAAAAGAGATGTAATTTTCAAAAACGTTAATAACGTCTAAAAAATCGACTTTAAAAAAGGGTTAAAAATTACAAAAGGAAAATTTCTAGAAATCGAAGTTTCGAAAAAAAATCAAAATTTTGATAAAAATGAAGATTTAGAAAAAATGCAAGTTTTGAAAAGTCGATTTTTTAAAATTAAATTTACAAAAATCGAGATTTTGATATTTATGAGAGATAGAAAAAAAGGAAATTTTGAAAAAGGTTGATATTCGGAAATGTTAAAATATTTAAAAATCAAAATTTTCAGAAAAAGTCGAAATTTGAAGAAGTTGTGGTTTTGAAAAGGCGAAATCCTGGAAAAGAGACATAATTTTCAAAAACGTCAATAAACTCTAAAAAATCGCATTTAAAAAAGGGCCAAAATTTACAAAAAGAAAATTTCGAGAAATCGAAGTTTCGAGAAAAAAATCAAAATTTTGATAAAAATGAAGATTTGGAAAAAATGCAAATGTCAATTTTTTTAAATTAAATTTGCAAACATCGAAATTTTGATATTGATGGCAGATAGGAAAAAAAGGAAATTTTGGAAAAGGTTGATATTCGGAAATGTTAAAATATTTAAAAATTGAAATTTTCAGAAAAAGTCGAAATTTGAAGAAATTGTAGTTTTGAAAGAGGCGAAATCGTGGAAAAGAGACGTAATTTTCAAAAACTTCAATAACGTCTAAAAAATCGAATTAAAAAAGGGTAAAATATTACAAAAAGAAAATTTCGATAAATCGAAGTTTCAAAAAAAAATTTTGATAAAAATGAAGATTTGGAAAAAATGCAAGTTTTGAAAAGTCGATTTTTTTAAAATTAAATTTGCAAAAATCGAAATTTTGATATTGATGAGAGATAGAAAAAAAAGGAAATTTTAATAAAGGTTGATATTCGAAAATGTTAAATTATTTAAAAATCGAAATTTTCAGAAAAAGTCGAAATTGGAATGAAGTTGTAGTTTTCAAAGAAACCAAATCGTGCAAAAGAGATGTAATTTTCAAAAACGTCAATAAGGTCTAAAAAATCGACTTTAAAAAAGGGTTAAAAATTACAAAAGGAAAATTTCGATAAATCGAAGTTTCAAAAAAAAATTTTGATAAAAATGAAGATTTGGAAAAAATGCAAGTTTTGAAAAGTCGATTTTTTTTAAATTAAATTTACAAAAGTCGAAATTTTGATATATATATGAGAGATAGAAAAAAAAGGAAATTTTGAAAAAGGTTGATATTCGGAAATGTTAAAATATTTAAAAATCAAAATTTTCAAAGAAGTCGAAATTTGAAGTAGTTGCGGTTTTGAAAAAGGCGAAATCGTGGAAAAGAGACATAATTTTCAAAAACGTCAATAAACTCTAAAAAATCGCATTTAAAAAAGGGCCAAAATTTACAAAAAGAAAATTTCGAGAAATCGAAGTTTCGAGAAAAAAATCAAAATTTTGATAAAAATGAAGATTTGGAAAAAATGCAAATGCAATTTTTTTAAATTAAATTTGCAAAAATCAATATTTTGATATTGAGACAGATAGAAAAAAAAGGAAGTTTTGGAAAAGGTTGATATTCGGAAATGTTAAAATATTTAAAAATTGAAATTTTCAGAAAAAGTCGAAATTTGAAGAAGTTGTAGTTTTGAAAGAGGCGAAATCGTGGAGAAAAGACGTAATTTTCAAAAACATCAATAGCGTCTAAAAAATCGAATTAAAAAAGGGTCAAATATTACAAAAAGAAAATTTCGAGAAAGTCGAAGTTTCGAGAAAAAAATCAAAATTTTGATAAAAATAAAAATTTGGACAAAAATGCAAATTTTGAAATGTCGATTTTTTTTAAATTAAATTCTACAAAAATCGAAATTTTAATATTTATGAGAGACGAAAAAAAAGGAAATTTTGGAAAAGGTTGATATTCGGAAATGTTAAAACATTTAAAAATCGAAATTTTCAGAAAAAGTCGAAATTTGTAGAAAGTTGTAGTTTTGAAGGAGACGTAATTTCCAAAAACGATGCCCGAAAATTTTAAAATAATCAAAATTTTCAAAAAATTAAAGTAGAATTTTTCCAAAAAAGAGAATAAGTACAATTTTCAGGAAGCCATTTCGAGAAAATCTTTTATTTAAAAAAAAAAGTATTTTTTACTTTTTACAAAAGGCTGATTGTTTGCAAAAAGTCGAAATTTTCATTAAAAAATGTTTCCACAAAATTCCAAACAAAAAAATCAAAATTTCGAGAAAATGTAAAAGTTTAGAAAACAACTCGAATTTTTCGAAAATAAAGTGTCGGGAAAAAGTCAAAATTTTGAGTTAGAATTGTCAAATAAAATAAAACTTTCAAAAGACGACGAAATTTTGCAAAAGATGCATACTTTCAAAATAAGTCAAAATTTTGAGAACAATTCGAAAACAAATACAATTACATGAAAGAGCGAGGATTTTGGAGAAATGAAAATTTTTGAATACCGAAGTTTCAAAAAGGTCAAAACCCTCCAAAAATTCGATTTTTATTATTTTGAAATTTTCAAAATTACCGAAGAATGTGTGATAGTCAAACTTTTGATAAAGATCGAGATTTTCAGTCGGTCGAAATTTATTTTACTATGAAATCGTGGTTAAAAACCTTGCTTCACTCTTATGGGATGACAAGCATATCGCTTGTTCCCGTAAATTTTGTATAATTGAACAATAAGGAGATAATTCTGTGACCCAGTATTTCATTTTCATGGTTCGGTGCCGGGTCGTGACCCACTATTTGGAAAACGTTGCGTTAAAGGCTTAAAACAGAGTTTCCCAAAAGATGATACGCATATTCCTAGGGGTATGGGGAGAGTTTGGTGGAGGTACGTGCTGCACCGGGCGGCTCCAGATGCCTCACAAGTTAGATGTTTGGATAAACGTGTTAAAATTAAATCAACTTGCACAGCCTTAAAGAGTTCGTGCAGATTGTAGAATGATGTTGTTTTTTCAAATTCGTCGATACTTCGATACGATACCAAATACCTCATTTATAGATTAGCTTAGATGTAATTTTTTAACGAGAGGACTCAACATCACGATAAATTATGGAAATGGTACACAGATGTCGAAAGTTTGGCAAATGTTGGCTTAAGACATATTTTTTATTAAAATAATTATGTTATTCTGGCTTATTAAGAACTGACCGCCGGACTTATGTCTATTTAAAAAATTGGCAAACAAAAGTACTGTTGTCGAAGTATCGGAAGCGATAATATTTTTATTGTAATTTATTGGAAGTATGGTCTATGATTGGAAGTTATTTCTAATGTAAATCAAGAAACGCCCACAGGAACACTTTTAACTATCTAAATAATGCAATAAAGCAACACACAAGGTGCTCATTTGTAATTACATTCGGTTAATGCGGATTGCAGCCTCCTCGAGACAGGTGATTGTGCGTTGGCCGTACAGGTGGCACACCAAGTCCAAGAACCTGTTGAACGTTCCACCAAAGGTGGGTGTTTTTCATTGTACATTTACTTTACCAAAGCAATACAAAGCTAATGCTGGCAAGTCACTAGTCCACTATCGTATCCAGTTCTCCAGTTGTATTGTGTCGTTCAGCTCGTTTAGTTACAGTTTGGACGTGCTATTCACGCTTATTTTCCAATCAAAAACTCTCGTTGTTTGTTCTAAAAGACTGAGTGATTCGACGAGACTGTTATTTTAATAATTTGTTCTGTTATTTTAATTTGTTCAGTTCGTTTTATTAACTAAAGGTAAGTCGATTTTTGCAAGTAGCATTTTTTATGCTCGGTCTCTATTTGTTACATCGTGTGGAAAATTAGGAGAGTTATATAGGTCGTATGGTTCAATGCAAAATCGACTTTAATAGTTCTGAAGGAACGAACGGTAGAGTACTTTCTAAATTGCAATTTAGCGCTTGTCTATAGAAATGTTAGCATTGCGTTATAATATAATGTTCTTTGCGGATTGCATTACCAAGTAGAAGGATTTTAACAAGACACCCAGTACGTCTCTTAACTTGTTTTCTGTTGATTTTAAAAACGATGATGTGATATATGATGGATATGATTAAATTTTGAGACTTTAACCAGAAATTATGTAAACGAAAATTATTTAATTTCACCCAATTTTATTGTTTAAATGCTAACTAGTCTTATTTTATTTAAACCAAAATTTTTTTTAAATTAAAGTGAACCTCAACCCTTTCTGATTAACGATACCTATTCCTTTATGGTATCGAATGTTCGAATAGTTAATTTGTATTATACACATTTGCGGGCAATAAATTAAATTTAATTAACAAAACATGAAGGTTAAAAATAAAATGTAAAATAAAATTTTATGAAGGACCGGATTTAACGATGCGTAATTAAAAATATATGTTCTTATTTCATTAAATCACTAAATGAATTTTGCTGGAACAGACTGGTCCTTGGTTATCTTCAAGAATTGATATACAAATCTTGTCCCTTGAAACCAAAAAAAAAATAAAAAACAACAAAGGCTGCTCTAACGCGTTTCGATACCCGCTTTAATCTTGATTCTTCTCGGAGAATATTAAGCTAAGAAAGTTCGGATTTGCAGCAGATTTTCCTAAAAATATCATCAATTATCGACGCCGCCAGAATTCATTTTAGGAACAGTGGGGATAACATTCTATTTAAAAATTTGATTACCAAAATAAAAAGACGTAATTTAAGTTGGAGAAAATCTGCGGTCAAATTTTCAATTAACTCGATGAGCCCGGAGAAGAGTACACGGATGTCTAAAATAAGACGTTATTTGTTGCACCTGAATACATATTTTTGCTTGATTATACGAGTCGATGTTATTAAAAGCGGTTTTTGTGAATTTATTCAAATTAAAATTTCGTAACAAACAACTGACCACTGTCAATTAAATATTGGCAAGATGCTTGTATCTATTTGGATTTAATTTATTTAATGGATTTGAATATGCAACCCCTAATACAGGAAAGTTATTTTACTTCGAATGACCCTTGTATAACTATGGAGCGTTCAAGATGAAAGTAATCCAATCACTGGATTACAGCGCACTGGATTCCAGTGTGTGATTTTATTGATAAATGACCTAGCGAAAAAGAAATGGGATTACTTACAATTCATTTCGATAAATCTGCATCAATTCAGAGACTGAATTTTTAATTTTGTAGTGGCAACAGGAACCAGTAAAATTTAGACATAGTCGTGTGGCGACACTGTGACATTTTTTAAGGTGTTCTATGTTCTTAAAGTCCTAACCTAAATATTATTAAATATTTTGATCGACTGTTTTAAGAATGATTCTTATTTTTATTTTGTGTCGATTTCTACTAAAAATTATTAATTTGTTAATAATCGCAATAAAAATAATAATCTAAAACATTTAGTCCGATTATTTCTGCCAAACAACCCCTGAAACGTTGATTCAATCAACGCCTGAAATATCTGCAACACATTAATCTCCTAAAGTATTTGCACGTGAAGCCAGCTTTAGTTCTGGTGATATTTCTAGTAACTTATCTATTATTGCCTCGAAATTTCGTGCTAAGGTATACTGTGGTTTTAAAATTACCGTTCAAAATTTGACGTACCTGTAGATGACACAGAGTCTTCATTAATGTCCGGGTCCCACGTGATTCGATCTTGTAGGCAACCAAACGTACATTTACGCATAAAATAAATCATAAAATCCCCAACTATCAGCTGGTCAATCTTCCCTGCCTGTCAGTGGCGCTTAATTCTTGGGGGAATCGGGAATCAATAAAGATATGATATTTAAACGTGGTCTTTAAGATTATTAAGGATAGACATACAATATTCACCTTACTAAAATAAATATTGTGTCCGATAGGCCTAGCAGGGTCTTTTTAGGTTGAATACTGTGCACGAAAAAGATGCAAAAATTGGTATAAATTATAAGCATGAACCGCTCATGAACTGTCAAAATTTTTAGTCCATAGATTGTCCTGTCATTTTCCTGCACCAAACCTATAGAAACTGAAATCACTTGGAGAGAGAAGCAATGCGGTCACGTTGGACCTCTTATATATTCTGTGCGTGGGATTCGGAATAGGTTCGATTCGAATCGTGAATATTTTGATGATATTCTATAACTATTCCCTGCCGGCTAGAGATCCATGTCAGCTGTTTTGTGCTTCATGGTGAACTCTTATTGACTGGAAACATTATGTTTATTAATTTTATTTAACATTTCTTCGGCACAGTTCGGAAATATTTAAATTTTTATTGTTTGTTGACAATAATCTAAAACAGTTTTTGAAATAAGACACCTGATATTTAAATTTATTTAAAACGTCACCTCATGACAGTTGACAAAATAAGGGGTTAGTTTATTTTACATAGAATAGGAAAAATGAAAAATAGAAGACCAAAATTAGATGTGAAAAAAATTTTTGTTTTTTTGATAAATTATTTATCTATTTATTTATTTACTTATCAAAATAACAAAACAATTTTTCATACCTAATTTTGGTCTTCTATTTTTCATTTTTCCTATTCTATATAAAATAAACTAACCTCTTATTTTGTCAACTGTCATGAGGTGACGTTTTAAATAAATTTAAATATCACGTAGTCATACTTCAAAAAGGGTTTTAGAATATTGTCAACAAACAATAAAAATTTAAATATTTCCAAACTGGGCCGAAGAAATGTTAAATAAAATTAATAAACAACTTTTTCCCACTCCCACCCGTATATTCACTGTTTTCTTTATACCTTACGAGCAGGATAGATGACCATATCAGTCTAGTGAACGGATATAACGAAAGTCGCGCCGTCACGGCATGCGATAAAGACGAATGTCATTTTTAGATTCAGAATTATACCATAGAATCTGTCAAACTGACTTCGGTATTTACCAAAGAAAATATTTAAAATGAGTGCTTTTAGTGCTGAATCAGTAAACTTTATCCCAGCGGACATTTCTGAGGCTGCAAGTGAAATATTCAAGATATGATTACCTTAAAAATCAAATAATAAATATGAATTTTGTTGCGATAAATTTGACGTTTCATTGACACATGGACACTATATAAAATATATTAGAAACTGCAAATGTCACATGAAAAATTATTAATTTGCTAAATCGTATTTTAGTCTTTGATAGATCGTAGTCGTGGGAAAAATACGCTGTACAACTCGAGCGGATTGTCCATATCGCACTCGAACGATTGAGGCACGATTCGAATCATGCGTAAAAGAATCGATTCCCGATTAAATTAGGTGCTGAAAGATGGATTTCCGATTAATCGCCTTGTTGGTGGAATTGTTAAACATTTCTAATAAAGAAAAACTGAATTTTAATGATGAATTACATCAAAAATATCCATTTTTAGTTATACAAAGGTTAAAATGTTGTGACAAAGCATTCAAAAAGGGAAATTACGTAATAATTTATGCGCAACGCAAAGTTCAAAGAAGATAACGCCACCATTATGTCCAAATTGTGGTTGACGGTTGGGCCCATTTATTATTTTCTATGGTTTGTATGTTTTTTTGTACATGACTGCAAGTTGACTGAAGTTAGTGTTTACAATTGTGATTTTGTGTTTTTTATGGATTTTCAGTGTGATTTTAAAATAAATGGACAAATAAATGCGTTCTTTTAACAATCGAAGAAATAAAATGTTAGTCACCGAACACACTGACATCTGACTGAATAACAGTCTAGCGGAACAAACAATGATGGCGCCACAGTTATTTTTCATATTCAGTCAACGACGTAATGAATGAAAAGAAATGTTAATGCTGCCATCTGCTAGCTTATTAACGTAGCTATTGCTAGTAGGTGGAAGTGGAGAATAACACAAATAAACATAAATACATAACTAATAAACTTTATTAACGATAAAAATGCAACAAAATTGATAAATTCCACAAGGTTTTCGACAAATGTTTACTAACACCGGACCAGGTTTAGCATTACTGCATCATCGGCGGTTGGAAATGTCAATTATTCGACATAAATACACCTACATAAAAAAAATTTGTCATTAAATTTGCAGACTTGCATGTAAGGTAAATCGATCGGATTCTTAGGATTTTTGAATCGTTTATTAGATCGATCTTGTATTTGAGATCGATCTAAAAAATTGACTTTGAAAGTTGAAAAAATCGATTTTTCGATTAATCGATCTCAGATCGACATCCCTAAGAGCGAAGTAATGCGGTCAAGAGGGACCTCATGTATTCTGTGCATGGGACTCGGACATTAATGGAAGAGCCGGTAAATATATATGTTTGTGCCCGGTAGTAAGATAATGATCCGGTTAAATTTTTGAAGAACTACAAAGAATCAGTAAAAAGTTATTGACGCTTTTAAGACGTATGACAAATCAGAGATTTTATATTTGACAAACGGTACCGCTCAGATTTCAATAAAAACGGAGAAATGGTGGAGAATAACATATAAAACAGTTTAAATACCTAGAAGTAGAGCTTTAGAGCTTGCTAATTAGCGAATATCAAAAATTTGTTTTATCGTATTTTTTTCTCTTATACATTAGATATGGGTATCGTTTTTGTGAAAACAATTAGGCGATCATCGACGACTCTCCATCGAATACATCACTATTATTTGCTTCCGTTTTAAGGTTATGTGTCAAACTTTTCAGGATTGCCTGTTAATTAATTTGCCAATTTAACCTACTGCAGCTTGTTCTCAATGTTTTTTAAATTCTTTTACTTTTTCAATGAAATATTTCTTTATTCTTCATGTGAACTTTATTTCTTTATTATGACTGATTTTGACGATGACATTATTCGGTCATAGAATTTCCTTTGTCTTCTATTTTATCGTGACGTCTAGTTTAAATACTATAGTCCATTTCAAATACATGTGCATAAGAATTAAAGCTGCCTTTACGAGTATACATTTTGATGATTAATGTGTTACTTATTGATTGTTTGACAGAAATAATCGAACTAAATGTTTTTCGCATAATTTTTCTTATCATTACTAACAATTTAATAATTTCCAGCAGAAAGTGACATAAAATGTAAAAGAATCTATACTATACGTTAGTCAAACAAGATTTTGATGTGGTTTTGACTCCAGCGTATCGACATTACAACTCTAAAACTATTTTATTAGAAGTTTTGTGTTTTTTGAACAGTCAAATTTGCAAGATTGTTCGAGATTGCATGAAAGTTCTAAATTTTATTTTATACTGTTTTTTTTTTTAAATGTCGACTTTTATCTCGAAATTTCGATTTTTTTCACGAAGCTGCGAGCTTAAACAAAAAATTTCGAAAAAAAGTTGACATATTGCGCAAGCAAGGTCAACATATTAAAAAGTGTTTCAAAATAATCAAATTTGCAAAAAAAAGTGAAAACTTTTGAAGAAAACTCGAAATCTAAAACCATTTTATTAGAAGTTATTTGAACAATCAAATTTGCAAGATTGTTCAAGATCGCATGAAAATTCTGAATTTTATTTTATAAATTTTAGCTTTTATTTAAAATTTCAATTTTCTTCTCAAATTTTGTTACTGTTTTTTTAGCTTCAAAGCAGACATCTGCAGAAAAATAGACAAAGAACCTAACAGCTTTGACTTTTTTTCGAAATTTCATCTGTAATATGAACATTTGCACTTTTTTCTCGACAGTTCGAGTTTAAATTCAATTTTTCGACTTTTTTCTCTAGAAATTTCGTTAGTCTCTGTAATTTCTTTGCGAAGTATTCATATTTATATGCAATTAATTTTGTGTTCCTATCGTACAGTTAAATTTCCAAGTTTCAACATGAAAATTCGAGAACTTTATTTCACAAATTTTTGGTTCTTTTCTCGAAAATTTTAATTCTTCCTCAAACTTGAAATTGTTATTGTTTTCCCAAAGCTGCAGCTCTAAACTTAAAGTTTAAGAGACAATAGACAAAATTGTAAGGAAATTAGGAGTTTTCACTTTTTTTTTTCAAATTTAACCTGTAATCTACAAAAGCATAGAAAAGACAACAGCTTAAAAAAATTGAAATTTCGACTTCTCGGAATTTCAACTGATAATCTCGAAATTTCGACTTTTTTTTTGAAATTTCGAGTTTAATCTCAAATTTTCGACTTTAAACTTGAAATTTCGACTTTTTCTCGGAATTTCAACTGATAATCTCGAAATTTTGACTTTTTTCTCGGAATTTCAACTTATAATCACGAAATTTCGACTTTTTTCTTGGGATTTCGAGTTTAATCTCAAATTTTCGACTTTAAACTTGAAATTTCGACTTTTTTCTCGGAATTTTAACTAATAATCTCGAAATTTCGACTTTTTTCTTAGAATTTCGACTTTAATCTCGAAATTTGGACTTTGAGCTAGAAATTTCTACCTTAAACTCGAAAGTTCGACCTTTTTTTAAAATTTCGACTTTTTCTTAAAATTTGGACTTTAACCTCGAAATTTCGACTTTTAGCTCGAAAGTTCGACTTTTTCTTAAAATTTCGACTTTGATCTCGAACTTTCGACTGTTATCTTGATATTTCGATTTTTTTTCGCAAAATTTCGATTTTTTCTCGAATCTACGAGATTAAACCGAAAATTTCGAGAACAAAAGTTGAAATATTGCACAATTAAGGTCAAAATCAAAAGAGTTTGAAAGTAATCAAATTTACAAAAAAAAATGTGAAAATTTTTGAAGAAAAATCGTGTTTAGCTTGTCGCAATTTTGCCAAATTTTTGAACTTTTTTACAAAGGCAAATTGTTCTCGAATTGATTTTAAAGAGTTAGTTCAAAATTTTGAAAATTTGCCATTTAACAAACCATCAAAAAGACAGAAATTTTCAGGAAAAAGCGAATTTTTTAAAAAGCCGCGTTTAGAAAAAATCGAAGTTTCGAGAAAAAGTGGAAATTTACAAAAAATCGATATTTTTATAAACGGTCGAAATCTGGAAAAAAGCGCATATTCTGAAAAAAGACAATTTCGATAAAAAGTCTGTTAATGATAATATGTCAAAAATTTCTAAATAAAGAAAGAAATTCTGAAAAAAGGTCAAACATTTCAAAAAAGTCTAAATTCTGAAACAATTTAACATTTTTCTAAAATCGAAAGTTTCAGAAAAAGGGGTTTTTATAAGATAAAAATCAAATTTAGATGATTACAATTTTAATCGATATTAATAAAATTGAAACGTCCAGTGTCAGTCTGTCTGTCGACTGATCTTTTGTCCGGGATAATTTCAGAAACTGCTAAATCGATTTTAATATTTTTTTTACTAAAATGTAGAGTATTTTTAGGGGTACCTTTTAGGCTATTTTTATTGCAGCAAAACTTTACCCACGGATTATAAAAGGATAGAACACTCTTCGAAAGCGTAGAAAAGAAATCAATAAGAAAATTTAGAAATGAAGACTTTTTTCTCGAAATTTCGACTTTTTTCTCGAAATTTCAACTTTCTTTTTCGAAATTTCGACTTTTTTGACGCAATTTCAACTTTAAAAAAAGTCGAAATTTCAAGATTTCGAGTTGAAAGCTAAAACTTATATACTATGTGCTTCAATTAGGCAGATGACAGATGCGTGGCACTTCACCCCTTTTCTAACAATATTAAGTTGGCAGTAGAGTGCGTTCAGTAATTTCGATTTTTAATTACCGAAATTTTGACTTTTTTCTCGAAATTTTGAGATAAAAGTCGGAATGTCGCGAAAAAGTCGAAATTTCGAGTTTAAAGTCAAGATTTCGAGATTAAAGTTGAAATTTCGACTTTAAACTCCGAATTTTGGGAAAAAAATCGAAGTTTCGCATTTAACGCCGAAATTCCGAGATTGCAATCAAAATTACGAAAAAAAATTTGAAAATTCGAGTTTCAAGTAAAAATTCCGAGATTAAAATCGAAATTTCCGGGAAAAAGTCGAAATTACGAGTTTAAAGTCAAAATTTCGAGACTAAAGTTGAAATTTCGACTTTAAACTTGAAATTTTGAGAAAAAAAATCGAAGTTTCGCATTTAACGCCGAAATTCCGAAATTACAGTCAAAATTACGAGAAAAAAGTTGAAAATTCGAATTTCAAGTAAAAATTCCGAGATTAAAGTAGAAATTTCCGGAAAAAAGTCAAAATTTCGAGTATAAAGTCAAAATTTCGAGACTAAAGTTGAAATTTCGACTTTAAACTTGGAATTTTGGGAAAAAATCGAAGTTTCGCGTTTTACGTCGAAATTCCTAGATTACATTCAAAATTACAAGAAAAAAGTTGATAATTCGAATTTCAAGTAAAAATTTCGAGATTAAAGTTGGAATTTCGAGTTTGAAGTCAAAATTTCGAAATTGAAGTTGAAATTTCGACTTTAAACTCGGAATGTTGGGAAAAAAAATCGAAGTTTCGCATTTAACGTCGAAATTCCGAGAATAGAGTCAAATTACGAGAAAATTCGAGTTTCAAGTAAAAATTCCGGGATTAAAGTCGAAATTTCCGGAAAAAAGTCAAAATTTCGAGTATAAAGTCAAAATTTCGAGACTAAAGTTGAAATTTCGACTTTAAACTTGGAATTTTGGGAAAAAATCGAAGTTTCGCGTTTTACGTCGAAATTCCTAGATTACATTCAAAATTACAAGAAAAAAGTTGATAATTCGAATTTCAAGTAAAAATTTCGAGATTAAAGTTGGAATTTCGAGTTTAAAGTCAAAATTTCGAAATTAAAGTTGAAATTTCGACTTTAAACTCGGAATTTTGTGAAAAAAACCGAAGTTTCGCATTTAACGCCGAAATTCCGAGATTACAGTCAAAATTACGAGAAAAAAGTTGAAAATTCGAGTTTCAAGTAAAAATTCCGAGATTAAAGTCGAAATTTCCGGAAAAAAGTCAAAATTTCGAGTATAAAGTCAAAATTTCGAGACTAAAGTTGAAATTTCGACTTTAAACTTGAAATTTTGGGAAAAAAATCGAAGTTTCGCGTTTAACTTCGAAATTCTTAGTTTACAGTCAAAATTACGAGAAAGAAGTTGATAATTCGAGTTTCAAGTAAAAATTTCGAGATTAAAGTTGGAATTTCGAGTTTAAAGTCAAAATTTCGAAATTAAAGTTGAAATTTCGACTTTAAACTCGGAATTTTGTGAAAAAAACCGAAGTTTCGCATTTAACGCCGAAATTCCGAAATTACAGTCAAAATTACGAGAAAAAAGTTGAAAATTCGAATTTCAAGTAAAAATTCCGAGATTAAAGTAGAAATTTCCGGAAAAAAGTCAAAATTTCGAGTATAAAGTCAAAATTTCGAGACTAAAGTTGAAATTTCGACTTTAAACTTGGAATTTTGGGAAAAAATCGAAGTTTCGCGTTTTACGTCGAAATTCCTAGATTACATTCAAAATTACAAGAAAAAAGTTGATAATTCGAATTTCAAGTAAAAATTTCGAGATTAAAGTTGGAATTTCGAGTTTGAAGTCAAAATTTCGAAATTAAAGTTGAAATTTCGAAATTAAAGTTGAAATTTCGACTTTAAACTCGGAATGTTGGGAAAAAAAATCGAAGTTTCGCATTTAACGTCGAAATTCCGAAAATACAGTAAAATTACGAGAAAATTCGAGTTTCAAGTAAAAATTCCGAGATTAAAGTCGAAATTTCCAGAAAAAAGTCAAAATTTCGAGACTAAAGTTGCAATTTCGACTTTAAACTTGGAATTTTGGGAAAAAAATTGAAGTTTCGATTTTAACGTCGAAATTCCGAGATTAGAGTCAAAGTTACGAGAAAAAAGTTGAAATTTCGAGTTTAAAGTAAAAATTGCGAGATTTAAGTCGAAATTTTGAAAAAACGGTCGAAATTTCCGGGAAAAATGTCGAAATTTCCGGGAAAAATGTCGAAATTTCCGGAAAAAAGTCGAAATTTCCTGAACATAGTGGAAACATCGAGAAAAAAGTTGAAATTTCGAGAAAAAAGTCGAAATTTCGAGAAAAAAGTCAAATTTTCAAGATTAAAGTCGAAATTTCGAGATAAAATTCGAAATTTCAAATTAAAACAGATTTTTTTTGTAATCGATGTCCTTTCTACGTCTTCGTAGTAATTTGAAAACTTTCACTTTTTTCTCGACGTCTAGAGTTTAAAACCGAAAAATCAACATTTTTCCAGGAATTTCGAATTTTAACTTATTTTTTTTCTCGAAATCTCGAATTTGGACTCGAAATGTTGGTGTTTTTTTCTCAAAATCCTGAATTTAGACTCGAAATAGTCGAACTTTTCAGCTTACAATAGAAATATTGATCTTTTTTTTGTGTTACGTGTCGTTTTTTTAATAAATTTTGATCTTTTTTCCACAAAATTTGAACTTTCTTTCCCAAATTTTGAGTTTCAGTTTGAAATTTACCTACTTAAAAATTCGATATTATTTTTTTATAAATTTCAAAACGTTTCCCAAACGATCACATTGTTAAAACGTGAATTTCGTTTTACAAAAATTTCCAATTAATTTATTATGCAAATTAATAGTTGTTTTTATGAAACTACAAATTTTTCCTAAGTTTCCGATTGGAATTTAATTTTTTTCTGTTTTCTTAAAAAATCACCTTAAAAATTCTTTACAGTTGCAAACTTAAAAAATTCCAATAAAGATCGAACATGAAAAGTTTTCTCTTTTCTATTTTCTGGCTTTATTATTTTCGTTCAGAGTTACAGATTTTTAAATGTCATTTTTTTGTATCCTTTAATGTGCCTAGTGCAGTAATTTCTGTGCCTAGTGCAGTATCCATGTTGATTAAAAGGTATTAACTAACACAGTTAGCTTAGCAAATGATGTTTACAACAACAACAAAAAAAACGGATAAACAATTATTTACGGCAACACTGATGCAGTTCTGCTGTTGTCATCGCCACATTAGCCAGCAATTAATGATTTAAAGCCAAGGTTGAATGTCGATTGTGTACAAGAGCAAGCAAGCGCAAAACTTTTGGTGTGTGTGGTCGTTGGCAAACGCGCTGTCGTTTGAAAGTGGAATGGGAATCAGTGAATGAGAAGTGATATGTAAAGTTTTGTTTGATAATTCCGGATTACGCGCTCTTCTAGCAACTCCACTCGTACCAGATATCAGCTGGTACGCGATTCACCGCCTCGCCACGTTTTAGTGGATAATTGCGTGCCCTCTCGATCAATTTGCGTCTTTCTTTTATTAAACGAGCAAGGATATGATGTGTCACAGTGCGCACAAACCACTAGCATTAGTGGTTCACAAACCACTTGCATCAGTGGTTTGTGACAGTGCGGAGATTAATTAGCCCGAGAAGTTCACATTTGCTTTAGCAGTGTGACTAGAAGTGGATTAAGTTTACTCGGGCCCTTGAGGACCCCTAGTGAATCCTGTTCGCTAGGTGATGATTATAAAGTAGGGCGCCAACCCCTACGTTGGGGCACTTACTCTCTAAAATGTAGCAGGTCGTGTCCACGATATTTTCTAGGTGGGGGCCCCAATTGCACATGAGACACACCCTTAATCGACCACTGAATGTGACTAATCTTGTTAAAACCAAAACTGTCTTGTCCCCTGAAACCAAGAAGGATTAAAAAACTCTCTGAAGATGAAAGCTTGGCTATCGAAACGCGTTAGAGCAACAATTGTTGTGTTTTTTAATCTTTCTTGGTTTCATGAGACAAGATTTGTATTTTAATTTTTGAAGATAACCAAAGGCCAATCCATTCCACCAAAACTGGGTTGGTTTTGCGATTTTGAAGGTCTTCTCTATAAGAAGTGCTCTGTTACATTTGATTTGTTTCAAAATTGCCAAAGATATGTTTTATTTCAGTCTGGCGCATTAGTCGATCAAACCATCGGTCGTGGCAATTGAAAATTTTCGCTTAAAAAATTAACCAACACAACTTAAAAAGCGTGAATAAGAAGACGTAATTTTTTGTCGTTTGAAATAATTAAAAGCGCTGAACTAGATGGAATGGACCGCGCCTTCTAGACAAGACTGGAGCAAAAAGCGCGGATACCGAGTCGTGTAAATTATTGCACAAATACCATAAAATTACATGCAGATCGAGCATGAATTTTCGATCAATTTAATAACTTTCACATCGTTCTCGTTTCTAAGGCACGACCACCGTACTACGGCTTCGTACAAATAACAAATATAACCGTAACAATTTTACAATGACTGAACTAATTGCTGATTAGCTAATAGGGAAAATCAACAATAGAAGGAACAATGATTTGACAAATTTGTTGATAACTGAATACCTCGTTTTGTCGTTCTTATTGACGATTTTACTTTCATTGAATTAGATCCAGAGACTAGTCTCTGATTAGATCCCAATTTTACAAGACATCAGTAACATAATTGGATTCACCAAAATCTGGATCAGTTACGACCTCACTGGTATTTATGTTTGTTGATGGGAGAAGGAGAAAGAAAGCGACACTGACAAAAGAGAGAAAAAGAATCAAATCAATCAAATCAAAAGAAAAAGGGCAAAATGGAGGTAGAGGGACAAAAGGGGACAAAAGAGAGCCAATCAGAATGGGAAAGGAATTGCTATTGTGTTTTTATTTCAATTCTAATCGATCCTCGAGAATTCGCACACGGTCCAATAAAGTCATATTTCAAAATGAACTTCTCGTTCGATTCGAATAAAATAATAGATTCAAAAATTCGCGCCACTTATTCTAGTATCGATTAGAATTGTATATAACCACTAATATTATTAGAAGCCAAAGATTGAATTTTACTGGAATAGAAATATCCTAAAAGGTACCCCTAAAAATACTCTATAGTTAAGTACAAGTTTTATTAAAATCGATGTAACAGTTTCCGAAATTAGCCCGGACAAAGATCGGTCGACAGACACTTAGTCGCTTCAACATGATTAATACTGATTAAAATTGTAATTTTGTGATTACGGTAGCACTGTCGATACTGCTAAAGTCAAAAGCACATCAAAAGTATAGTACTTTAATCTTTTTGTAAACAATTTATACCTTTTTATTTTTCTTTAACATATTTCTATTTTATTATTTTTCTCGAAAACTTGACCATAAAAAGTTTTGATAAGGTTAAACATTTTGAAAGGTTGGATTCTGTTGAAAGGTTGGATTTTTTAAAATTCCAACTTTATTTCAAAATTCCAATTTTATTTCAAAATTCCAACTTTAATTCCAAATTTAGACGTTTTTTTTTTCAAAATTTCAACTTCGTGTCAAAAATTGGACTTTTTTTAGGAAAATTTTGACTTTTTCTCAAAATTTCAACATTTTTCAAAATTTTTACTTTATTTGAAAACTTCGATCATTTTTAAGTTTCGACTTTTTCGAAAATTTATCTTTGAAAATGTCGATATTTTTAAAACATCGACTTCTTAAAATTTAGATTTTTTTTTTCAAAAAATTTAAACTTTTCTTGGAACTGTCGACTTAATTTTTACTCGGGCTAATTTCGGAAACTGCAAAATGGATTTTAATGGTGTTCTGTGTTCTTAAAATCCTAACCTTAATATCATTAAATATTTTGATTTGTTATCGGCTGTTTTAATAATGATTCTTTTTTTAATTCATGTCGATTTCTACTAAAAATTATTAAATTGTTAATAATCGTAATAAAAATAATATGTAAAACCTTTGGTCCGATTATTTTTGCCAAACAACCCCTAAAATATAGGTAACACATTAATCTTTAAAGTATTTACACGTGAAACCAGCTTTAGTTTTGATGATATTTCTAGTAACTTATTTAATAGTGTGCTGTGTACTGTGACATTTCTTAATGATGTTCAATCATATATGTAATACTTCTATATAGCCAGTTCCTCTTTTCTTATGGGAAAGACTTCTCTTTCTCGCTGACCTTCACACGCATTAATGAGTCGCAATGCGCAGGTGTTACAAATCATCTGTGCATGGCCAAAGTCAGCTGTGCACGGCCAAACATAAACACCCGTTTAACCCGCGCGTAGCGATTGGTTTATTTCGTTCAATTCATGCGCAATATTCGCCATTTGTCCATCTTTATCGGATTTGGTAACAACAAACTCGCGAAGAGAATAGGGAGCTGGCCATATAGAAGTATTACATATATGTGTCCAATGTTCTTAAAATCCTAACCTAAATGCCATTAAATATTTTGATTTGTTGCCGACTGCTTTAAGAATGATTCTTTTTTTATTTTATGTCGATTTCTACTGAAAATTATTAAATTGTTAATAATGGTAATGAAATTAATATGAAAAATACTTAATCCGATTATTTTTACCAAAGAATCCCTGAAATATAGGAACACATTAATCTTCAAAGTATTTACACGTGAAGCCAGCTTTAGTTCTGGTGATATTTCTTGTAACGTATCTAATATTGTTTTCGAGTTTTTTCTCTCGAAATTTCGTACTAAGGTAGTACTGTGGTTTTAAAATTACCGTTCAAAATTTTACGTATTAGTAGATTATACGGGGTCTTCATTAATGTCCGGGTCCCACGTAATTGGATCTTGTAGGCAACCAAACGTACACTTACGCATAAAATAAATGATAAAATCCTGAATAATCAGTTGATCAATGTTCCCTGCCTGTCAGTGGCACTTCATCTTTGGGGAAATTGGGAATCAATAAAGATATCACATTTAAACGTGGTCTTTAAGATTATTAAGGATAAACATACAATACTCGCCTTACTAAAATAAATATCGTGTCTGATTGGCCCAGCAGGTCTTTTTAGGCTGAATACTGCTGCACGAAAAAGATGCAAAATTTGGTATAAATTGTAAGTATGAAACGCTCATGAACTGTCAAAATTTTTAGGCCCTAGATTGTCCTGTCATTTTCCTGCACCAAACCTATAGAAACTAAAATCACTAGGAAAGGGAAGCAATGCTGTCACGTTGGACCTCTTATATGTTCTGTGCGTGGGATTCGGACTAGGATCGATTCGAATCGTGCGCAAAAGAATCGATTCCCGATTAAATTAGGTGCTGAAAGATTGCCTTCTTGGTGGAATTTTCAAACATTTTTAATAAAAGAAAAATTGAATGATGATAATGAATTGGCATCATATCTCCTATATCAAAAATATCAACTTTTAGTGATACATAGGTTAAAATGTTGCGACGAAGCATTCAAAAAGGAAATTACGTAATAATCTATACGCAACGCAAAGTTTAAAGAAAATGGCGTCACCATTATGTCCAAATTGTGGTTGACAGTTGGGCCCTTTTATTTTATTCTATGGTTTATATGTTTTTTGTAAATAACTGTAAGTTGACTAGAGGTTAGTGTTTATGATTGTGACTTTTTTGTGTTTTTCATGGATTTTCAGTGTAATTTTAAAATAAATGGACAAAATAAATACGTTCTTTTAACAATCGAAGAAATAAAATGTCAGTCACCAAACGACAACTCACAGAATAACAGTCTAGCGGAACAAACTATGACGGCGCCACAGTTATCTTTCCTATTCAGTCAACGACGTAATGAATGAAAAAAGATGTTAATGCTACCATCTGCTGGCTTATTATCGTAGCTATTGCTAGTAGATTGAAGTGGAGAATAACATACATAAATACCTAACTAATAAATACATACATACATATATAACTGATAAACTTTATTAACGATAAGAACGCAACATAATTTAACAATTTCACAAGGTTTTCGATAAATGTTTACTAACACCGGGCCAGGTTTCGCATTACTCCGTCATCGGCGGTTGGAAATGTCAATTATTCGACATAAATATACTTACATAAAAAAAATTGTCATTAAATTTACAATGACCTGCATGTAAGGTAAATCTATCAGATTCTTACGATTTTTGGAGCGTTCATTAGATCGATTTTGTATTTGAGATCGATCTAAAAAATCGACTTTGAGATTTGAAAAAATCGATTTTTCGATTAATCGGGCTCAGATCGACATCCCTAAGAGAGAAGCAATGCGGTCACGAGGGACCTCATATATTCTATGCGTGGGACTCGGACATTAACGAAGACCCACCCGGTAAATATATATCTTTTGCGCCCGGTAATAAGATAATGATCCAGTTACATTTTTAAATAACTACAAAGAATCAGTAAAAAGTTATTGACACTTGAAATTTCACGCTTTTAAGGCCTATGAGAAATCGGAAATTTTATCATATTTTACAAACGGTACCGCTCAGATTTTAATAAAAACGAAGAAAATGGTGGAAAATAACCTAAAAAACATTTTAGATACCTGGAAGTACAGCTTTACAGCGTGCTATAGTGGTAATTAGCGAATATCAAAAATTTGTTTTATCGTATTTTTTCTCTTATACATTAGATATGGTATCGTTTTTGTGTAAACAATTAGGTGACCATCGACGACTCTCCATTGAATGCATCACCATTGTTTGCTTCCGTTTTAAGGTTATGTGTCAAACTTTTCAGGATTGCCCGATAATTAATTTGTCAATTCAACCTACTGTATCTTGTTCTCAAATGTTTTTTTTTAACTCTTTACTTTTTCAATGAAATATTTCTTTATTCTTCATGGTGGACTTTATTTCTTTATTATGACTGATTTTGACGATGACATTGTTCGGTCATAGAATTTACTTTGTCTTCTATTTCATCGCGACGTTGTCTAATTTAAATATTATAGTCCATTTCAAATACATGTGCATAAGAATTAAAGCTGCCTTCACGCGTAAACATTTTGATGATTAATGTGTTGCTTATTGATTGTTTGACAGAAATTATCGAACTAAATGTTTTTCGCATAATTTTTCCTTACCATTACTAATAATTTTATAATTTTCAGCAGAAATTGACATAAAATGTAAAAGAATCTACACTATACGTTAGTCAAACAAGATTTTGATGTGGTTTTGACTCCAGCGTAGCGACATTACAACTCTAAAACTATTTTATTAGAAGTTTTGTGTTTTTTGAACAGTCAAATTTGCAAGATTATTCGAAATTGCATGAAAGTTTTGAATTTTATTTCATAAATTTTGGCTTTTATTTGAAATTTTAACTTTCTTCTCAAATTCTGTTACTTTTTTTTAGTTTCAAAGCAGACATCTGCAGAAAAATAGACAAAGAAACTAACAGCTTTAAATTTTTTCCTAAATTTCAACTGTAATATAAACATTTCCACTTTTTTTCGACGGTTCGAGTTTAAATTCAATTTTTCGACTTTTTTCTCTAGAAATTTCGTTAGTCTCTGTAATTTCTTTGCGAAGTATTCATATTTGTATGCAGTTTTATTGGCTTTTAAAAATTTCGTGTTAAAACGGGATTATTTTAATGTAAATTTTGTGTTCCTATCGTACAGTTAAATTTCCAAGTTTTAACATGAAAATTCGAGAACTTTATTTCACAAATTTTTGGTTCTTTTCTCGAAAATTTTAATTTTTCCTCAAACTTGAAATTGTTACTGTTTTCCCAAAACTGCAGCTCTAAACTTAAAGTTTAAGAGACAATAGACAAAATTGTAAGGAAATTAGGAGTTTTCACTTTTTTTCCAGATTTAACCTGTAATCTACAAAAGCATAGAAAAGAGAACAGCTTAAAATTGAAATTTCGACTTTTTCTCGGAATTTCAACTGATAATCTCGACATTTCGACTTTTTCCTTGGGATTTCGAGTTTAATCTCAAATTTTCGACTTTAAACTTGAAATTTCTCGGAATTTTAACTGACAATCTCGAAATTTCGACTTTTTTCTCGGAATTTCAACTTATAATCACGAAATTTTGACTTTTTTGTTGGGATTTCGAGTTTACTCTCAAATTCTCGACTTTAAACTTGAAATTTCGACTTTTTTCTCGGAATTTCAACTTATAATCTCGAAATTTCGACTTTTTTCTTGGGCTTTCGACTTTAATCTCGAAATTTGGACCTTAATCTCGAAATTTCGACTTTAATCTCGAAAGTTCAATTTTAATCTCGAACGTTCAACTTTAATCTCGAAAGTTCGACTTTTTCTTAAAATTTCAACTTTTTCTTAAAATTTCGATTTTATCTCTAAATTTCGACTTTTATCTCGAAAGTTCCACTTTTTCTTATAATTTCGACTACTTTTTTAAAATTTCGGGTTTTATCTCGAAATTTCGATTTTTTTTTTCGAAACTGCGAGCTTAAACCGAAGATTTCGAGAAAAAAAGGTGAAATATTGCGCAGGCAAGGTCAAAATATTAAAAAGTGTTTCAAAGTAATCAAATTAGCAAAAAAATGAAAATTTTTGAAAAAAAATCGAAGTCCTAAACTATTTTATTAGAAGTTTTGTGTTTTTTGAACAGTCAAATTTGCAAGATTGTTCGAGTTTACATGAAAGTTCTGAATTTTATTTTATAAATTTAGGCTTTTATTTGAAATTTTAATTTTCTTCTCAAATTTTGTTACTGTTTATTAGCCAATTCAACCTAATGTAGCTTGTTCTCAAATCTTTTTTTAACTCTTTTACTTTTTCAATGAAATATTTCCTTATTTTTCATGGTGAACTCTATTTCTTTGTTACTGTAGCTTGTTCTCAAAACTTTTTTTAACTCTTTTAACTTTTTCAATGAAATATTTC
Organism: Dastarcus helophoroides; assembly: GCA_028583605.1. Classification (NCBI taxonomy): domain Eukaryota; kingdom Metazoa; phylum Arthropoda; class Insecta; order Coleoptera; family Bothrideridae; genus Dastarcus; species Dastarcus helophoroides. Next base: position 10,387,945 of record CM053337.1, on the reverse strand, counting down.
TTTATTCTTCATGGTGGACTCTCTCTATTATGACTAGGGATGCAAACGAGGGTTCGATGTTTTGAAAACATCGATGTATCGTTTGTAAACATCGATGTTTTAACATCGATGGAAAAGCATAAAAAATATCGATACATCGTTTAGTTCATAAACGATGATTGAAAAATCGATGTATCGCATCGCAATAGAATTAGCGCCATCTGTTACGTAAGATAAATATTGATCTAATAAATTGATGCTGAATTTATATGCCACAGGTATACAAACAATACAATTATTTGAAAATTCATAGTTTGGATAATTTTATTCTATAATCTATAAAAAAAGCCCAAATTTTGAAAGAAAAAAGAGAATCTTTAGAGAAGTTTTTCGAGTATTAATTTGAAAATTCAAAACATAAACTAAATTTTCACACTTATTTATTATTCATTTAATATTTTGGGGCAAACAGAAAATTCTCATTTTATCAAAATTTCTAGTTTAAACTTTAAATTTTCAGTTCCCTTAGGACAACTTTTTTTACATAAAATTTCTCTTTTCGAACATTCAATTTTGTTAATTTCGTATATTAATTCAAAACTTCTATTAAAAAGTGGAAATTTTCATAAAAAAGATAAACAATTTTAGAAATAGATCGATTTTCTAGTTGAAAATAAAAATTTCCAAATTAAAATCAAAACAGAATTCTCAAAATTTAGAACCTAATTTCCAAATTTGGAATATTTGAGAAGTTGTCAATTTTTCAGTAAACAGTTATCGAGATTCCATGTTTAAATTTAAAAAGTGCATTATTGTTAATTCAAAATTTTCTTAGAAATTTCGAATCTTTCCTAAAATTTTGTATGAAAACAAAGTTTATTTTTATAAATTTTAGTTTTTTCCAAAATTTTATTTTTTTCATACCCAAATTTTTATCGAAAATTCGAAATTTTTTTATAAATATGCAATATTAAAGTGGAACTTTTTAGAATTTTGAGTTTAGCTTTCAAATGTTAAAGTTTTTCTTTCATGTATGTCTGTAATTTCGAAATGTCTGCTTTATTCGAAAGATTCAAATTCAGAGGTACTCTTCGACTCAAAAATTTTTTTTAAAAAATTCAACTTTTTCAAAATATACTCTTTTTTGGAAATTTTGGCTTTTTATTTAAAATTTGAACTTTTTATAAAAATGTCGATTATTTTTAAGAATTTCGGCTATTAAAAATTTTGATATTTTTTCAGAATTCGTCTTTTTTTAAAAATTTTTATTTTTTCAAAAATTTAAATTTTTTTGAGAATTTCATTTTTTAACAAATTTCCAATTACTTTGAAAATTTTGAATTTTTAAAATTTTGTCTTTTCGCTTTTTTAAAACTTCGGCATGTTTAAAAAATCAAGTCTGACTTTCGAGTTCGAGTTTTCTTAAAAATGTTGAATTGTTTTTGGAGATCTGGAACTTTTTTCTGAAAATTTAATTTTGTATGAAAATTTCATCATTTTTCAAAATTTCTACGTTTAATTTCTTCAAAATGTTAATTTCTTTCTCAAAATTGTGGCTTTCTAGAAAAATTTGACATTTTTAAAATCTCTTTATTTTTTAAAATTCCAAAAATTGTAATTTTCTAAACATTTCACTTTTTGATCAAAACCTTTTTTGAAAATTTCACTGTTTTTTAAATTGTCAATTATTATTTTTAAATTTCGACTATATTTGAAAATTCCAACTTTTTTGAAAATTCAGATTTTTCAAATCTCAACATTTTATCAAAATTACAGCCATTTTTAAAATTTTTGGCTATTTAACAAAATTACGATTTTTTTTAATCCTTCAGAATTACATTTTTTTCGGTTAAATTAAAAGCGCTTTTAAGAAACCTTGGTTTTTTGAATATTTCGTTTTTTACTAAAAAAAAAATTGAATTTTTCTTGAAAAGCATCTCTTGAAATTTTCCTAGTTGTCTTGAAAATTTCGACTTTCTTTTTAAACATTTCGATATTTTTCAATTTTAAACATTATTTCCAAATTTTGTTCTTTTTTTTAATTTTAATTATTTTTGCATATTTAGACTTTTAAAAAAAAATTACTTTGGTCAAGACTACAATTTATCTTCAAATAAAATCAGTACGACTTCAAAATATTTCGGCTTTTTTTAAAAATTCGATTTTTTCAAATCTCTATCAAAATTTTGTCCTTAAATTTTTACTATTTTTTTAGAATTTTACAAAGGCGCAGAAAGGACATTAATTAAAATAATTTTTTTTTAGAAATTTCGAGTTTAAAGTCGACTTTTTTCTTGAAATTTCGGCTTTTTTCTCGAATTTTCGACTATAATCTTGAAATTTCGACTTTTTTCTTGAAGTTTCGACCTTTTTCTCGAAGTTTCGATCTTAATCTAGAAAACTCGACTTTTTTTTTCAAAATTTCGACATTCAAGTAGAAATTTCTGTACTCTATGGTTAAGTTAGGCAGATGACAGTGGCGTCACATCTCACCCCCTTTTCTAACAATTTGACACTTGGCAGTAGGGTGCGTTCAGTAATTTCCATTTTTAACAACCAAAATTTCGACTTTTATCTAAAAATTTCAAGATCAAAGTTGAAATTTGGACTTTCATCTCGGAATTTTAAGAAAAAAGTCGAAGTTTCCAATTTAAAGTCGAAATTTTGAGAAAAGAAAATAGAAATTCCGAGATTAAAGTCGAAATTTCCACAAAAAAACTCGAAATTTGAAGATGTAAGACGAAATCTTCGAGATTAAAGTGGAAATTTCGGGATTTACATCTAAATTTTGAAAAAAAAGTGGAGATTTATAAAAAAAAATGTTAATCGATGTCCTTTTTACGCCTTCGTAGAATTTTTACATTTTTAGAAATCTTTTTATTTGAAATTTTGACTTTTACGACTCCAAAACTTTTTAAAATTCGATATTTTCTCAAAATTTAAATTTCGACTTTTATAAAGTCTACCATTTATACAAACTTTTGCCTGACTTTCCTAAAAAGAGGTTTATTCAAATTAAGACTTTTTTTGAAAAACCTGATTTTTTTATGAAAATTTCAGCATTTTTCAAAATTTAGACCTTTTTAAAATTTCCGAAGATCCTTAAAATTTTAAATTCTTTTGCAAAATTTTAGCCATTTTCATAAAAAAAAGATAAACATTTCTAGATATAGATCAATTTGCAAGTTAAAAATAAAAAATTCCAAATTAAAACCTAAACAGAATTATCAAAATCTCGAACCTAATTTCCAAATTTGTAATATTTGAGAAGTTGTCATTTTTTGTATAAATAAATCTTCACACCAAATACCAAAAATTAGAAGTTTTTATTAAAATTCCACGTTTAAATTTGAAAAATGCATATTTTTTAATTCCAATTTTTTTAGATATCTCGAAGCTTTCCTAAAGTGTATTAAACCAAATTTTGTTTTTATAAATTTTATTTTTTTTGAATTTTTTTTTCCAAATCCGGACTCTAATCTTCAATTTTTATCAAAAATTCGAACATTTTTTATAAATATTTAAGATTAAAGTGGAAATTTTTAGAATTTTGAGTTTTAATGTTTTGGTTGTTTTGGTTTAAATGTTAAAATTTTTTTACCATGTATGTCTATAATTTTGAAATGTCTGCTTTGTTCGAAAAATTTAAATTTCAACTCTTCTACTTTTTGCCTCAAAAAACGTTTCTAGAAAATTCGATTTTTTCAAAATATCCACTTATTTTTAGAAATCTTGACTTTTTAAACATTTCGACTTTTTATGACAGTCTAAATTTTTCAAAATTTTGACTTAAAAATTTTGATATTTTTTCCAAAATTCGTCTGCATTTCAAAATTTTTAGTTTTTCGAAAATTAGAAGTTTTTAAAAATTTTGATTTTAAAAAAATTTTGATTTTTAAAAAATATTGAATTTTCAGAGTTTTGACTCTAAAAATTACTGAAGCTCGAGGCTTTGCTTTTTTAAACGTTCGGCATTTTTGCAAAATCTACTCTCACTTTTTAAAAAAATTCGAGTTTGTTTTTAATTTTTGAAAATCTGAAATTTTGCTGAAAATTTTAATTTTTTGTGAAATTTTCAACATTTTTCAAATTTTTGACCTAATTTCTTCAAAATGTTAATTTCTTTTTCAAAATTGTGGCTTTTTAAAAAAATTTCCACATTTTTCAAATCTCTATTTTTTAAAATTCTAAAATTTGTTATTTTCTAAACATTTCACTTTTTGACAAAAACTTTTTGTTAAATTTGAATGTTTTATAAATTGTCAATTTTTTTTTTTTTAATTTTTTTTTTAACTAGCGCGACTCCGAAAATTTTCTAAATTCGATATTTTTTCAAAACTTTGCTTTTTTTAAATTCCGACTTGTATAAAGTCAGGCATTTTTACAAAACTTTACTTGACATTTTAAAAAAGGGTTTTATGATTTTTTTAAAAAACCTATTTTTTTAAATTTCAACATTTCAAAATTTAGACTTTTTTTGAATTTCCGAAATTCCTCAAAAGTTCTTTTTCTAAATGTTGGCTATTTTAAAAATTTTGACACTTTTGATGTTCGTTTATTTTGTAAAATTTCAAAATTTTGTATTAAGCCAAATTTTATTTTTGTAAATTTAAATTTTTTCCCGAAATTTGAGCTTTTTTGTCATTTTATAAGAAATAATTAGAGAAATTAGGCGCAGACCTTCAATTAAAACAAAAGTGTTCGAAACTTCGAATTTAAAGGCGAATTTTCGAGTTTTTTCTCTCGAAATTTCGAGTTCTTTTCTCGAAATTTCGAGTTTAATCTTAAAATATTAACTTTTCTCACGAAATTCCAACAGTAAAGTCAAAATTTCCACTTTAATCTCGAATTTCGACTTTAACCTTGAAATTTCAAAAAAAAAGTCGAAATTTGGTTACTAAAATTTTTTAAAATAACTGAACCATTTGCCAATATTGCGCGCCTAACCTAAGTTCGTAAATATTTATGGTCGAAATCTTGAGATTAAAATCGAAATTTTGATTTTAATCTCGGAATTTTTGGAAAAAAGTTGAAATTTCGAGATTAAAGGCGACATTTCTAAAAAAAGTTGTATTTTCAAGAAAAAAGTTGTATTTTCGAGAAACAAGTCGAAATTTCGAGATTAGAGTCAAAATTTCATCTTTAACCTGTGGAATTTCGAGAAAAAAGTCGAAATTTTAATTAAATTCGAAATTTAAAAAACATTCATTTTAAATTGATGTCATTTTCTACACTTTCCCAATTTTTACTTCTTAATTTCGCAATTAAATATTTAAAAATCATGGGAAAAACATCGATGTATTGATATCGAATACCTAATTTCGTGTATATTTATGGTCGAAATTTTGAGATTAAAATCGAAATTCTGATTTTAATCTCGGAATTTTTGGAAAAAAGTTGAAATTTCGAGATTAAAGGCGACATTTCTAGAAAAAAGTCGTATTTTCAAGAAAAAAGTCGTATTTTCGAGAAAAAAGTCGAAATTTCGAGATTAGAGTCAAAATTTCATCTTTAATCTGTGGAATTTCGAGAAAAAAGTCGAAATTTTAATTAAATTCGAAATTTAAAAAACATTCATTTTAAATTGATATCCTTTTCTACACTTTCCCAATTTTTACTTCTTAAATTCGCAATTAAATATTTAAAAATCATCGGAAAAACATCGATGTGTTGATATCGAATACCTAATTTCGTGTATATTTATGGTCGAAATTTTCAGATTAAAATCGAAATTTTGATTTTAATCTCGGAATTTTTGGAAAAAAGTTGAAATTTCGAGATTAAGGGCGACATTTCTAGAAAAAAGTCGTATTTTCAACAAAAAAGTCGTATTTTAGAGAAAAAAGTCGAAATTTCGAGATTAGAGTAAAAACTTCAACTTTAATCTGTGGAATTTCGAGAAAAAAATCGAAATTTTAATTAAATTCGAAATTTAAAAAACATTTATTTTAAATTGATATCCTTTTCTACACTTTCCCATTCTTTACTTCTTAAACTCGCAATTAAATATTTAAAAATCATCGGAAAAACATCGATGTGTTGATATCGAATACCTAATTTCGTGTATATTTATGGTCGAAATATTGAGATTAAAATCGAAATTTTGACTTTAATCTCGGAAGTTTTGGAAAAAAGTTGAAATTTCGAGATTAAATGCGACATTTCTGGAAAAAAGTCGTATTTTCAAGAAAAAAGTTGTATTTTCGAGAAAAAAGTCGAAATTTCGAGATTAGAGTCAAAATTTCATCTTTAATCTGTGGAATTTCGAGAAACAATCGAAATTTTAATTAAATTCGAAATTTAAAAAACATTCCTTTTTAATTTATGTCCTTTTCTACACTGTCCCAATTTTTACTTCTTAAACTCGCAATTAAATATTTAAAATTAATCGGAAAAACATCGATGTATTGATATCGAATACCTAATTTCGTGTATATTTATGGTCGAAATTTTGAGATTAAAATCGAAATTTTGACTTTAATCTCGGAAGTTTTGGAAAAAAGTTGAAATTTCGAGATTAAATGCGACATTTCTAGAAAAAAGTCGTATTTTCAAGAAAAAAGTTGTATTTTCGAGAAAAAAGTCGAAATTTTGAGATTAGACTCAAAATTTCATCTTTAATCTGTGGAATTTCGAGAAAAAAATCGAAATTTTAATTAAATTCGAAATATTAAAAAACATTCATTTTAAATTGATGTCCTTTCTACACTTTCCCAATTTTTACTTCTTAAAATCGCAATTAAATATTTAAAAATCATCGGAAAAACATCGATGTATTGATATCGAATACCTAATTTTGTGTATATTTATGGTCGAAATTTTGAGATTAAAATCGAAATTTTGACTTTAATCTCGGAATTTTTGGAAAAAAGTTGAAATTTCGAGATTAAAGGCGACATTTCTAGAAAAAAGTCGTATTTTCAAGAAAAAGTCGTATTTTCGAGAAAAAAGTCGAAATTTCGAGATTAGAGTTAAAATTTCATCTTTAATCTGTGGAATTTCGAGAAAAAAATCGAAATTTTAATTAAATTCTAAATTTAAAAAACATTCATTTTAAATTGATGTCCTTTTCTACACTTTCTCAATTTTTACATCTTAAACTCGCAATTAAATATTTAAAAATCATCGGAAAAACATCGATGTATTGATATCGAATACTTAATTTCGTGTGTATTTATGGTCGAAATTTTGAGATTAAAATCGAAATTTTGACTTTAATCTCGGAATTTTTTGAAAAAAGTTGAAATTTTGAGATTAAGGGCGACATTTCTAGAAAAAAGTCGTTTTTTTAAGAAAAAAGTCGTATTTTAGAGAAAAAAGTCGAAATTTCGAGATTAGAGTCAAAATTTCATCTTTAATCTGTGAAATGTCGAGAAAAAAATCGAAATTTTAATTAAATTCGAAATTTAAAACACATTCATTTTAAATTAATGTCCTTTTCTACACTTTCCCAATTTTTACTTCTTAAACTCGCAATTAAATATTTAAAAATCATCGCAAAAACATCGATGTATTGATATCGAATACCGATGTTTAAGACATCGATTTTTCATGCTTTTTTGAACGATGTTGCATCCCTAATTATGACAGATTGATTTTGACGATGACATTATTGGGTCATAGAATTTCCTCTGTCTTCTATTTCATCGCGACGTTGTCTAGTCTAAATACTATAGTCCATTTCAAATACATGTGCATAAGAACTAAAGCTGCCTTCACGCGTAAACATTTGGATGATTAATGTGTTACTTATATTTGAGGGATTGTTTAGCAGAAATAATCGAACTAAATGTTTTTGGCATAATTTTTCTTACCATCTATATCATCATTTTACCATCATCATCATATAAAACTAAGTTGTGTTAGTCACCATTTATAATTCGCTTTCAAAATTCCTATTTAGGTTTGAAACTCGAAAATTCTTTAAAATTTTGACTTTTTTGAAAATTTTCACTTTTTGGATATTATTGAATATATCAATATGTATCAAATTTTCCCTCAAATTCTTGAGTAGGTACATTTAAAATTATTATTTTTTCTCAACATTTTGACTTCTCTCAAAATTTTTTAACGTCGACACGTATTTTAAGTGGTTTAATCTTGTAATTAAATAAAATCGAATTTGCCCCTTTCCTTTGATGAATTTCCCCATTTATAGAAGGCGATACGCCACTGCAGCAATTGTACAAGTTTACAAGTTTTTTTGTTTCGTCAAATTTGAAACTAAAGTCTAATTAACCTAATCTAAAAACGTATTTTTATCTTTGCAACGAGACAGTTAATCATAGCATTACTGGTTTATCATGAATAATACTTTTTTAACAGAACGGAAACGAGATGACATGGCCTTTGTTTTAAACAATAATGTGAGTGAGAAAGCTCCACTTTAGAGACAATCGGAATATTTTTATCCTGCCAGCTTATTATTGCATAAATGCCGCATTATGTTAATTGTTGATTTATTTTAATCGTTATACATAATAACATAATGAAAAGTGAAGAGAATTCTCACAGAAACGTACTTATGTGTATTAATAGCTCTAGGAATAGATACACTAATCGAATTAAAAGCATTATGCATTGCACTATTATAACATCCGGTTTTTCGGTTTATTCTATTCACATATTCTCTCTACGCAATACACAGTTTCAATTTAATAATTCGGTCAGATACTACGAATAATAGTTATAGTTACGGCTGTTCGCATTCTTTCACTTTCCCTCCCCGTTTTCGCAATTGAAGTTTATTTTTAGAATCTAATTAGCGACTTGTTAAGTTCTTCCGTGTGCTGCTAGGATGTGCAGAATGGCAGAGAAAACGATAAAAAAATGTACAACATGAAATAAACCGTTAAAAACGGTTGGCTACATAAAAATCGTGTTTAGATAGTCTCTGTGTTTAGCATAATACCTTCACTTTTATTAGTGAAAACGGCCGAAAATTACAAATTGGACATAATATGTTAATAAAATCGCCGCATAAGTGCATAAGATGAAATGTAATACGAAAGAAGAAAGGACATATTAGATCGGCGATGATAAAAAGAAAGTGTGTCTCACACATTTTTATTCCTATTCACAGAGAATCGTCATGAATATTTTCACCAAAAAAACAGATGAAAGTACGCGTTATTACAGTCATTGTGGTTATATTCCCAAAGGATGCAAAACATTTAATTAATTAGAAAAGTAATTGTGCAAAAATAAATTACATTTCCCCAACGTTGTATGCATACTGATGACTAGTATCTGCTGATGTCAAAATAACCTCGTATGCACTCACTAGTCGCTAGTAATTTGAGTAAATTAAATAAAATTGGTAATGGTCTTATTAAGATAACAGTAACCGGTAATTATTGTTAAAACTTGAATTAAACCCGAATAATTACTGTAATCAGTAAGTTGTAAATTCCGATTTCCTTCTATTGATTGTTTCAAGCGGTGGGGCACTCAGTAAATTGCCAACTTTGTAATTTTCACTTAAATTCAAATTTCAAAATTTTAACAACAGATTTAGCACTTCGAAAAAATCTTATTTTATAAAAAAAAGCGACGAATTTTAGCAAAACTATAGTCGGCTGACGGGGAAAAATGTCAACATTAAATAAAAAATTCGGAATTTGTAGAAAAAAATAAAGAACGTAACAAAAATAGGCAGCCTGCAAACTGCTCTCGTGTGGTTAAAATTCGTATTCTTGTGAACACTCGCGTGGCCTAGTGATTAAGGCGGCAGATATTGTTTCATTGGTCTGATAAGTTGCGGGTTCAAATCCCACTATCGTTAACGCGTTTTTTAATTCCATTACACGCCTTACTCATAGCTAGATGGTATTGTTAACATTAGAGCATGTCTCTAGTTCAAATCAGCGGGATGGTAACGCGAAATCGTAAGTTTTTCCCCTATCTAAAGTCGTGCAATGTACCTAAAGTTGTTATCACTTCAAAAAAATACCTTCAAAACGTTTAAAATCCAAATAATGAAAATAACAGTGCATGACCAACGAACATTAAATACAGTTTAAACAAATAAAAAATGCGTCAATTCTTGTTTCTCTCGAATATTTTAATGTTTACAAAAACGAAGTGGGTCTTTGGGCGAATAGCTCTTTTAATTTTCTGTTTGAATTTCTCAGAAGTTGCCAGAGTTGGAGATGTACATACATACTTGTATTTTTTTTTATAAAACATGTTCGCTAATATGTACAAAACAATTTCAAGGACCACGGTTGATTTGTAGGTATTGAAAACGAGTTCAATTCCGATTAAAGCACCGAGTATTTTATGCTTCTTATTCTCATAATGGTACACCAACCAAGGTCGAATGATAGGACAGGAATGTTTAGATTTTAGCGTGACTATAAACAATGTATATTTCTACAACAGAAAACATCATCTATAATTGTGTACGGCTATTAATTTAAAAATATTCAATCAAAATGCATTTTATAACGCAGATTTCTCCGAAGTTGCTACCTGAAAAGGAACTCCACATTTAACGTTAATTATACTGATTATTTAAAATTTTATCCTCGAGTTATTAAAACTAAAACCAGGATTTGTTTTTCTAGACTTCAACTGATTTTTGCAAATATCGCGTTTTGGAAACTTTTTCTTGACTGGAAATTTCATCAACTCGATTATGTTTTATTTTATAAAATATATATATAAATATAAAAAATAAACATTAAAATTCAGTTATGTATATTTAAATACTTGAAGCATTGTTTTGAGTGATGCATCACTCATATCTCACAAGTTGTAATGCGGCTGTTGATGTTAAAATTAAAGGTCAACAACCAGACAACGAAAGCATTTACGGTTAATCGAATAAGAATATTAAACAATTGTCGTTTATTTTATTCTTCGAAGCCCTTCTTCTGTATAACTTCATGTCGTACGTGCTACCAATTAATTCTCTATTGGTTGGTGTATTGAAGAAAAGTATAGAAAACCAACTCTTAAAATCATAAAATATATTTTTTCTGACGATATCAAAAAATTTCCGATAATTCATGACCCAATATCTACCAACCCTATTAAACTCTAAATTTTATTTTTAGAAACCTAGGTCATTTCTTACACCTTTTTGAGCTGTATCTTTAAGACCATTGGACTCAAAATAAAAAAAAATATTTTGGGATCCTTGGATATATTTACTAAAACTTGATTTTTTGATGACCAAATTGAGCCCCATTTTCAGGGGCGGCCTTAGCCATTGCGAGGCTCCGGGCGGGTAGATCTTTAAGAGGCCCTCGTCTTTGTGGAATTAATTTTAACATAGACGTAGTCAGAATAGGGCAGGGTAAGGCGCTTGCCCCCCCCCCCCCCAGATCGTGTGGTTAACGAAAATTTATATTGAACGGAGGAGACTTTCTCTAAAAAATTTCCATTCGACAAAAGTCGTACTTCTTTAAGCTGTTGATATTTTCTCGAAATTTTGACTTATTTCACGAAATTCGTCTTTTTTCATAAATTTCTTTGGGAATTTCAAATGTATTCCTAAAATTCGATTTATTTTATCAGAATCCAACGTAACTAAAAATTTGGAATTTTTATCTCAAAATTCATAGTTTTATTTTTCAAAATTCTATCATTTCTCAAAATTAGTTTTTTCTGGAAACTTCGACTTTTCTTTAAACTTTGATTTTCTAAAAATTTCGACTTTTTTTATCAAGATTTACCCTTTTGCTTAAAACTTGATCGATTTTTTGATAACAATATTTATCTGGAAATTTTTATAATGACTTTTTTAGAAATTTTGTAAGACAAAAATTCCGAGAAAATTTCCCCTGGAATGGGGAAATACAACTTGTTTCTCAAAATTTCGACGATTATTTCAATACTGGACATTTTTTGACTCAGGGTAGGGCGGAACAGGGCGCATGTCTGCCTCTGATTCAAGCGCTCAAGAGAAAAATCTAGAAATTACATTTTTCTCAAAATTTGTCCTTTTTCCAAAATTTCGACAAAATTTGGCACTCTCTGAAAGATTTTGGAGTGTTTACTAAATTTTGACTTTTTTCTCAAAATTTCTATCTTTTTTTTGTTTTTCAAGGGAAAAAAATCGAAGTTCCAAAAAAAAACAAATTTAGAAAAATCGAAACTGACATTTTTCTCAAAATCCGCCTTTTTTCGCAAATTTAAAATTATCCTGAAATCCCATCCTGTAGGTTCCCGTTTTTTTTTCACAAACGGACGGCTATTTTCAAAGTTGCACTTTTTCTTTCAGATTGAATTTTTTCTGGAAAATTTCGATCTTTGATGCTTCATTTGGTAGTTTTTCCAGAAATGTCGACTGCTTTTCAGAGATTTCGTTATTTTTAATTCCTTTATTTTTATTAACATCAGGTTTTTTTTGAAGATTTTGATCATTTGGAATTTGATTTTTCAAAACTTTTAACAGGTTTCTTAAAATTTGCCTTTTTCCCGATATTTTTATATCAAAATTCGATATTCAACTTTGCTAAAAATTTTGAATTTCTCTTAAAATTAGTTTAATTTCGTCTTTTCAGAAATTTCGACTTTATTCTCAAAATTCCACTTTTTGGGCTCTTCTTTCGGAAATCATTTTTTCTATCAAAATTAGGCCACTTTTCTGAATATTTGTCTTTTCTTTAAATTTTGACTGTTTTAAATTTGACTAGAAATTTCATCTTCTTATTTTCGAAATATTGACTTTAATTTCAAAATGCTATGTTTTAGTTTCTGGAACTTTTTGGATTTTTTCCTCGAAATTGGCTTTTCCTTTAAATTTCAGTTTTCTCGAAATACGTCTGTTTTCTCTAAATTAGCTCGGCATATTATCAAAAATTAAAAATGTTGCGAAAAATATTTTTGGGTAATTTCTAGAAGATTTTTTGTACATTCAATTCCTTTATTGAAATTTAAATATTATGTCAAAATTAGAATAAAAAAGTAAACATTTCGAGAAAAGCGTTTTTGGAAATTGCAAATTTTTTCACAACATTTGGTCTTTAGAAATATTTTGGCATATTTAGAAATTTCGGGTTCTTCTGAAAGGTTGGGTTTTTATTCAAATTTCGGTTTTCTAAAAAATCCTTTCCCAAAATAGGGTTTTTTCAAAAAAATTGGTCGCTTTGGAAATTACGACTTTATTCTGGATTTTTCTCTCAAAATTGAACTTTCATTTTTTTACTATTCGTTTTTTTCTGATTTTTCTTCAAAATTAAGTTTCCGAAAATTTCATGTTTCTCAAAAGTTTTCTTACTCCGGAAATTTTGACTCTCACTAGAAATAGGGATGTTTTATGCTTCTGAAAATTTCTGTTTACAGTGAAAACTTTTTCTAAAATTTCCAACTTTTTTTGAAAATTACATCTTTTTTTCACAAAATTCCACCTTTAAAAATATAATTTTTTCGAATTTTCAACAATTTTTGAGATTTTTCGAAAGGTTAGAATTTTATTTTAAACACGAATTTCTAAACATTCCAACATTTTCCCAAAATTCGTTTTTCCTCGTCTCCTTCAAAATTAAAATTTCTCTTGAAAATGTTCACTTTTCTGTAAGAGATTTCAACCTTTTTCTCAACATTTCGACGGTATTTTTTAAAATCGTTTTTTTTTTAAATCTTCGAAATTTGGATAGTTTTTAAAGTTTACCGAAAGGATCGGTTTTTATTTTAGATACAATTTTCTGACTGTTTTCGCAAAGTTCGGCTCTATTTCCAAATTTCTAAGTTAATCTGAAAATTCGATTACTCAATTCATGTAGTTAAATGAAAATATACATATACTCGGAACGTTTTCCGGTTTTCTTTTTTTATCAATTTTTCAAAATGATTCTTGCCCCTCCCTGAACTAAATCCTGCCTACGCTTATGAATTTCAATGATGATGCTTGACTAGAAATGCAAAGTCATAAATAAATATATTTGGACTTTTAAAATTGTTTATTGGAAACTAAGAAAAATTAATAAACACAAAGATTTTTTTAGTGGAACGGACCAGTCCTTGGGTATCTTCAAAAAAATCCTTCTTGGCTTCAGGGGACAACTTTTGTCCTTCAATTTTTAAACACAAAGATAACACTATTAATCATGATAAATAAGGTGCATTAATGTCTTAAAAGGATCAGGGATTTAGAAATGATGGCGACTGCTCTAATATAAAAGCATAATCCGACGACAGTTGACAGCTGAAATGAAACACGGGAATTCCCCGAATCGTAAACACGAAGAAAATGGAGTACTATCAGATTTTGTTTAGCCCTTGCAGTTGGTAGCACTTGTGGCACTGGTACGAAATTTCGTCAATGTGAAAGAGAAGGAAATAATATTCATTGGAGCGAATGAGACAGATATCAGCGCGATAACTACTACCACGCAAGGGAACAGCGAGTCCAGTTTTATAATGCGCGGTTAAGGCTCGAAATTCAAATGAACATTAGAATTCGTACTATTGCGTGAGTGCGCGAGGCCCCCTACAAGAGCGAGGCCCCGGGCAGTTGCCCTGCTTGCCACCCCCAAAGGTCGCCCTTGCTTAAAATGAAAGGTTTCCAAATAAACTTTTTCAGTTAAAATTTTCAAATTATATATAAGTAGTTTTTTATTGGTGGAACGGACTGGTCCTTGCTTATCTTCAAAAATTGAAATATAAAAAGGATTCTTGGTTTATCATTTTAAGTGTCTTATAGCTTTGATCTATTTCTTCTTCTTATTAGAGGTAAAAAGAATTTTTTTTCTCTCTGAAGATGACAGCTTGGCTGTCGAAACGCGTTAGAGCAACCTTTATTGTGTTTTTTAATCTTTCTTGGTTTCAGGGGACAAGTTCTGTATTTCAATTTTTGAAGATAACCAAGGACCAGTCCGTTCCATCAAAAAAAAAAGTAAAAAGAATTGTTTAAGTAACAATTAAAATTTATTGTTCCCTACTTATTAAAAATTGAAATACAAATCTTGTCCCTTAAAATCAAGAAAAATTAATTATGTTATCTCTCTGAAGATGATAGCTTGGCTATCGAAACGCGTTAGAGCATTTACTTGATGGTTCATAACTATTGCAGTTGTCTTTCCATAAAATCTTCTCTAAAATTTAAAAATGTTCTCGTAGAGGATTCTTGTTAAAATTATTTTGGGCTGGGATTAAAATGTCGGGCATTTAGTAGTTCATCAGTATTTCAATTGTTTGGTCATAAAAAATGCTCTAAAAGTCACAAATGGGTTCGTGGAGGACCAGAGGCAAAATAATATTAAGTTAAAATGTTGGGTATTTGGTGGTTCGTCAGTATTGCATTTGTTTTCCTATAAAATCTTTTCTAAAATTAGAAAATGTCTCATGGAAGATTCTGATTAAAATAATTTTGAACTAAAATCTTGGAAATTTAATAGTTCATCAATATTTCAGTTGTATGTTTACGAAAAATTCTCTAAAATTAACGAATGTACTCCTGAAGGTTCGCAACCAAAATGATATTACGTTAACAAGTTGGGTATTTAGTGGTTCATCAGTATTGCAGTTGTTTTGCCATATAGTCTTCTCTTAAATTTCAAAAATATTTTCATGGAGGTTTCTAATCAAAATTATTTTGGGTTAGAGCTAAAACGTTGGGCATTTGGTGATTCATCAGTATATCAATTGTTTGATCATAAAAATGTTCTAAAAGTCACAAATGTGCTCTTGGAGGTTCAAAAGCAAAATAATATTATATTATAAAGTTGAGTACTTGATGGTTCATCAGTACTGCAGTTGTTTTCCCATGAAATCGTCTCTAAAATTCAAAAATGTTTTCATAGAGGATTTTGATCAAACGCATTTTGGGCTTAAATTTTGTATATTCGGTAATTGATCAGTATTCCAGTTGTTTGGTCACGCAAACTTCTAAAATTCACAAATAAGCTCTTGAAGGTCCACAACCAAAATGATATTATGTTAAAAGGTTGGGCATTTGGTGGTTCATCAGTGCTGCACTTGTTTTCTCATAAAATCTTCTCTAGAATTCAAAAATGTTATTATGGAGGATCAGGATCAAAATAATTTTTGGCTAAAATGTTGTGTATTTAGTAATTCGTCAGTATTTCAGTTATTTGGCCACGAAAAATTCCCTAAAATTCGAAAATGCTCTCTTGGAGGTCCATAGCCAAAACGATATTAAGTTAAAAAGTTGGGAATTTGGTGGTTCATCAGTATTGCAGTTGTTTTCCTATGAAACCATCTATAAAATTCAAAAATATTCTCATGGAGGATTCTGATCAAGATAAGTTTGTACTAAAACCTTAGGTAAATACTCAACTACTAATTAGTAGTTCATTGGTATTTCAATTATTTGGTCACAAAAATGCTCTCTCAAATTTATAAATATGCTCTTGAAAGTCCACAGACAAATTAGCATTGTATTAAAAACTATTTTATTTGATGGTTCATCAGTTTTGCAGTTGTTTTTCCAAGAAATCTTTTCTCAGGATCAAAATAATTTTGGGTTTAAAGCTTTAAACATTCGATAGTTCATCAATATTTCAGTGGTTTAGTCACAAAAAATTCTCTAAGTTCACAAATGTCCTTTTGGAGACCACAGACAAAATAATATTATGTTATAAAGTTGGGTATTTGGTAGTTCCTCAATAATGATATTGATTTAACATGAAATCTTCTCTAAAATTTAAAAATGTTCTCATGAAGGATTCTGCTCAGAATAATTTGGGGCTAAAATATTCAACATTTGATAGCTGATCAGTATTTCAGTTGTTTTGTTACGAAAAATTCTCTAAAATGCCTAAATGTGCTCTTGGAGGTCCACAACCAAAATGATATTACGTTAAAGAGTTGGGAATTTAGTGGTTCATCACTATTGCAGTTGTTTTCCCATAAAATCTTCTCTAAAATTTGAAAATGTTCTCGTGGAGGATTCTTGTTAAAATTATTTTGGACTGGGAATAAATATTTGGGTATTTAGCAGTCTATCAGTATTTTAATTGTTTGGTCACAAAAAATGCTCTAAAATTCACAAATTTTTGGAAGAAGATGGGACCCTTTGAACTTTTCTTGTAAGTTTAAACTCTCATATCTTCCAAACCAAAAGTCGTAGTTCAATTTGGTTATCAGATTCATAATCTACGGATCCTGAAAAGCCACAGGTAAAATAATATAATGTTAAAAAGTTGGATACTTGGTTTTCCCATGAAATTTTCTCTAAAATGCATAAATTTTCTCATGGAGGATCCTAATTAAAATAATTTTGAGCTAAAACTTTGGACATTTGGTAGTTCATCAGTTCTATCAAAATCATAAATGTGCCTTTGGAGTTGGTAGTTGTTGAAATCTCTAAAATTCGCAAATATTTTGAGCTAAACGTTGGACATTTAATACTTCATCAGTATTTCAATCCGTTTGGTCACAAAAAATGTTCTAAAATTCACAAACGTAGTCTTGGAGATCTACAGGCAAAATAATATTATGTTAAAAAGTTGGGTACTTGGTGGTTCAGCAGTATTGCCGTTATTTTCCCATAAAATTCTCTCTACAATTCAAAGATGTCCTCATGGAGGATCCTGCTCAAAATAATTTAGAGCTAAAATAATGAAAATTTAATAGTTGATCAATATTTCAGTTGTTTTGTTACGAAAAATTCTCTAAAATGCACAAATGTGCTCTTGGAGGTCCACAACCAAAATGAAATTACGTTAAAGAGTTAGGAACTTGGTGGTTCATCACTATTGTAGTTGTTTTCCCATAAAATCTTCTCCAAAATTAAAAAATCTTCTCATGGGGGATTCTTGTTAAAATTATTTTGGACTGGGATTAAAACGTCGGGCATTTAGTAGTTCATCAGTATTTCAATTGTTTGATCATAAAAAATGCTCTAAAAGCCACAAATGGGCACGTGGAGGACCAGAGGCAAAATAATATTGAGTTAAAAAGTTGGGTACTTGGAGCTTCATCAGTATTGCATGTATTTTCCTATGAAAACTTTTCTAAAATTCAAAAATGTTTCATGGAAGATCCCGATTAAAATAATTTTGAGCTAAAATCTTCGAAATTTGGTAGTTCATCAGTATTTCAGTTGTATGTTTACGAAAAATTCTCTAAAATTCACGAATATGCTCTTGGAGGTCCGCAGCCAAAACGATATTACGTTAAAAAGTTGGCTATTTGGTGGTTCATCACTATTGCAGTTGTATTCCCATGAAATCTTCTCTAAAATTTAAAAATGTTCTCGTGGAGGATTCTGATCGAAATATAAATAAATAAATATTTTGGACTAGGGCTAAAACTTTGGGCATTTAGTGGTTTATCAGTATTTCAATTGTTTGGTCATTAAAAATACTTTAAAAGTCACAAATGTGCTCTTGGAAGTCCAGAGGCAAAATAATATTATGTTAAAAAGTTGGCTCTGGTCCTCCACGAGCCCATTTGTGGCTTTTAGAGCATTTTTTATGAACAAACAATTGAAATACTGATGAACTACTAAATGCTCAACGTTTTAATCCCAGCCCAAAATAATTTTAACCAGAATCCTCCAGGAGAACATTTTTTAACTTTAGAGAAGATTTCATGTGAAAACAACTGCAATAGTGATGAACCACCAAATACCCAACTTTTTAGGGTAATATCATTTTGGCTGCTGACCTCCAAGACCACATTCGTGAATTTTAGAGATTTTTTCGTAAACATACAACTAAAATACTGATGAACTACCTAATTTCCAAGATTTTAGCCCAAAATTATTTTAATCGGGATCTTCCATGAGAACATTTCTGAATTTTAGAAAAGATTTCATGGGAAAACAACTGCAATATTGATGAACCACCAAGTACCCGACTTTTTAACATAATATTATATTACCTATGGATCTCCAAGAGCACATTTGTAACTTGTAGAGCCTTTGTTATGACCAAACAATTGAAATACTAATGAAGTACTAAATGCCCAACGTTTTAATCCCAGTCCAAAATAATTTTAACAAGAATCCTCCACAAAACATTTTTAAATTTTAGAGAAGATTTTATGGGAAAACAACTGCAATAGTGATGAACCACTAAATTCCCAACTCTTTAATCTTATATCATTTTGGTTGTGGAACTCCAAGAGCACATTTATGCATTTTAGAGAAGTTTTCGTAACAAAACAACCGAAATACTGATCAGCTATCAAATGTTCAATATTTTAGCCCAAAATTATTTTGAGCAGGATCCTCCTTGAGGACATATTTGAATTTTAGAGAGGATTTTATGGGAAATCAACTGCAATACTGATGAACCACCAAGTACCAAACTTTTTAATACAATATTATTTTGCCTCTGGACCTCCAAGAGCACATTTGTGACTTTTAGAGTATTTTTTATGACCAAACAATTAAAATACTGATAAACTACTAAATACCCAACGTTTTAGCCCTAGCCCAAAATAATTTCGATCAGAATCCTCCATGAGAACATTTTTGAATTTTAGAGAAGATTTCATGGGAAAACAACTTCTTCAGTACTGATAAAACATCAAATTTCCAACTTTTTAACACAGTGTCATTTTGGTTGAGGACCTCCAAGAGCACATTTATGCATTTTAGAGAAGTTTTCGTAACAAAACAACCGAAATACTGATCAACTATCAAATGTTCAATATTTTAGCCCAAAATTATTTTGAGCAGGATCTTCCCTGAGGACATCTTCGAATTTTAGAGAGGATTTCATGGGAAAACAACGGCAAAACTGCTGAACCACCAAGTACTTAACTTTTTAACATAATATTATTTTGCATATAGATCTCCAAGAGTACGTTTGTGAATTTTAGAACATTTTTTGTGACCAAACGGATTGAAATCTGATGAAGTATTAAATGTCCAACGTTTAGCTCAAAATATTTGCGAATTTTAGAGATTTGAACAACTACCAACTCCAAAGGCACATTTATGATTTTGATAGAACTGATGAACTCCCAAATGTCCAAAGTTTTAGCTCAAAATTATTTTAATTAGGATCCTCCATGAGAACATTTATGCATTTTAGAGAAAATTTCATGGGAAAACCAAGTATCCAACTTTTTAACATTATATTATTTTGCAAATTGAGCTACGACTTTTGGTTTGGAAGATATGAGAGTTTAAACTTACGAGAAAAGTTCAAAGGGTCCCATCTTCTTCCAAAAAATTGTGAATTTTAGAGCATTTTTTGTAACCAAATAATTGAAATGCTGATAGACTACTAAATACCCAACGTTTTAATCTCAGTCCAAAATAATTTTAACAAGAATCCCCCACGAGAACATTTTTGAATTTTAGAGAAGATTTTATGAGAAAACAACTTCAATAGTGATGAACCACTAAATTCCCAACCCTTTAACGTAATATCATTTTGGTTGTGGACCTCCAAGAGCACATTTATGCATTTTAGAGAATTTTTCGTAACAAAACAACCGAAATACTGATCAACTATCAAATGTTGAATATTTTAGCCCCAAATTATTCTGAGCAGAATCCTTCATGAGAACATTTTTAAATTTTAGAGAAAATTTCATGTTAAATCAATATCATTACTAAGGAACTACCAAATACCCAACTTTATAACATAATATTATTTTGCCTGTGGTCTCCAAGAGGACATTTGTGAACTTAGAGAATTTTTTGTGACTAAACCACTGAAATATTGATGAACTATCGAATGTTTAAAGCTTTAAACCCAAAATTATTTTGATCCTGAGAAAAGATTTCTTGGAAAAACAACTGCAAAACTGATGAACCATCAAATAAAATAGTTTTTAATATAATGTTAATTTGTCTGTGGACTTCCAAGAGCATATTTATAAATTTGAGAGCATTTTTTGTGACCAAATAATTAAAATACTTATGAACTACTAATTAGTAGTTGAGTATTTACCTAAGGTTTTAGTACAAACTTATCTTGATCAGAATCCTCCATGAAAATATTTTTGAATTTTATAGATGGTTTCATAGGAAAACAACTGCAATACTGATGAACCACCAAATTCCCAACTTTTTAACGTAATATCATTTTGGCTATGGACCTTCAAGAGAGCATTTTCAAATTTTAGGGAATTTTTCGTGGCCAACTGAAATACTGACGAATTACTAAATACGCAACATTTTAGCCGAAAATTAATTTGATCCTGATCCTCGATAATAACATTTTTGAATTCTAGAGAAGATTTTATGAGAAAACAAGTGCAGCACTGATGAACCACCAAATGCCCAACCTTTTAACATAATATCATTTTGGTTGTGGACCTTCAAGAGCTTATTTGTGAATTTTAGAAGTTTGCCTGACCAAACAACTGGAATACTGATCAACTACCGAATGTACAAAATTTAAGCCCAAAATGCGTTTGATCAAAATCCTCCATGAAAACATTTTTGAATTTTAAAGACGATTTCATGGGAAAACAACTGCAGTACTGATGAACCATCAAGTACTCAACATAACATAATATTATTCTGCTTCTGAACCTCCAAGAGCACATTTATGACTTTTAGATCATATGAACAAACAATTGAAATACAGATGAACCACCAAATGCCCAACGTTTTAGCCCTAACCCAAAATATGTTTGATTAGAAACCTCCATGAAAATATTTCTGGAATTTTAGGGAAGATTATATGGCAAAACAACTGCAATACTGATGAACCACTAAATACCCAACTTGTTAACGTAATATCATTTTGGCTGCGGACCTCCAGGAGCACATTAGTGAATTTTAGAGAATTTTTCATAAACGTACAACTGAAATATTGATAAACTATCAAATTTCCAAGATTTTAGTTCAAAATTATTTTAATCGGGATCTTCCATGAGACATTTTCTAATTTTAGAAAAGATTTTATAGGAAAACAAATGCAATACTAATGAACCACCAAGTACCCAACTTTTTAACTTAATATTATTTTGCCTCTGGTCCTCCACGAACCCATTTGTGACTTTTAGAGCATTTTTTATGACCAAACAATTGAAATACTAATGAACTACTAAATGCCCGACGTTTTAATCCCAGCCCAAAATAATTTTAACTAGAATCCTCCACGAGAACATTTTTAAATTTAAGAGAAGATTTTATGGGAAGACAACTGCAATAGTGATGAACCACCAAGTTCCCAACTCTTTAACGTAATTTCATTTTGGTTGTGGACCTCCGAGAGCATATTTGTGCATTTTAGAGAATTTTTCGTAACAAAACAATTGAAATACTGATCAACTATCAAATGTTCATTATTTTAGCCCAAAATTATTTTGAGCAGGATCCTTCATGAGGACATCTTTGAATTTTAAAGAGGATTTTATGGGAAATCAACTGCAATATTGATTAACCACCAAGTACCCAACTTTTTAACATAATATTATTTTGCGTCTGGACCTCCAAGAGCACATTTGTGACTTTTAGAGTATTTTTAATGACCAAACAATTGAAATACTGATGAACTACTAAATGCCCAAACGTTTTAATCCCAGCCCAAAATAATTTTAATAAGAATCCTCCATGAGAACATTTTTAAATTTTAGAGAAGATTTTATGGGAAAACAACTGCAGCAGTAATGAACCACTAAATTCCCAACTCTTTAACCTAATATCATTTTGGTTGTGGACCTCCTAGAGCACATTTGTGCATTTTAGAGAATTTTTCGTAACAAAACAAATAAAATACTGATCAACTATCAAATGTTCAATATTTTAGCCCAAATTTATTTTGAGCAGGATCCTTCATGAGGACATCTTTGAATTTTAAAGAGGATGTTATGGGAAATCAACTGCAATATTGATGAACCACCAAGTACCCAACTTTTTAACACAATATTATTTTACCTGTGGACCTCCAAGAGCCGATTTGTGACTTTTAGAGCATTTTTTATGACCAAACAATTGAAATACTGATGAACTACTAAATGCCCGACGTTTTAATCCCAGCCCAAAATAATTTTAACAAGAACCCCCCATGAGAAGATTTTTTAATTTTAGAGAAGATTTTATGGGAAAACAACTACAATAGTGATGAACCACCAAGTTCCCAACTCTTTAACGTAATTTCATTTTGGTTGTGGACCTCCTAGAGCACATTTGTGCATTTTAGAGAATTTTTCGTAACAAAACAAATGAAATACTGATCAACTATCAAATGTTCAATATTTTAGCCCAAATTTATTTTGAGCAGAATCCTTCATGAGGACATCTTTGAATTTTAAAGAGGATTTTATGGGAAATCAACTGCAATACTGATGAACCACCAAGTACCCAACTTTTTAACATAATATTATTTTACCTGTGGACCCCCAAGAGCCGATTTGTGACTTTTAGAGCATTTTTTATGACCAAACAATTGAAATACTGATGAACGATTAAATGCCCAGATTTAAGCCCTAGCCCAAAATAATTTCGATCAGAATCCTCCATGAGAACATTTTTGAATTTTAGAGACGATTTCATGGGTAAACAACTGCAATACTGATAAACCATTAAATTTCCAATTTTTTAATACAATATCATTTTCAGTGTTGAGCTCCACGAAAGCATTAGTGAATTTTAAAGACTTTTTCATGACCAAAGAATTAAAATACTGATGTACTACCAAATTTCCAAGATTTTTGCTCAAAATTATTTTGATCAGGATCCTCCATGAGAACATTTGCTAATGTTAGAGAAGATTTTAAGGGAAAACAGCTTCAATACTAATGAACTACTAAATTCTTAACTTTTTAACATATTATTTTGTTTTCGAATCTCCAAGAACCCATTTGTGACCTTTAGAAGATTTTTATGACCAAACAATTGAAATACTGATGAACCACCAAATGCCCAACGTTTTAGCCCAATATAATTTTGATTAGAATCCTCCATGACAATATTTTTGAATTGTATAGAAAATTTCATGGGAAAACGGCTGCAATACTGATGAACAGCCAAATGCCCAATTTTTTAACATAATATCATTTTGGCTATGGACCTTCATAGCTCATTTGTGTATTTTAGAAAATTTTTCAAGAACAAACAATTAAAATACTGATGAACTACTAAATGTGCAATATTTAGCTCAAAATATTTGCAAATTTTAGAGATTTGATGGGAGAACCACTGCCAAATGAATCACCAAATACCCAACTTTTTAACATAACATTATTTGCCTGTGAGCTTGCAAGAAGAGAATGTTTCGTAGCCAAACGATTAAAATACTAATAAAGCAAATGTCCAAGATTTTAGTTCAGACATTATTCTGATCAGAATCCTCCATGAGAACATTTGCGAATTTTAGGGAAAATTTTATGGGAAAACGGCTGCAATACTGATGAACAGCCAAATGCCCAACTTTTTAACATAATATCATTTTCGCTATGGACTTTCATAGCACATTTGTGAATTTTAGAGAATTTTTCAAGAACAAACAATTAAAATACTGATGAACTACTAAATGTCCAATATTTAGTTCAAAGCGTTTGCAAATTTTAGAGATTTAATGGGAAAACCACTGCCAAATGAATCACCAACTTTTTAACATAACATTATTTTGCCTGTGAGCTTTCAAGAAGAGAATCTTTCGTAGCCAAACGATTAAAATACTAATAAAGCAAATGTCCAAGATTTTAGTTCAGACATTATTCTGATCAGGATCCTCCATGAGAACATTTGCGAATTTTAGAGAAGGTTTAACGGGAAAACAACTACAATACTGATGAACTACCAAATACCCAACTTTTTAGCATAAAACTTTGCTAGTTCAATAAGCATTTGGTACCTCAATTTTTACTTTTTTTTTCAATCTCTGACAAACATTCCAAATTTTGAAGGTTTTAAAGAAATTACTCAAGAAAACGTTTCGAAATAACTTGTTTTGGAGTTTTAAAATGTTTTATTAACATTTCGGCCCAATTTTAAGGAAATAAACGAATTGTGGAAAATTTCGACAAGAAACCAATTTCGAAGAGAAATTTAAAATTTCCAAGGACATAAAATTTACAATTTTCAGCTAAAAGTCGAAATTTCCTATAACAAGTCAAATTTTGGAACAAAATCGTTGTTTAGTAATTAAATCGAAAAAGGGCCGACTTTATAAAAATGTGAAATTTCCCAGCGAAAATCAATTTGGGAATAAGATCGGAAATAAAAGCGAACTCCGCGGATGAATCGAAATTTGAAGAAAAATTCATACCTTTTTTTGAAAAAGGCGAATTTTGTTAGATAAATTAACTTGGAAGAAACGACAACACTCAGCGAATCCAATTAGAAAAAAAAAAAATCGAGAAAAGGGCCGAACTTTAAAAAGCAAATAGTTCGAACCTTATAGAAAGGTCGATATGCTTTTTATTTGGTGAAACAGACTGGTCCTTCGTTATCTTCAAAAATTGAAATACTTGTCCCCTGAAACAGACAGTTTAAAAAACTCTCTTAGCTATCGAAACGCATTAGAGCAACCTTTGTTGTGTTTTTTAATCTTTCTTGGTTTCAGGGGACAAGGTTTGTATTTCAAAGTCGATATTTTCCAGAGAAAGTCAAATTTTAAACAAAATAAATCAAATTTGAGAAAACGTCGAACTTTCGACGACGAAGTTTAATAAAAGTCGAATTTTCGATTAAAAAAAACGAATTTCGAGGAAAAAGTTGAAATGTGTAGAAACCCAAATTTGTCAATATTGACATGAAAGTCAAATTTGTAAAAGAATGCGAATCTTGAGCAACGAAAGTTTACTTGGAAAGAAATCGAAATGATCAAATTATAAAAAAAACTAACTTTTGAGAAAAAGGACATTTTGAAAAAAAGACGAATTTTATAAAAACGAAATTTCGAGAAAAAAATATCTGAAGTAACTCGCGCTTTGGTTTTAATGACATTTTTTGTCTATTTGCACTGAATTACAAGATGAAGTTAGTAAATGGATGAATTTCAGCATGGCAACTCTACTAAAATGGGCTCAAAACACACAAGGAAAGTTGAACATGAAAAGCAACGCCAACGGAACAAGCGGCGAACGAAAATGGATACATCCGCCTGAAGCGTTGCAAAAAGGCCATATAGCGTATCTAGTGAAGTTTCTAGGGAATACAGTGGTGGACCAACCAAAAGGTAAACATTTTTTTATAATGTTGTCCCATTAAAATGTTATCATTGGACCATTTTCAGGTATTGAAGTAGTCAAAGAAGGAATACGTAAATTGAGGTTTTCCCAGCAGCTAAGAAAAAGCGAAACCGGTGCCAAAACGAAAAAAGTCGAATTAACGATTAGTATAGACGGCGTGGCCATTCAAGAGCCGAGAACGCACAATATTCTCCATCAGTTTCCGCTCCATAGGATATCCTATTGTGCCGATGATAAAGGGGAGAAGAAATTCTTCTCGTTCATCGCCAAACAACCCAACCAAGGTAAGTTTTGGTATTGTGCAATTGAATCTATTGGTAATTGACGTGGGTAGCAACATTAAGTAGCGTTTTCAATTGATATTTGCAATTTTTTTC
The DNA here is from genome assembly GCA_028583605.1 of Dastarcus helophoroides. NCBI lineage: Eukaryota > Metazoa > Arthropoda > Insecta > Coleoptera > Bothrideridae > Dastarcus > Dastarcus helophoroides. The sequence goes on along the minus strand of CM053337.1, from coordinate 10,361,567 downwards.
TGTGGTCAGTTCGATCGAGCACTTGCGTCATGTCTTAATTATTTTGCTACTTTGGTTACCTCCAATTTTTAATTGCAGTACCACAGTTTTCATAAGGGATGATTACAAACAATGGGACGGGGCGTCGGCTTTAATCTCATGAAATCTCAGCAATGCAGGGATGCCTCAGGGGTCTCTCCTGTCTCCTACTCTGTTTCTGTTACACATAAACGATCTCTTAGCTTCAACTTCCAATCCTATATACAGCTACGCAGATGATAGTAGCCTTGTGTCATCTTTTTCCTCCGACAAACCATTATCCGTCGCTGCTTTAGATCGACTAAGGCAGGGGTCGGCAAACTTTTAAGCCAAAAGAGCCATTTGCAATGAAAAATTTCCTTTCGTGAATGTCAAAGAGCCACACGTTTTTATTTCTGATTTTACATTTTATTTCATAGTTGAATCAGATAAATCAGACAAAATATGGGACAGGGAGAGACCCCTCTGACTCATGTAGTCAAAACAAAACAAATTCAGCCCAAAAGACCTTTCATTTCTTATAATTTGAAGCTTTATTTCAAAATTTGCCCTTTTCTAGTAAATTCGACTTTTTAACTCTTCTCTGTATTCGTCTTTTTTTTAACTATGTATTTAGACTTTCTTCCCTAAATCTTCCTCTCTTCTCAAAACTCGACAATCTGTGAAAATGTTTATTTTTTTTTAATTCGACTTACACTGGAAGATTCGACCTATTTCTCAAAAATTCATCTTTTGTTGATTTCGTAATAAAAAAATGTAACAATTTGGAGTAATAATTTGGCGATATTAAATAAAATAGTTTTTGAACATTTCGATATTTTTTCAATTTTTTTTTTTCGAAATTTAGATTTATTCTTAAATTTGACTTGTTTTCAAAATTATATTTTTTTAACTTTGTTCTAAATTGCGACTTTTTTCTCGAAATTTCTATTCTTTTTAAATTACGTTTTGTTTTCAAATTTCACCATTTTCCCCAAATATTGGCTTTTAATGAATATTTAAACTTTTATTTATTTTCTGGAAATTTCGACCTGTTTCGCAAAATTAGGTGTTTCTCGAAATTCCAACTTTTAACTGAAAATTCGACATTTTATTATGTTTCTGCAAGCTGCTTTTTTATCCATGAAATTCACCAATTTTCAGAAGTTTGACTTTATCTAAAAATTTGATTTTGTTCTTAAAATTAACTTTCTCTGGGAAATTTAGACTTTTTTTTAAAGTTCAACACTTTTCTCGAAACTGGAAGTTTTGCCTACATCCCTTATTATTTAGAAATTATTTTACCAATTTTCTCAAAATTCGAATTTTTCTGATAATGTGAAGTTTTTTTATTCGTCTTGTTCTCGAAATTTCAAATTTATTCTTAAAATTTAACTTTCTCTGTAAAATTGCAAATTATTTATTTTCTTCTTCTCTGAAAAACTTCGACTTTTTAAAGTTCGACAATTTTTTCTAAGCTCTGAGTTTTTTACAATTTCTCTTTTCGAAATATTACAATTTTTTACAAAATTCAAATTTGTCTAAAAATGTTAGGTTGTTAAATTTGTTCTGGGATTCAATCTAATGTCAAAATTCGACGTTGTTTTTCTAAAATTTTGCTTTTGTGAGAATTTTTGACAAATTCATATTTTTCGAAATCTCTTTTTTTTTTCAAAATTTAAATTCTTTCGGAAATATCAACTTTTATTTCGAACGAAATTCATCTATTTTCAAATCTCAAAATTTGATTTTTTTTCTTAAAATTTGATTTTCTCTGGGAAATTTTGACGTTTTTTAAATTGAACACGTCTCAAAATTGGAAGTTTTATCAACATTCCCTTTCCTTTCGAAATTATTTTACCAATTTTCTCAAAATTCAATTTATCTGAAAATTTGGAGTTTTTTTTGATTCGACTCGTTTTCGAAATTTCAAATTTATTCTCAAAATCTAATTTTCTCTGGAAAATAGCAAATTTTTATCGAAATTTGGAACTTTTTTTAAAATGTTGACTTTTACCTTGAAATTTTTCCTAAAATTTGACTTTTTTCTACTTCTCTGAAAAACTTCGACTTTGTTAAAGTTCGACACTTTTTTAAGTTTTCAGTTTATTTTACAATTTCTCTTTTATCTGAAAATGTCAAGTTTTTGAAAATTTGCTTTGGGTTTCAATCTATTGCGGAAATTCGACGTTTTTTTTCTGAAAGTTTGCCCTTATTTGAGAACTTTGGACCAATTCATTTTTTTTAAATCACTTTTCCCAATTTTTATTAAAATCTCCTTTTCTCAAAATTCGACTTTTTCTGGGAAATTCTGACGTTTTTTTAAAGTTAAAAACTTTTTTCGAAATTTTTTTTTGAAATTATTTTACAAATGTTCTCGAAATTCGAATTGATCTGAAAATTTGGATTTTTTTAAATCGCCTTGGTCCCGAAATTTCAAATTTATTCTCAAAATTTAACTTTACCTGGAAAATTGTAAATTTTTTGTCGAAATTTTGAGCTTTTAATTAAATTTTGACTTTTTCCTTGAAATTCTTCTTAAAATTCGACTTTTTTCTTCTTCTGTGAAAAACTTTGACTTTTTTAAATTTCAACAATTTTTTTTAAGTTTCCAGTTTATTCTTATAAGTTCTCCTTTATTTGAAAATGTCAAGTTTTTTAAATTTGCTTTGGGTTTCAATCTATTGCGAAAACTCGACGTTTTTTTTTCTGAAATTTTGCCCTTATTTGAGAACTTTGAACCAATTCATTTTTTTTTAAATCATTTTCCCAATTTTTTTAAATCTCTTCATTTTTCTCAAAATTCGACTTTTTCTGGGAAATTCTGACGTTTTGTTAAAGTTAAAAACTTTTTTTGAAATTTTCTTTTCAAATGTTTTCAAAATTCGAATTGATCTGAAAATGTGGATTTTTTTTTAAATGACCTTGGTCTTTAAATTTCAAATTTATTCTCAAAATTTAACTTTACCTGGAAAATTGTAAATTTTTTGTCGAAAGTTCGAGCTTTTAATTAAATTTTGACTTTTTCCTTGAAATTGTTCTTAAAATTCGACTTTTTTCTTCTTCTGTGAAAAACTTTGACTTTTTTAAATTTCAACAATTTTTTTTAAGTTTCCAGTTTATTCTTATAAGTTCTCCTTTATTTGAAAATGTCAAGTTTTTTAAATTTGCTTTGGGTTTCAATCTATTGCGAAAACTCGACGTTTTTTTTTTGAAATTTTGCCCTTATTTGAGAATTTTGGACCAATTCATTTTTCTTTAAATCACTTTTCCCAATTTTTTTAAATTTCTTCCTTTTTCTCAAAATTCGACTTTTTCTGGGAAATTCTGACGTTTTGTTAAAGTTAAAAACTTTTTTCGAAATTTTCTTTTGAAATTATTTTACAAATGTTCTCAAAATTCGAATTGATCTGAAAATGTGTTTTTTTTTAAATCGCCTTGGTCTTGAAATTTCAAATTTATTCTCAAAATTTAACTTTACCTGTAAAATTGTAAATTTTTTGTCGAAATTTCGAGCTTTTAATTAAATTTTGACTTTTTCCTTGAAATTGTTCTTAAAATTCGACTTTTTTCTTCTTCTGTGAAAAACTTTGACTTTTTTAAATTTCAACAATCTTTTTTAAGTTTCCAGTTTATTCTTATAACTTCTCTTTTATCTGAAAATGTCAAGTTTTTTAAATTTGCTTTGGGTTTCAATCTATTGCGGAAACTCGACGTTTTTTTTTTCTGAAATTTTGCCCTTATTTGAGAACTTTGGACCAATTCATTTTTTTTAAATCACTTTTCCCAATTTTTTTTAAATCTCTTCCTTTTTCTCAAAATTCGACTTTTTCTGGGAAATTCTGACGTTTTTTTAAAGTTAAAAACTTTTTCCGAAATTTTCTTTTGAAATTATTTTACAAATGTTCTCAAAATTCGAATTGATCTGAAAATTTGGATTTTTTTTAAATCGCCTTGGTCCCGAAATTTCAAATTTATTCTCAAAATTTAACTTTACCTGGAAAATTGTAAATTTTTTGTCGATATTTCGAGCTTTTAATTAAATTTTGACTTTTTCCTTGAAATTGTTCTTAAAATTCGACTTTTTTCTTCTTCTGTGAAAAACTTTGTCTTTTTTAAATTTCAACAATTTTTTTTAAGTTTCCAGTTTATTCTTAAACTTCTCTTTTATGTGAAAATGTCAAGTTTTTTAAATTTGCTTTGGGTTTCAATCTATTGCGGAAACTCGACGTTTTTTTTTCTGAAATTTTGCCCTTATTTGAGAACTTTGAACCAATTCATTTTTTTTTAAATCATTTTCCCAATTTTTTTAAATCTCTTCATTTTTCTCAAAATTCGACTTTTTCTGGGAAATTCTGACGTTTTGTTAAAGTTAAAAACTTTTTTCGAAATTTTCTTTTCAAATTATTTTACAAATGTTCTCGAAATTCGAATTGATCTGAAAATTTGGATTTTTTTTAAATCGCCTTGGTCCCGAAATTTCAAATTTATTCTCAAAATTTAACTTTACCTGGAAAATTGTAAATTTTTGTCGAAATTTCGAGCTTTTAATTAAATTTGGACTTTTTTCTTGAAATTTTTCCTAAAATTCGATTTTTTTCTTCTTCTGTAAAACTTTGACTTTTTTAAATTTCAACAATTTTTTTTAAGTTTCCAGTTTATTCTTACAACTTCTCTCTTATCTAAAAATGTCAAGTTTTTTAAATTTGCTTTGGGTTTCAATCTATTGCGGAAACTCGACGTTTTTTTTTCTGAAATTTTGCCCTTATTTGAGAACTTTGGACCAATTCATTTTTTTTTTAAATCGCTTTTCCCAATATTTTTAAATCTCTTCCTTTTTCTCAAAATTCGACTTTTTCTGGGAAATTCTGTCGTTTTATTAAAGTTAAAAACTCTTTTCGAAATTTTCTTTTCAAATTATTTTACAAATGTTCCCAAAATTCGAATTGATCTGAAAATTTGGATTTTTTTTAAATCGCCTTGGTCCCGAAATTTCAAATTTATTCTCAAAATTTAACTTTACCTGGAAAATTGTAAATTTTTTGTCGAAATTTCGAGCTTTTAATTAAATTTGGACTTTTTCCTTGAAATTTTTTCTAAAATTCGATTTTTTTCTTCTTCTCTGAAAAACTTTGACCCTTTTAAATTTCAACAATTTTTTTAAGCATTCAGTTTATTCTTACAATTTCTGTTCAGTACAGGACACAAAATTAACATTGAAAATTTAAAATTGTTAAAATCGGTCACAAATAGCAGAGAACTTGATGCATAGGAAACAATTTATATCAATCAGAGGCCAGTTACCCTTAACGGAGATAAAGGACCATTGGCGGCCTGCAGTTTATTGAAGGCTATTTGTGGCAGGTCAAAATTGCATGCACCAGATGTGTTAAACAATTAGAAATAGGAAAGAACGCAAAAGACCGCCAGTATCGATTTGAATCTCAATGCAGATGACGTCGATGCATCTTTTGCTAATCTTTTTAGATTAGTGCGCTTGAAAATGCCAGTTCTGCTGGCGAAATATGTATCGCGTAATTATATATTTAATTGCCGATGTGGTAAAGGGGTGAAACCTTCTTTGGACTTACAATTTCTCTTTTCGAAATTCTGCAATTTTTCAAGAAATGCAAAATTGCCTAAAAATTTCAGGTTTTTAGGTTTGTTTTGAGTTTCAATCTATTGTCGAAATTCGACGTTTTTTTTTTCTAAAATTTTGCCTTTTTTGAGAACTTTCGATAAATTCATTTTTTTCGAAGTTTCTCCCTTTTTCCGAATTAGATAAATCGATTTTTTTAAATCTCTTCATTTTTTCCAGTTTTGTTAGAAATCTCTTCCTTTTGCTCAAAATTTGGCTTTTTCTGGGAAATTTTGATCTTTTTTTAAAGTTCAACTCTTCTCGAAATTTTCTTGGAATTTTCTTTCGAAATTATTTTACCGATTTCGAATTTGATCTAAAAATTTGGAGATTTTTTTAATTCGTCCTGTTCTTGAAATTGCAAATTTATTTTGAAATTTTAGCTTTCTCTGGAAAATTACAATTTTTTATCGACATTTCGAGTTGTTCTAAACTTTTTCCTTGAAATTCTTCCTAAAATTAAAGTTTTTTCTTCTTCACTGGAAAATTTTAACTTTTTTAGAGATCGACAATTGTTTCTAAGCTTTCAGTTAATTTTTAAAATTTCTCTTTTTGACATTTTACTATATTTCAAAAATTCAAAATTGTCTAAAAATTTCAAGTTTTTAGTTTGTCCCGGGTTCAATCTATTGTCGAAATTCTACGTTTTTTTTTCTAAAATTTTACCTTTTATTGAGAACTTTTGACAAATTTCTTTTTCTCATTTTTTTCGAAATCTGTTCTTCTTTCTCAATTTTCTCGAAGTCTTTTTCTTTGTCTCAATTTTTTCGAAATCTCTTTTTCTCAAAATTCGGTTTTTTCTGGAAATTTCAGCCTTTATTTCAAACTTTGATGTTTGCCGTTTCTAAAAATTTAGATTTTTTTTTACACAAAAAGTTATTCACCTTTTTTTGCGAAATCCCAAGGTTTTAGAAAATTTACAAATAAAAAAGTAAAAATCATAAGAAAAATATTTTTTTTTAGAAATTTCGACTACCCAAGTTGGTCGTTTTCTAGAAATTTCAAATTTCATGTGTTTTTTCAAAATGTTAATACAAATCAATCAAATATTTCGGAAAATTCTTGAAATCGTAAGTTTTTGTCAAAATTTTAGTAAAACGTAAAAATTCCTAGAAAAGTATTTTTGGAAATTTCGACTTCTGTAGGTCACTTGTTTAATGAGAGTCTAAGTGTCTGTCCGCTCTAGCTTTTATTTATTTATTTTATTAAGGGAATTTAAAGAGCCGCAATTTGCCGACCTCTGCTCGAACGCGTTTCGATAGCCAAGCTATCATCTTTGGAGAAATACTATTTTTCTTGGTTTCAAAGGACAAGTATTTCAATTTTTTAAGATAACCAAGGACCAGTCCGTTCCACCAAAATCAGTAAACTATATTCAACAATATATCAACTAAGTTATATTTAACAATACATTAATATGAAAACGCTAAATGAACAACACTTGTTTCAGTGGACAGTGAGGCTGAGGATACCCACGAATGTTTCGTTTTCATATCGGACAAATTGGCGGAAGAAATAACGTTAACAATCGGTCAGGCCTTCGAATTAGCCTACAAGAGATTTCTGGACACTTCCGGTAAAGATCTAGAGTCGCAAAGAAGAGCCATGATTTCTCAACAAAAAATCAAGCGATTGGAACAAGAAAATAATATTTATAAACAACGGCTGCTACATATTTCCCAATTTCACAACATTAAACCCGAGTTGGATAATTATCTACGAAGACACGAGCTTAAGAACATCCTGGAACTTCCCCCTTCTTCTATCTCGATTAGTTCCAGTTGCGATTCATCTCTTAACAACACGGAACAAACAAATGGAAATTCGATCAAACTCTTAGATTTTGGTAACAACGATAGTAACAATGGTGAGTAAACGTTTTAAAAATACATCAAAATTGGGCATCTGAAATTTTCCAGCTCCACCTGTTCCTCCTAGATCATTCGACCACAAACCAGAAGTAGGGACGAAATTAGAAAATCTTCTCCTGAACGAGTTTGAGCAAGATAATGATTTTGATCCAAGATCGTTTGAAAGCGCCGATGGTCATACAAATGGCAACACGGCGAATCCCCCGCTGAGTAAGATTGATTTGGGACACTGTGGCCTCTTTTTACGAATCATTTTCAGTTGCTCCGCCACCTAAAGCCCCTAGGAGAACAAATATCGGATTCAATAACAATAACGAAAACAAGAAGCCTGCCCATGATATCTTCGGGGACTCCTTCAGCTCGCAAACCAATAGGTATGGTGTTATTATAATATTTATTTGGAAATTTTGAAAACTATTTGCAATTTTGTATTTTTGAATTTGATATTTGGAATTTATGTAGAAAAACAAAATTCCAGTAAACCCAAATTTCAACTTTTCGAAAATTTCGACGTTTACTTAACAGTGGATAGTTTTTGAGTCACAAGGGGCAGCGGGTGGAGATCGGGGGGTAGCTCATCCGTCACTTAGGCCGCCGTTAAAAAGTAAATCTTCAGTCGAGAAATTTCACCTCTTTTTCTTGAAATTTCGAAATTTCGACTCTCTCAAAATTCGTCCTCTTTTTCGAAATTTCGACAAAATTTGTCTCTGGGAAATATCGAATCTTTGCAGAATTTCAACTTGTTTCTCATAATTTCGATCTGTTTCTCAAAATATCGATCTTGTTTTTCAAAATGTCGATCTTGTTTTCAAAATGTCGATATTTTTCTCAAAATGACGATCTTTTTCTTAAAATTTTAAGTTTTTTTTTTTCGAAGTTAAGTCTGAGAAATTTCGAATATGTTTACTACATTTCTACTTTTTTCTTAAAATTTCGATCTTTTTCTCACAATGTTGATCTTTTTCTCAAAGTTTTGATTTTTTTTTTAATTTGTGTTTCGAAACTTTCGATTTTTACATCGAAAATCGTCTTTTGCGCGAAATTTTGATATTTTTCAAGTTTTTCCAAATGGTCAGGCTTTTATATTAAATTTGATTTCCCTTAAATGCCGACTTTATCCCAAAACTGATTTTTTAAAATTATAATTCGTTTTTGCTAAATTACGACTTTATACTCGAGATTCTACTTTTTCCTCTGAAAATTGGACTGTATTGGAAATTTTCAATAATTCATCTTTTTCTATATGACGACTTTACACTCAAAATTCTGCTTTTCTCTCTAAAAATGGGACTGTATTGAAAATGTTCAATATTTTATAGAAATTTCGGCTTTTTTTTCGAAATCTTGACTGTCCAGAAATTTCAAACCGTTTCTCACAATCTCGATCTTTTCCTCGAAGTTTTGATTTTTTTTTCAATATTTGAGTTTTCAACACTTTCGATTTTTACATCGAAAATCGTCTTTTTCGCGAAATTTTGATATTTTTCAAGTTTTTTTAAATAGTCAGGTTTTTATATCATATTTGAGTTCCCTTAAATGGCGACTTTATCCCAAAACTGATTTTTTAAAATTATAATTCGTTTTTTTCTAAATTACGTCTTTATACTCGAGATTCTACCTTTTCCTCTGAAAACTGGACTGTATTGGAAATTTTCAATAATTCGTCTTTTTCTAAATGACGACTTTACACTCAAAATTCTACTTTTCTCTCTGAAAATGGGACTGTACTGAAAATGTTCAATATTTTATAGAAATTTCGGCTTTTTTCTCGAAATCTTGACTGTCCAGAAATTTTAAACCGTTTCTCACAATCTCGATCTTTCCCTCGAAGTTTTGATTTTTTTTTCAAAATTTGAGTTTTCGACACTTTCGATTTTTACATCGAAAATTGTCTTTTTCGCGAAATTTTGATATTTTTCAAGTTTTTTCAAATAGTCAGGTTTTTATATTAAACTTGATTTCCCTTAAATGCCGACTTTATCCCAAAACTGATTTTTAAAAATTATAATTCGTTTTTTTCTAAATTACGTCTTTATACTCGAGATTCTATTTTTTCCTCTGAAAACTGGACTGTATTGGAAATTTTCAATAATTTAACTTTTTCTAAATGACGACTTTACACTCAAAATTCTACTTTTCTCTCTGAAAATCGGACTGTACTGAAAATGTTCAATATTTTATAGAAATTTCGGCTTTTTTCTCGAAATTTTGACTGTCCAAAAATTTCAAACCGTTTCTCACTATGTCGATCTTTTCCTCGAAGTTTTGATTATTTTTTCAAAATTTGAGTTTTCGACACTTTCGATTTTTACATCGAAAATCGTCTCTTTCGCGAAATTTTGATATTTTTCAAGTTTTTCCAAATAGTCAGGTTTTTATATTAAATTTGATTTCCCTTAAATGACGACTTTATCCCAAAACTGATTTTTTAAAATTATAATTCGTTTTTTTCTAAATTACGTCTTTATACTCGAGATTCTACTTTTTCCTCTGAAAACTGGACTGTATTGGAAATTTTCAATAATTCGTCTTTTTCTAAATGACGACTTAACACTCAAAATTCTACTTTTCTCTCTGAAAATGGGACTGTACTGAAAATGTTCGGTGATTTTATAGAAATTTCGGCTTTTTTCTCGAAATTTTGACTGTCCAGAAATTTGAAACCGTTTCTCACAATCTCGATCTTTTCCTCGAAGTTTTGATTTTTTTTTCAAAATTTGAGTTTTCGACACTTTCGATTTTTACATCGGAAAATCGTCTTTTTCGCGAAATTTTGATATTTTTCAAGTTTTTCCAAATGGTCAGGTTTTTATATTAAATTTGATTTCCCTTAAATGCCGACTTTATCCAAAAACTGATTTTTTAAAATTATAATTCGTTTTTTTCTAAATTACGACTTTATACTCGAGATTCTATTTTTCCTCTAAAAATTGGACTGTATTGGAAATCTTCAATAATTCGTCTTTTTCTAAATGACGATTTTACACTCAAAATTCTACTTTTCTCTCTGAAAATGGGACTGTACTGAAAATGTTCAATACTTTATGGAAATTTCGGCTTTTTCCTCGAAATTTTGACTGTGCAGAAATTTCAGACCGTTTCTCACAATGTCGATCTCTTCCCCGAAGTTTTGATTTTTTTTCTTCAAAATTTGAGTTTTCGACACTCGATTTTTACAGCGAAAATCGTCTTTCGCGAAATTTTGATATTTTAAGGTTTTTCCAAATAGTCAGGTTTTTATATCAAATTTGATTTCCCTTAAATGCCGGCTTTATCTCAAAACTGATTTTTTAAAATTATAATTCGTTTTTTTCTAAATTACGTCTTTATACTCGAGATTCTACTTTTTCCTCTGAAAACTGGACTGTATTGGAAATTTTCAATAATTCGTCTTTTTCTAAATGACGACTTTACACTCAAAATTCTACTTTTCTCTCTGAAAATGGGACTGTACTGAAAATGTTCGATATTTTATAGAAATTTCGGCTTTTTTCTCGAAATTTTGACTGTCCAGAAATTTCTAACCGTTTCTTACAATCTCGATCTTTTCCTCGAAGTTTTGATTTTTTTCTTCAAAATTTGAGTTTTCGACACCTTCGATTTTTACATCGAAAATCGTCTTTTTCGCGAGATTTTGGTATTTTTCAAGTTTTTCCAAATAGTCAGGTTTTTATATTAAATTTGATTTCCCTTAAATGCCAACTTTATCCCAAAACTGATTTTTTAAAATTATAATTCGTTTTTTTCTAAATTACGACCTTATTCTCGAGATTCTACTTTTTCCTCTGAAATTGAACTGTATTGGAAATTTTCAATAATTCGTTTTTTTCTAAATGACGACTTTACACTCAAAATTCTACTTTTTCCTCTGAAAATGGAACTGTATTGAAAATGTTCAATATTTTATAGAAATTTCGGCTTTTTTCTCGAAATCTTGACTGTCCAGAAATTTCAAACCGTTTCTCACAATGTCGATCTTTTCCTCGAAGTTTTGATTTTTTTTTCAAAATTTCAAAATTTCGATTTTTACATCGAAAATCGTCTTTTCTGCGAAATTTTGATATTTTTCAAGTTTTTCCAAATAGTCAGGTTTTTATATTAAATTTAATTTCCCTTAAATACCGACTTTATTCCAAAACTGATTTTTTTTAATTATAATTCGTTTTTTTCTAAATTACGACTTTATACTCAAGATTCTACTTTTTCCTTTGAAAATTGGACTGTATTGGAAATTTTCAATAATTCGTCTTTTTCTAAATGACGACTTTACACTCAAAATTCTACTTTTCTCTCTGAAAATGAGACTGTACTGAAAATGTTCAATATTTTATAGAAATTTCGGCTTTTTTCTCGAAAATTTGACTGTCCATAAATTTCAACCTGTTTCTCAAAATTTGTCTTATTCTCGAAGTTTCGGCTTATGAAATTGCTACTTAAAATTAAGCTTTTTATTCAAAATTCGACTTTTTCTCAAAATTCGTTTATTTTCCTAAAACTGAATTAAACATTTAATAAGAAGGTAAACATTGTGGAAATATTTTTACGAAATTAAGGAAAAAATATTTCTTTTATATTTCGAGATTATGTCAACAAAATGAAAATAAAAATTGTATTTTGGCTCGAAATTCGATTTATTCTGGAAATTACAACTGTTCTCACTAAAAGCCTGTGAAAAACCCAACGTTCGCATTCATGAGTGTTGAAAATGAATATTCGCATTTACGAAAGTTGAAAATGGATATTCGCACTCACGAATGTTGGAAGTGGATATTCGCATTCGCGAATGTGGAAAAGCCAAGGTTTGTTACATTCCTACTATAAACAACTACAAACCGAACGCAGTTTTCCATTTTTATTTCGCAGATTTCGCTCAAAAAATCAGCTTCGAAGGCGTTTACAGTTTCGGTCCAAAATCGGTCAAAACGTCAAATCAATTGAAACTTCTTTCAGGTTTAAACTATGGATTTTCAGACAAAAATTCAATTTTTGAGAAAAACTCGAAATCTAGAAAACAAAGTCGAGACAAAACTCATTCTATTTTAAAGATGAAATGTTAGAAAAAAAAAGTATTAATTTCAAGTTACAAACTAAAAACTATTCGAGAAAGTCTTACATTTAGAAAAAATCAAATCTGGGAATTCACAATAGAGATGTTCTCAAATGTTTGTATCTAAAATTTAATTACGAAATTTTACAGTCTTAACAAGCAAAATTATTATTTTAAAGAACTGTATTTTTAAACCAAACCAATTTAAATTTTACATATCAAGCGAATTGTTTAAACCAGAATTAGGTTTGAAATTTTGAAAAACGAAATCACAGTTTTCTGGATAAAAGCTCCATATTTCGAGTTTTTGGTTGGAATTTTAAGAATAAAATAAAATTGCATTGAAATACAAATCTTGTCCCCTGAAACCAAGAAAGATTAAAAAACACAACAGATGTTGGCTCTAATACGTTTCGATAGCCAAGCTATCATCTTCAGAAGTATACGTTAGAGCAACCTCTGTTGTGTTTTTTAATTCTTCTTGGTTTCAGGTGATAAGAGTTGTATTTCAATTTTTGAAGACAACAAAGGACCAGCCGGTTCCACAAAAAAAAATTGCATATTTACTCGAAATTTCGAAAAAAAAGCTATAACTTTGATAGAATTCGAAATTTGTATAACAAATTTACAAAACTTCGGGTATGTTGCCTTTAATATCAGAAATAGCGAAATTTCGCCATTAAATTGTCAGAAATTTCAAAATGCAGTGAAAGTGGAATTTTGCGAAAGCCATCCAAGAGTTGTGTTTGAATTAGGAATTTTACGAAAAAAGAAAGATTCTCATAAAAAAGCCGAAGTTTATAAAATAGTTTGCAGATTTCGAGTTTAATAAAAAATCTGAAGCTAGAATTTTTGAGAAGGGAGGAAATTTCGAAAAAAATCTGAAATTTTAAGTTCAGTTTCGAACTGTTGCGGTAAAAAGTCAATATTTTTACAATAAGTTTAGAGTTAGAATTGAAAATAGAATATACGATTGCAAGTTTAAAAATCTGCATTTTACGAATAAAACTTGAAATGTGTTAGTCAAATATTTCCATTTTATTTTCCAAATGTTAATGTTAAACTCAAATATTAACGCTTTTCTCGAAATCAATAAAATTACCTTTAAATATCTGTAGCAATTGTTAAAACACAATATTATAGTATTCTCTCTTGTAGTAAAACAACTACAGCCGATCCATTCGAAATGGGAGATTTTGGAACGGCTGCTACACCACAGGAAATCGAAAATGCCATTGGTTTACTGGACAAGCGTATTTTGGAAATGAAGGTGGGTTTTTTTTATAAACAAATAATAACTATATAAGAAATAAGTGGTTATTTATATACCTGATATGTAAAATATCAAAATATATATCATAAATCATATGATTCTTTTTACAGACTGGCTTCAGTCGTGGTATCAGCTTTGGGAACGATGATTTTTCTCTGGAGAGTTTGGACCCTTTGAAGAACTAATTTCCCTGGTGGAATTACATATACGTAATTTAATATATCCGTGATTTAAAACTAGATCAAAAAATATACGTGAAACTAATGGTTTATTTTTGTAGTGTATTTTTGTATATTAAAGTTCACAAATGATGCAATTTTAAAACGCAAGTCTAGTAAGATAAAAAAAATCGAAAAACAAATAGTCGCTTTATTTAAAGAAAGTATTAATAAAAAAAATTATATTGTAAATTGTATTATATTTAATAGATTTATATTTGTTATATATTTTACTAGATTTATATATTTAAATATAAGAATTTTGGTTGACTACTATTTTTATTTTATAAGCGTTAACTATGTTAAATAGTTAAATATGTTATAACTATGTTAACTTGTTGCTCGTAATGTAACTTAAAAAAGATCTAAATAAAAAAATGTCGAGCTTAAAGTCAAAAATTTGGGAGACAGATGAAAATAGAACAAATCTGAGGTTCGAAAAAACTTAAAATTCGAAATTAATATTAACATTTCCATAAACAGAGGCGAAATGTCTAGAAATAGTTCAAACTTTTTTATAAAATTGTTAAAAATTAAAGTAAACCTGGAATTTTGAGGAAAAAGCTTCCAAAGATATCGTGATATACTAAGTAGTTTACAATAGAATACATAAAAGTAAATTTGTTTACATTTTAAAAGTCAACTGAGCAAAATTAGTTTAAACATCCTAAGAAAAAAAGAAAATTTCATAAGGTCGAAACGACCTACTTAAAATTACAAAATCATGTTTCCCGGGCAGCATTGCAGTAATCAACCTCTGCTTAGCATGTCATTTCAAATTCATGTCATAAAGTTTTAAATCAAATTTATCAAAATTCCAGTAATCAGTAACAAAAAGTAAAAAAAATGGGTAAAATGAGTAAGCTTGTTAAATGTATGGTCGTAGTTCTGCTCGTTAACTTCTGGGTAAACGTGGGAAGGCCGCAGAAATGCCCAAGTTCTGGTAATTTTCAACTTATTTGTCTTTTGTGAAGTTCAGGTCACAAGAATTGAATAACCATTTTGTATTCTAAGGATGCTCTACTGGCCAGTCCCAAGGAACAGCGCAATATCCCTATGGAGATGAAAATGTAGCAACAAATATGCTGGATAAGACAGCGGGGCATTCTCATTGTGCTAAAGAAGTTCAATTTGCAGAACAAAAACTGCCTTGTCGCCCTAAAACTGACGGGATACAGGTAATTTGTCAACTTATCTGGTAAAGAAGACCTTGTGCGAGGTGTTAAAACTAGGCCTTAAAAAGATAACAATGTTAGAAAAATAAGACATTCCAATCCTAACTAATCTGTAAATACGAACGTGCGTTTGCCCGCTTTTCACATCTCAATTACTGAAGCGATTTTGACGAAAATTGCTACAGATGTACCTCCTAAAGCGAGGTCGTTAGTAGCAGACGCACCTCGCAAGGCGGGGTCGTTATTAGGATACTTTTTATCCCGGAAAACTGTTCCAGGTACTCCCAAACTAGTACTGTATCTAGAAAGTTTCCATTTTCTGATTAAATAAATGATTTCACAGCTACAACCTCCTAGCACAACTCTACCAGCGTAACTTCTCACATTCTTTTAATTTATCGGTCTGTCAGCATCATACAGCACGATAGGGTGCAACTTTGGTACCCAATATATCAGCTGGAGACTCGCCTTTGACTAGACATATTTATATTATAAGACTCGCTAATACCTAACCTAAATGTACACATGATCATAGAGAAACCTGTATAGTCTCTGCACATGATCGTACCAACCACACATTATAGATAGAAATAGGATAGTGTACGAACGTAAAAAATAGTGTCGAAAAAGCATCTAGAGAGTAGACAGTACCCTCTCCTAATATCGGGAGTAATGGATTTCTACTACCAATGAGGAACGAAGTAAATAAACATCGCTATTAAACACCTGTTAAGAAATGTCAAAATTTACCGATTTCGTTTAATTTTAATGTCATTTCTTAGTGCATTTATTTTACATTTTTTACGAAAAAGATGATGTAGGAGAAGTCTAAAAATGTTTCAGGTGGGTTTTCTGTAGTCTTTCAACAGAATAACTAAGCTGCAGTTACCATTATGATCTCTTGCATGCTTAACATGACCAATGATTTTACACGAGGGAGAGAGAAAAGAAACAGTCGGAACTACTCCACTTTCTAGACGCATTTCGGTCGAATTTTTATACATGGCCAATATAGGCCGTGCACTATCGTTATTCTATCATCCGTGAATCAGATAAATCTGCATCAAAGTAGGTACTGTACTTCTAGGTTTGTAGTGGCAACAACAAGACTAATAATATTTAGACATGGTCATGTGGCAGCGCTGTGACATCTTCTGTGTTCTTAAAATCATAACCTAAATGACATTAAATAATTTCATTTGTTGTCGGTGGTTTTAACAGTGTTTTTTTTTGTATTTTTCGTTAATTTCTGCTGACAGTTATTAAATTGTTAATAATGGTGACAAAAATAATAGGAAGAACATTTAGATTAACTATTTTTATCAAATAACCCCTGAAATATAGGCAACACAATAATCTTCGAAATGTATAGGCGTGAATGCAGCTTTAGTTCTGGTGATTTTTTTTTTACTAACTTAGCCAAAGTTAAATTTAATCTTCTTACTTTTATGTACTTTAATATGAAATTAATACTTAAATTACTTAAATAATATATAATAAATAAGAATAACCATTAATAATAAGCTGCAGTAATCAAAGTTGGTAAAATAGTGATTTTATGTCGAAGGTTGGCAGTACTTTGTTACGAGTTTACGAATTTGACGTTCGGCATTGAGAATTTTGATCATTTTGATTTTTAAGATCTTTAAGATAAAAGTTTGAATCACTCCAAAATTGCATTTTGAATTTACTTTAATCAGTCACATTTCGAAAGAGCCACATCGAATTAGTCAAAATTGAAAATACCATTCCAAATTGTTGTTTCAAATCGACGTAATTTTTAAAGGACGTGTTTGTACCATGCCCCAAGGATGGTGCCGGTAACCTCTACAGTTCAGCTGCGGTAACAACGCCAGAGGTATTTTGTAAAAGGTGCGACATTAGAAAAACACCGGACGACTCCGGTGTTATTATTCAATGTATAGATTGCTCGGAGCTTCCATTGTCGAAAGGGGTAAGTTTCAAATTTATCAAAACTGATTATTTTAAGCAGAACTTATGTAGTGCAGGCCTAGTCTATTTTGCAAGACTTCGTTCCTTCAAGTGAGCAACTACACACGTTACATTCGCAATAGAAAGCAGGGTTGTTGTTAAAATCATCTTTGCAAGTTTTGAGGTTATCGCTACGATCTGTTTCAAATTATTTCTGCACAGGACATATTAACTGGGGTAAGTTAATAAGTTTATTTTATCTTTAGCATATTGTAGTCAATTTATTTAAATAAAAGTGTGCAATGTTGCGCAATTGATTCTAACTTTGAATACATGCAAAAATGAACTTTTCCACTTCGAAGGTGTATATGACACCAATTACCACATTTGGATGGTTCATTTTTAGCAAAGACAATCCTCCGAGATTGCTTCTTGTTACTTTGTATTTCTTCAAAGGTATCATGAAAAATTAAATTAAAAACTTCCGGTTTAAAGTTAAATTTCCCAGTTGAAAACAAAATTTTGATACTAAAGTAGAACTTTTGAACGTAAATCGAAATTTGGAAAACCAAAATTATTAAAGCCTAAATTAATTTAATCGAAAACTTAAGTGGCAATTACGAGTTTAAAATCTGCTTTAAAGAAAGACGACACTAATTTCAAAATTAGATGTTGACAAAAAAATAGAAATTTTAAGTCAAGGTTTTTAAACCAAAGAAGTGTTGAGAAAAAATTATTTTTTCGAAACTGGTAATTTGGAAAAAAGCGAAATTTTGGAATAAAAACCTGAAGTTTATTAGTTTTAATATATCTCAACATTTTCCATAAAATTCTGAGCTCAATCAATCTATATAGCGCGGTTTTGATAACAAAGATGAAGGTTAACTGGGATATGACCGCTTTGTCAGGATTTAAATTAATTTAAATCATCAAATTTCAAAACGATAACTAAAAAGTGTTTTTGTGCTTCAACATCAGTTGGATACTAAAAGTCTATCCACTGGAGTTATTTGGGTTGTATGAATGAATACAAAAGTGTGAAAGTGAGTGGCAAGTGCTACGAATTCTCTTTTAAGTCCTCCTCTACTAATCACCGTTTTTTTTAAGATAATGTGGTCGAAAAAGTTGTTGCCCAAAGTGCACCCTTTACTAAAACGAACAAGACTCATTTCCTCGAAGCCTGTCCCAGCGACTGCGGTACCGGAAACCCCGGCTCGCGACTTCGACAACTTCAAAGTCGGTTACAAAGTCCACGGTTTCGAAGTGACCGAAGTGCAGGACGTTTCTGAATTCAAACTCACCGCCATTCGATTGACGCATGAAAGGACCAAATCCGAGTACTTGCATTTGTACAGGAACGACAACAATAACGTCTTTTCGGTGAATTTTCGCACCACTCCTTTGAACAGCACGGGATTGCCGCACATCCTAGAACATACGGTGTTATGCGGGTCGGAGATGTTTCCGGTTAAGGATCCGTTTTTTAAAATGTTGAATCGGTCCCTGGCGACGTTTATGAACGCTATGACAGGGTCGGATTTCACGCTGTATCCTTTTAGTACTCAAAATATGACGGATTATAGGAATTTGCAGAAGATTTACTTGGATGCGGTGTTTAGACCAAATTTGAAGGAGTTGGATTTTATGCAGGAGGGGTGGAGGTTGGAGAATTTAAATTTGAAGGACGCCAAATCACCGTTGGTGGTCAAGGGGGTGGTTTACAATGAAATGAAGGGGGTGTTTTCGGAGAATGAGACGATTTTGGCGCAGAGAGTGCAAAATTTGTTGCTACCGGATCATACATATGGGGTGATATCTGGAGGTGACCCTATGAAAATACCTGATTTGACTTGGGATGATTTGAAGAACTTCCACGCGAAACATTATCATCCCAGCAATGCGCGCTTTTACTCTTATGGGAACTTCCCATTGACGCCCAGTTTGGAGTATATTAACGGGGAATATTTGTCGAAATATGATTTTGAGGATACGACACATACTTTGGTGCCTAGTCAGAAGAGGTGGAACGAGACGAAAACTGAAACGATTTATGGTCGATTTGAAAAAATGAGGGAACCGTTTGAGAAGCAAAATAGTATAGCTATAGCGCTGGCGATGACTGATATCACTAATTCTTACGAAACGTTCCTGCTGCAGTTCCTATGTGAATTGTTAATCAAAGGACCAAACTCGCCATTCTACAAATCGATGATTGAGCCGAACTTTTCCGGGGGATTTTCACCTTCTACTGGCTTTGACACCCAATCGAAAGACAGTATATTTATAATCGGCTTACAGGGGATTCACAAGGATGACTTCCAGAAAGTAATCGATATTTTCGACAATACTATTGATAACGTCATCAGGGTTGGTTTCGATGATAAACACATCGAATCGGTTTTACATAGATTTGAGTTGGCTATAAAGCACGAGTCCAGCAACTTTGGACTTAACCTCTTGATGAATCTAACTCCTCTCTGGAATCATACTTACGATGTCATATCAGGGTTGCAGGTTAATCAACTGATATCACGACTGAAAAAGGAGCTTAGTCGCAACAATAAGTATCTTCAGAATGCTGTCGAGAAGTATTTCAAAGATAACCAACACAAGCTCATACTGACGATGTCCCCTGATAAAAACTACGAGGTGAACTTAGAAAAAGAAGAAAAGAAGTTAATCCACAACAAAGTTAAGAATCTAACAGAAGATGACAAACAAGTGATATATCAGAAATGCCTCCAGTTGGAAAAAGAGCAATCATTGGAACAAAACACCAACGTTCTACCCACTTTGGTAATGGACGACATCGGTTTAGATGTGGAACGAATCCCAATCGAGAAACTCAACATAGGCCCAGTGCCTGTACAAGTAAACAAAGTTAACTCCAACGGCATCGTTTACTTCAAGGGCATTCTGAACACTTCAGATCTATCAGTCGAGCAACAAATGCTTCTCCCCATCTTCTGCTACGTAATCAACAAGATGGGTTCCGAAGAGCTAAACTACCGCGAATTCGACAGCTTGGTCAATAGGAAAACGGCCGGATTAGATCTCAATGTCTTCGTCGGGGAAAGTCTTTACCAACTCCACTCATACGAACCCGGTCTTTATCTCTCGAGTTACTGTTTGGAGAAGAATCTCGATGGGATGTGGGATCTTTGGAACCAGCTCTTCAATTTGAAGAAACTAGCTGATAATAATCGTTTTCAAGTGTTGGTGCAGCTATACATGTCGAATTTAACCCACGGTTTGGTGGATTCTGGGCATATTTACGCCATGCAAGCAGCAGGGGGGTTGGTCAGTGGGACGTCGTATCAGAAGGAACTGTTGTCCGGATTGCAACACATTTCGTATATGAAGAGGTTGCTGCATATGTCGAATTATCCAGCCATGTTGAAGGAAATTATGGAGATCGCCAAACTGGTTTTCAACAAGAACCGAATGAGGTAAGTGATTTGTGGGCGACCTCTCAATTTATCACTAAATTACAACTTATCCTTGTTTGAGAAGGCGGTTTATCGCCATATATCCTTATTTTCGCATTCTACTCGTGGTGCTCTGAAGTCTGAAGGCATAATGGGGTTGCCTTGCGAGTGGATTGAACTTAAAAAAAATAACCTCTAGCGAATTTTGCGGATATTAATGACACCACTGATCGGTGAAGTTATCACCTGAAACAGAACTGATAACCAACCATATTTTAGGTTTAAGTTCGATAAATTGAAATTTCGAATAGCAAAAACCAAAATTTCTTGAAAAAAAATGTTGAAATTTACCAAAAGTAGGGAGGGAAAAAATAAAAATTATTCATTCAAAGTCAAATTTCGAAATTGAAAATCATTTAAAGTTGGTTGCATTTATTGTTTTAGGTGCGCTTTAAATCTTCGTCCCGATACCCAACAAGAAGCCCTGAAGTCATTCGAGCAGTTCATCTCCCAAATACCGGGTCACAATCAAGAAGTTCAAGAAAGAACCTACGTGACTGGCAAAGTGTGGGCTCCTAAGGACGCCGTCCACTGTCAGCATCACATCTTGAACACTTCCGTCCATTTCTGCAGTAAATCCATCCTGGCCGCCCCTTACACTCATCCTGACTATGCAAAACTTCGAGTGTTATCTCGCCTTCTAACCGCTAAGTACCTCCATCCGGAAGTTAGGGAAAAACAAGGAGCTTACGGCGGTGGCGCCAAAATTTCAACAGATGGAGTTTTCTCGTTTTACAGCTATAGGGATCCCCACAATTTAAAAACTTTGGATGCTTTTGACAATTCGTATAATTGGGCGCTAAATGAGCTAGATAAAATAACTCAACAGGATATTTTGGAAGCGAAATTGGGGGTGTTTCAGTCTGTTGATTCCCCGATTCCTCCAAGTTCGAAAGGCTGTGATGAATTTTTCAGACGTTTGACGCCCGATATTTTGCAAAAGCATCGTGCTGATTTAATTCTTGTGAATAAGGACGCTTTAAGGGATGTAGCGGATAGGTATTTATCGAAGGATAGCGCCACTTTATCTGGTAAGGTAGTCTTGGGGCCAAAGGGCGAATGGGACACAAGCAAGAGAGCCAGTGAAATGTGGACTGTTGTTGAAAATGTGTAACTTGTTCTAATGTTTTATCTATTTATTATGATCTAATAAAGATTTGTTACCTAATCTTTTTTTTTTTAACTACAAGAGGCTATCAAATATAAACCCGAATCCTTCTGTTGTTAAACGAATTTTAGCAATAACTAGAAAGTTAAAAAGAAATCAGGATTAAGTGGAAATTTTGAGAGTGTTCAACATTTATAAATTAATTTAAAATTTTGTTTCGTTTAATTCGAACATCAAATTAATGAATATAATTGAACTTGAAATTTTGCTCTTTGACTGAACACTTTTAGAAAACAAGTCGACATTGAGGATTAATGTTGACATTTCAAAAAAAACTGTAAAATATGCTTAACACGTTGACTGCCATAAAAAATTTTCCTGAGCTCATTGGCTCCATGAGTCCGTTTGATTTATTGGCCCCATCGAACCAATGTGGCGTGAAACGTGTTAAACTTAAAAGTTCGAAACAAGGCGAAAGTTTTCCTCTTTCCATTCGAAACAATGCGAATTTTCTAAAATAAAAATGTAAACAAATGTCGAAGGAAAAATCGAAATTTTGAAAAAAAAAACCTAGCAGATATGTACTTTGGAAAGTGCTTTGTTGCAGCGGAATTCTGTTGCTTATTGGACTTTGGTCATGCTTTGTAAACATTTTTATGTTTTAGAATATGTCCTTGCCTCAAAATTACAACAATGTGGAATACTTTCGAGACGTAGTTAATTTCCTTAAACGATACCAGTGGATGTACAATTACCCAAACACTCACATTCTAGTACAAAACGTTTTTGATTACTTTCCAAACGATTGGGTGGCTTATCTCAAAAGTCTTTCGCTTGAAGAATTCAATAATTTTCCTTTGGGAGTATCCAAGGTTAGTAAAAGCAAACCTCCATCAGGAGATAGTTAAACGTTTTGTGCTTTAGGAATCTTGCCCGGAATCATTGTCAGACTTTTTCAAGGAGATTGATACGTTTAAAATACGGACTAGGCAAAATGTAGATCCTTGCGATTATATTTTTAAGAATAATTCGTGTCTTGGTAGTAAAAAGAAACATGAAATAATTCATTTGGCGTCGTTGGTGTCGAAAGTGTGTCAAAACAACAACGTAAATTCCATAATTGATATTGGATGTGGCTTGGTAAGCAATAAAAATCTAATCAGAAAAAACCCATATTTGATATTCCCAAGTATTTGGCGTGAATGAATTTTTAATATCTTGTTTAATAAAATATTCCAGTGTTTAAATAAATGATATTGGTCAAAATTTTCATTTATTTAAACACAAATTGGATATTTTATTAAGCAGGATGGAGGAGATATTGAGGATTCAAAAATATGGTGCATATAAGCCACATTTTAACTCCTCAATATTCTGCTGTACAATTTCTGGGAAAGGATGGAAATACATTAAAAAACAAATTAATTTGATGCCCATGAATCTGGTAAAACATCTAATAATATTGATTGGGAGTAATAGAATATATCTTATTTGACATTATTTTTCTAGGGCTACTTATCACATCTTCTTTTTGAAAAATATAATTACCAAATTTTGGGAATCGAAGGTAGTGACAGGATTTACAATTTGGCGCTTAAAAATCAAGAAAAACATCATCCAAAGGCCAAATCCTCAGTCAAGTTTGTTAAACACTACGTGACGCCCCAATCCTTACTTGATATGTCTAGTTTGATCAAGGAACACTTGGGGGCTTCAGTCTGTATTACCGGGCTCCACGTCTGCGCTGATCTCAGTATCATCATCCTGAACATTTTCGCTGAAATTCAATCAGCTAGATGTTTAGTTATAATGCCATGTTGTTACCATCGACTGGAAGTCAATCACGAAGATGACAACAAAATGATCTTTACTAATTTTCCTGCTAGTGATGCACTAAGAACAGTTTTCACAGATTTGGGTGCTATCGCTTTTCTAAGGCGCCCGTTTCTAAGATTGGCATGTCAACAGACAATAGGTAGCTTTACAAAGATGAGCAAAACAGAGCACGATGTACATTCCAAAAATTTACTCTTTAGAGCAGTTTTGGAACTTGTGGCCCATGAAGAAAATTGCACAGTGGTGAGAACAAAAAGAAAAAGTGGAAGATCTCAGGCTGAAAGTTGCATAATTGAACATTTTATTGAGAATTTGCCACACACTCATAAATTTAAATATAAAATGACTGGAGAAGTGATAGATTTAGAAGATACTTTGATTAGGGAAAAAATATTGGAGAAATGGAAGCAACATGAGGATCAGTGCGAGTTAATGGAAATACTTACAGGTTTCCAAGCAGCGTTGCAAAGTGTGTGTGAAAACATGTTATTACTTGACAGGATTAACCTATTAGAAGAAAAAGGAATACATTGTTACGTAGAGAAAGTAGTTGATGACGATATTTCCCCCAGATGCCACGCGTTGGTTGCCATGAAGGAAAAATGCTGACATTTCGAGACATCTCTTTGAATAATCATTAGCAACAAATTATGGAATACCATTGGTAATGACAACCACTATATAATTAATGAAAACAGTGTTAATCATTTTATTTTTATTCATTCATTTGATTCAAAAGATGAACTCATTTTGTTCAGAAGATGAATTAAACAAAGAAGAATAATCCATATAAAAGAAAGTCATGTTAGTTACATCATTTATAACTCCACGGCTAAACGGATTTTTATCGTTTTTGCTTTGTTGAATTTGTCTCGGTCCCCGATAGCAGGATAGATACTAAAATATTAAAAAAATTCACGAAATTTATTTTTAAAAGGAATCCGTGTTTAGCGCCATCTCTGATTCATAACAGGAACATGACAGAAGCATTGTAATCAGTTTCCAGTAGATGACGCTGTGTCATTGACATTTATAACTTCAGAATGGTTGGACGGATTTTTATGGTCTTTGCTTTGTTGGATTTGTCTCGGACTTGAATAGTCAGAAAAATGTTAAAATATGTAAAAAATTCACGATTTTTTTTAAAATAAGGAATTCGTGTACAGCGCCATCTCTGATTCATAATAGAAACATGACAGAAACGTATAGCAACCTACACTAACCGTAATGTGTTGTAACCAGTTTCCAGTAGATGGCGCTGTACCTTCTTTGATTATGACCGGTTTTTCGCGAAGGATTTACTAAGAAACGGGCACAGGATGATTTATGTGCGAACGTATTAATATTTTAATATAAAATTTAATTCAGCTAATAAGGTAACACAATATTTATTGATTCTGAGGCGGTACGAAGTTCGCCAAGGACAGCTAGTGCTCTATAAATAGGAAAACATTCGACAGAATTAGAGACTGTCATATTTTTTTATTTGGTTTAAGTTACGTTGAGTCGAGTTTCCCACACTCTGCTTTATCTTGACAAACTCAAATGTTCCAATTTTCTTGCTAAAACTTTGCAAAATATAGCCAAGAAATTTCGATTTTGTTTAATTTATTCAAAATTTCGATTTTTTTTTTGAGAAGGTCCAAGTTTTAAAAATACAATTTTATTTTTTTTTTAGTTTTCAACATATAAGTTGGAAACTTCTATTTTTAGAACTATTTTTTTTTTAACGGCCACATAATTCTAACAATTTTTTTTACAAATTTTGATTTTTTTCTCCATATAACAAGCATAAACTTGGATTCTTTAATTATTTTCCTAAAAATTGAGAAGTTGGAATTAAAAATTCAGTTAAAAGTGATAAAAGCACAAAGTGACTCAAAAAAGAATATATTTAAAAATATATAATAAAATTAGAGCTATAAAATATCAAGCTACAGCTAAATATCGGATTTTAATAAATTATCCTTCAATTGAACCTTTTCTCCTGGTTTAAATGCTGGCATGCCTAAATAGGGACAACTAGCACATCTAAAGGCATCTCCCAAATAACACTAAAAAAAAAATAATTATGAATATCATCAACTTTTATCCAATTCACATACATTGCCGCATGACGACTTGGGTGCATTAGAAGTATCAACAACAGCTCCAGATTTAGCTTCTTGTGCAAGCTCCTCAGCAAGGCCACATGAGCAATCTTTGCAAGCCTTTCTCTTACCTGTTGTGCCACAAACTAAAACAAAGATAAAATAGATCAGCACTAGGTCTGTTGCACACAGACGGAATCTTGATTAGGTTTCTGATTTACAACTTATGTAATACAAGTGAATCCTGAAGGACTAAGAATTACGTCACTCAAAACATACTCAAGGATCTCTGTTGAACGTGTTATAAAAATGTGGTCATGTTTGTGTCTAAATCTTGAATTCTTGATTCAGAAACGTAATTCTACTCATGTTGACAGCGTTAAACTAAGGTTGCCAGATTGTCAGTATTTAAAAACTGAACAGAGCTCCTCAGTTAATATAATTTTCACTTTCCATACTTGAGTTTCTAAAATACCTTTATTTCGTGAGGACCTTTCCTCACTTAATATTTTCCGTACTTTGACTTTAGTCTTTGAAAGTAACTTTTGACAAACCAAGAAAAAAAAGTACTACATTCATCTCCTTATAATCTCATCTAAATTACCAAACAAATCTATGTTTGGTCCACCCTTAATTCCGGGTACAAACACTGCTCAATTACTGAACAGTCCATCCAGGTGATATCCGCATGTCTGGCAATTCTACATCAAACACAATTTATATTACCTCTCAAATCACTAGGATCGGGTTTCTTCAAATCTTCTTCATCTAATAAGTTATCAGGGTCAATTAATTCTTCCTCCTGATCGTCGTCTTCCAGTTTCCAAACCGTCGCTTTTGAAGACGTTTTAAGGTTAAGCTTTGCAGATGAACCTAACTCATAATTGGGGGTAAAAGCCACCAGACCTTCCCCTTCTTGAAAGTTCATATTAACATATCCTGACACGGTAAGTATAAACTTAACATTGTTGACATCTTTAATAGGTTGGCTAATAACCAGTTTCGAGCCAGGTGTTTGAAATTTGATTAGTTTTAGGAACAGGTCTTGCGTTAATTTTTCTTCACTTGCGAATACTAGAATCAAATTTTTGGAAGATTCTGGAACATCTGAAAATTCAGAGATTAGATTTGGAAAGATGATTAGGTGATTAGGCTCGGAAAGATGATTAGATAGAAATAGGATTACCATCAAAATTGGAAATATCTCTCAATGTAATGTTACTTTTGATGTGTGCGTCAAACTTTGATTTATCTTCAGTTATTAACAGTACATTTTCTGCGTCCGATATCTTATTCAAACAATCCATATTTACTGTGCGAAATTTCAAATCACTAAGTTTCAAATATTAGAATCCTTCCAGTTATCTTCCAAAACACTTGGTTTTTAAATGTCAACTGTCAATCGATGACTCATAACCACTTTGGTATGAAAGCGATTTTTTAGTGCGACAATGGTACCAGAGATACAAAAATAGTGATGTCATTGCCGCCATCTTTATGATAGTAAGAATTGTTGCCAGATAGTTTTAATGGTAGATCTACATTAGTTTTATTTGCAAAGGTTTTAATAAACTTACTGTTGATCTATACTTTTTTACTATCCTTGTTGCGCCCTTGGAAAAATTTCGCCTCAATCTATTCATTCATTTGCAGTGAAGAACTTTTTTTAGTCATCGGTCAGACGAAAATAAAGTTTCATCAATTTGTTTTATAGTCGTATAGTGGAAGTCATCCATTTTATTTTACCGAGAAAATATCAATTATTTAAATGAAATAAACAAAAACTCTAAATGTCCATTTTTTGTTTTCAACATCTATAATTTTCCATAGCTTTTCGTTCGGGAATATACCGTTTTCATCTGTAACTGGGTGGGCAGTTTTTGACAGTAAAAAGTTTAAATTCCACAGTTATGTAAAATGTAGATATTTTTAAAATATACACTTAGGGTTATTATTATGAGAAAATCGAAATTTCGAAGACCGAAAATTCGTAAAACAATCTTCGAGAGAAAAGAATTTCCAAATGAAAAGATTAAAAAACCTTTTTAAAATAAAGCGAAACCTAAAGTATGCCTATTTTTCCACAAACAAACATAGAGAAAAAAAATATGTCTGTGATTCATATGTCAAAGCCAAGTTCTTGGTAAAAGAAATTTGTCTTTGGTTTTAACCTAAAAGTGTACTTGTAAATAAAAAAATATCTAGAATATTAATTACTAAAAAATAACAAAATAATGGACGTACTTAATTTTGATCAACCTAAATACGAAACAAATATAGGAATTAACTTTGTTGCCAACAGCAACTTGAATGGTATATGTAGAATTTGTCTGGGAAGTCAAGAAAATGGAAAAATGTGTAACATATTTGAAGGTGCGAAGCCTTTAGCTTGTATTATCATGCTGTGCGCCGCAGTGCAGGTAGATTGGCCCAAATTAACAAATAAAGAGTCTAATTTGGTATTTTAAGGCAAACCACGGGGATGGCCTTCCGAATACAATCTGCCAAAAATGCCTAGTAAAACTAAATGTTGCTTGGGACTTTAAAATGCAATGCGAAAGCTCTGACAGCAAATTACGACAGTATTTTTCAAACTCAAGTATTATTCAATTAGTTGATGATCCGAGAAAGGACTTTCAGTGTAACTTTGAACTACCAAATGTGGCATATACTAACTTATATTCGAGCGTAAGAATAAGGTAAATGATAATTCGGGCCTAGTTGACTAATTGTTGCAGGAAACTAATTCAAGTGTAGAAGTTGAAGTATCTAAAAGTGATAAGGTGACCACTTCAAAGAAAAAGGTTAAGCAAAAAATTGAAAAGGCAAAAGAGGCAAAAATACATCAGTGTGAGACCTGCGGGAAAATATTTAATAGACGAGAGTATCTTACACAGCATATTAGGATACATACAGGTGCTTTTGTAGTTTCACATTTATCATACTAGTGATAACAACGAACATTTGAATCCTTTTACTGTATTAAAAACCACTATGTTTAATTAAGGGATTTGTAGCTTGATGAGGTTTATTAATAAAAAATTGGTTTTAGGCGAGAAACCATATCGTTGTCATTTATGTGAAAAAAGATTCGTTAATTCTGGTCATTTAACAACCCACATGAGGACTCATACTGGGGATAAACCACATAGATGTAGCCTGTGCCCAAAGGCATTTTCTACCAAACAGGAATTAAATAAGCACACAATGGTTAGTATTTTATGTTATGCCAGCTCTTCACTCTTGCCGAAACAGTACAAGGGGAGGTGGGCGTGAGAGTGTAAAATTTTGACTCGCTCTGTCTCCGTTTGGCTTGAAGGTGTTCCGTGTCAAGTCAATTTTTTGGGCCCGATTCGAAGGAAACAAGTTGTATCAACGCATGAGAAGTGAGAGGATAGAGAAGCGCTCTCAGTCATATTGGCCCTGTCAAATGTCTCGTAACTCTTCGGCAAGAGTAAAGATAGATAGAATAAGTGTGCTGTTAGATTAGATACAATAAATGTGCTGTTAAATTCAATACAGTTATTGTGTTGTCAACCGTATGACAAGAAAAAATTGTTGTTTTTAAAGTATAAATATTTTTGTTTGTTTAGGTGCACAAGGGAATTCGACCATTTGAGTGCAACACATGCGGCAAGAGGTTTGGCAGCTCGAGTAATCTTTATTCACATTTAAAGCATCACACCGGTGAAAAAAATTTTACTTGTGAGCAGTGCGGTAAACATTTTTACACAAAGCAAGAGTTAAAGCAGCATTACGTTATTCACACTGGGGAAAAGGCTTTTCTGTGTGAATTTTGCAATAAAAGATTTTCACAAATCGCCCACTTAAAAAGACATCTAAAATTACACAGTTAACATCATTGGATGTGTTAATTAAAAAGAAAAAGAGGAGAAATGAGTACAGTGAACTCATTTGATCATCAATTTCCTTTTCGAAACGATTGGAAGTTGTTTTGGAAACGTGGATTAGGGGAATCGATTTCATTAGTACACACCCACCTAAAAAAATCGAAGGAAAAATTAAAATGCTCTTTATTTGTAGTGTTTTGTAAGTCGCTTCATTTCTATTAAGTTACAAAAACTGCATTTTTTATCTTTAAAATGGTTGTAAAAGCAGACTAATGTTTTAAATAAAAATTGTGAACCTTAGGTGTACTTATTTTGATTATTTAATTTGGAAAGTGGAAGTATGAAGAGAAAAAAAAATTTCCATAAATGTCCTAGTGGAAGTTTCTTTTAACTCGAAATTTCAACTTAAGCCTCGATAATTCGAGGAAAAAATGTCGATACAGTGGAAATTGAAACCCGAAAGCAACTTAAGCTTAAAATTCAAATGTTTTTTCTCGGAATTCAAATAGTAAAGCACAAAACTGTGTCTCTGTAAACCCAGAGTTTATGAAAAAAGTTAAGTAAAGATATCTTATCAATTATTCGATTTACTTTTAACGAAAATGATGAAAGTATGACAGTTTTAAGATTGCTCGTATTTTATTGTTCTAAGAGTAATCGTCCGGGGGCGTATCGAATCTTAGACTTGCTGATGGCAGCAACATTGTAGTTATTGGGTTACTGGCACTGGAGTAACGATCACAGAACATCAAACGTCATTTTTAAATCTAAGTACCTGTCATCTGTTATGACGTTAACTGTCACCACTGCAATAAACAAGATCGTATTTTGAAGAATTAAATAATAAAAATGAGCTTTTTGGCCGACGTTCTTAAAACTGCCGAGAAAGTCGACTTAGAACATCTCAACGAAAACGTTCCCGTGCTGCACAATGCGGTGGAAACATTAAAGTTCGAAATAGAGACGTTCCTGGAGAAAGTGTACGTGAAATTCGCCGAACGACCTACCGTTAACGCAAATTTCCTGAACAAGGCGCGCAAATTAGAGCAAGAATTGAATACCCTAAGCGCGACGTTGAGTAGGGGCCTAGGGGGAAGTGCCGAACTTATTAGCAGCTTTGAGAAACATTCCAATTTGCTGCAGAAAACAAACTATAAATTGGATTTGATTCAGAAAGTAGGGGAAATACACGAATTGTTGAGGCAGCTAACGAATTTACAACACTTGGGAAAGTATGTGGAATTGGTTGACACAGTGGGTAAACTTAAGGATAAATTTGATGAAATTTCATCTGTAATGTCGCTAGTTTCCAACCCTTTGGTTATTACGAAGTTAAAAGAGGTTATACAAAACAAAGAATTGGAGGTGATTTTATTGTTAAAACATGTTTTTGAGGAGCACTGCATATTAATTGTAGACAATTCATCTGCTGTTTTAAAATTTAAAAACCACCAAGATGAATTATGTGAAGTACTTGTTGCGCTTTATAAGTTTGACAACTTAGATGTTTTGATGCAAATTGCGAAATTTCTTTGGGATCATTGTTTTGTTCCAGTTGTAGAATCTAATGTAGAAGTTGTAGTTAACGAAGGTGGTGATTACAATGTATTAAAAATACAAATAAATGACTCAAGCATTCCCACTTATAATCAAGTATTTAGTAATATTCAGCACATCGTTGCATATTTAAAGGCACACTTTTATTTAAAATTAGATGATGATTTATCCACCTTGAAATATATTGGGGAAATTTTGCGGGACAACTTATCAGAGTTGCTTATTAAAAGATGTTTACAAAACACTATCCCGTCGAGTAAAGAGGAGCTTATAAAGTATAACACGGTTATAGATGCGACTGAAATTCTGGAATCCTTTCTTAAAGATGCGGAAATATTCACTGACGAGACTACATCCGTTTACGAGTATGTAAAGAATGCAGATACATTATTTATAAATAAAAAGTGTCAAACATGTCTCAAGCAAGCTGAGGAAATTATGAAAAAAGATTT
Source organism: Dastarcus helophoroides (assembly GCA_028583605.1). NCBI lineage: Eukaryota > Metazoa > Arthropoda > Insecta > Coleoptera > Bothrideridae > Dastarcus > Dastarcus helophoroides. The sequence goes on along the minus strand of CM053337.1, from coordinate 10,330,034 downwards.
ACACGAAATAAAGGAAGTCGGAATTACTTCTAACAATTTAAGTAGCATCGAAGTGACTGAAGGATTTCCTCGTTGTACAATTTCCGTGAGTGCCGAGCGATTGCTGACGCTTTGCGAAAGCATACTTCGCGAAGCTTTAGATCAAACGAATACAGCCCCACAATTAGTGTGCACCATACAGAAAATACTGTTAATGTATGTGCACTTTGTTCCCGAATATCACAAGAAGCTGCTGCAAACCATCCCGCAGCAAGTCGGACTCTTTCACAACAACTGCAAATATTTAGCTTTCAATTTGAGAACTTGGAATGAGAAGTATCTGGAAAAATTGTCTGGAATTTTACCCACCTCGGGACCATATTTTAAGCACGAAATTTTCGAACTGGAGAAAGTTTCTGATAACTTATTTAAAACATTCGTAGAAGAGCAAATAGAACAGATTAAGACGATAATGAAAGAAGCTGATTTAGATAATAGGCAGATTTTAGCAAAACTTGAGCCAACTACTGAAAAGCATGTCAGGCAGTGCTTGCGACAACAGGAGTTATTAAAAACAGTTTGGCAGAAGGTGCTACGGTATGAAGTTTATAATAAAACTTTGGGGTTGATCTTGGACTCTCTTTGTCAGTTTTTAATTAAAGCAACATTGAAATATGAGGACATTGAGGTTGAAGGTGCCGAACAGCTTGTCGATTTGTTAAAAATTATTACAAATAGGGGACCGAAGTTGTTCACTGATCCAAAGGAAATCCACATATTTGTACCATCTTGGTACAAGTTTAACGAGTTGATATTTGTCCTTAATGCGACGCTTGTGGATATCGATGATAGGTGGGCAGATGGTAAGGGGCCGTTGGCCTTGCAGTTCAAGCCTTCGGAGTTGAGGTCACTTATTAAGGCTCTGTTTCAAAATACTGATAGAAGAGCCGCGTTATTGTCGAAAATAAGAGACTGAATACTTAACACATGAATGAGAAGTGTAAGATAAATATTTTTCTATTCTGTTAAAATATGTTTGTATATAAATGAATATACAGTTTTAGTAACACAACCATTTAGTTTTCCCTTAAAACTACTAAATTTAAATATTTATATTAAAAAAATTAAATAATAAAACATAAATCCCATATTGTTTCCTAGTTTTCATTTATTAATGAAAGCAATAGAAACTATAGATTGAGAGAAGTTTCAATTTCAGCTGAAACTTCAAACAAATTTCAATATTCCAAAAAAAGATTAAAAATTTCAGAAAAAACACTGGATTTACTTATTAAGAGTTAATACTTTTGTATTAAACCTTATGAATTGATATTTTTATCGATTTTAAAGTTAAATTTTGGAAAAACTTCTATTCTACAATCATTTCCAGTGAATATTAATAATCTGCACTTTTTGTATGACTATATAGGATTTCTTTGAAAAACACAGAACGGAAGTCTTAATAAAAATTTTAATTACAATACAGAATGTATTCTGAACAGCTCACTTGGAGGGTAACGAAGAGGTTTCATTAAATAACACAAATTGTAAATTCTGCAACTAATACTAGCTGATTAAATTTTCTATGGCTGTCAACATAAAAAATTCAATACAATTAGCTAAATTTACTTAATATAATTTATTTTTTCCAGTCATCCTTTTCATAGTCCCATTTGGAGGCAAGACCCTGAACAGGATTTACTTGTAAATCGATCATACGTCTGAATGCAGCTTCCCTATATTCCTTGTTGAATGAAATTGGTAATGGGCTATATACTGTAATTAATCCAAATTAGAATTCTTCTTAACGTTATAAATAAGTCATACCGAAAGTCTTTGCACCATAGAACAACCATAAAGCAGCCGAAACTACAACTAATGCAAGACCAACTATCTGCTTCCATTCTCCTGTGGGAGCTTGGAATTCGGCAAACGTCTGACGGAAAGACGCCCTATACAGGGCTTTCTTCTCAGCTGAGCTCAGTTTGTGCCAATCACCCTTTTCTTTCTCACGAAGAGTCTGGAATTGCAACTTGGCATAAAAAAATCTTCAAGAGTATAAATTTACCTTGAGATCGGTAGTTGGTTCTTGCCATCTTACAGCTGGAAACGGGAAATCTGCTCTGTCGATGTATATGGGTTGACCGTTGACTCCAAAACCGACTACTTCTCGGTTGCCAATAAGATGCTTATAATCTGGAGCAGCTCCACCGCTCATAGCGACCGCCCCGGTGGGGATTTTAGGAGTTTTGAGGGCCCTGGCCCCTAGGATAAGAATACGACTTGCCATTTCCTAAAATTGAGCAAAGGTTAGGATTGTTACATAATATCGAATTACCGCATTTGTCGACGAAATACGAGCAAAAATGTTCAAATCGTATAAAACAGGTAAAGGGGTAATGAGACTAGGTCTTTTTTATCCTGTTATAGCTAAATTATTGCGTATAGGCCAATGAATTGGTAATGCGAGTTATAGTTTTCAAGTGGTCAAATTACCTCTGAAAATTGGATGTGAAGGTTAATTAACAAGCTTTATATGATAACAATGGGAACGAAGAGGTAATTGAAACAAAATAAAGGAATTTATCCACTTTGATCAATTTTAAAAATAAACACCAACTCACCTTTTGCAACCTCCCAAAATGGCGTCAACTATTTTAGACCACAGAACATTCTCTTAATTGTCTACCTCAGTACCTCATAGTTGCACAGAGAAATGTTGTCTTTGGTTAGCTGGCACTAGTGCGCTCTTGAAAATATCTGATGTGCCTTATAATTTTGTGTTTAAATACAAATTTCAGTATCGGCCGATTTTACGATCGTTTATTTACGATTTGTGTATAAAATTATTGTCGGTGATTGTCCGATTAGGAAATCTTTCATGTGCTCCCTGACTTCAAAAAGGTTGAGAACCACTAGAATTAGCATAGAAACCATAAAGACTGAATAGTGCTGGTGGGCACATCTTCGTTGAGTCGTCTTGAATGTGATGCGTCATAGACTTTTAATAAATCAGTTCATTTCAGATAAATCTGCATAAGAGTAGACTGTGGACTTCTAATTGTGTAGTGGCAACAACAGAAACTACTAATATTTAGACATGTTGGTGTGGCAGCTCTTTTTCATTTCATAATAATGTTCTGTGTTCTTAAAATTCTAACCTAAAATCATTAAATGTTTTGATTTGTTGTCGGTTGTTTTAAAAGTGATTATTTTATATTTGATGTCAATTTCTGTTGAAAATTATTAAATTGTAAGTAAAAATAATATTAATAGTATGGTTAACATTTATTCCCATTATTTATGATAAATATCCCCCGAAATATAGGCAACACATTAATCATCACTTTGGTTCTGGTGATTTATTTAGAACTTGCCTAAAGGTTAATTTAAAACTTCATACCCTACCCTACTGAAGATTAGATATGATCGATATTCATCGATGGTGAATGAACATCGATGTTTAGTGGAGAAACATCGATGCTTTAATATCGATGTTAGGTTTTCGATAATATTGACACATCGATGTTATGAGAATAAAATCGGAATATCGATATCTATACACTCTAAGTCTAGGGCTAGCCAACTAGCGGATTAGGTTTAACAAGTGTTGCTGATTAATGTTGTTATTAGTATTATTTCACCTTCACCCATTTTACACTAGATGACGCTGATCGATGTAACCAGATTAAAACTAACAAAATAAAAAACTGCCAATTTTAAGCCAGGGTCAACTTTTTTTCTTATCTAAGAATAAAGTGGGAGCGAGTGTTAGTAGAAGTTAAATTTTTTTTGTAATGAAACTTCGAAAACGAAATAACAGGTATAGTAAATATACCCTATATTGTAATCTATGTCCGTTTAGGAAACTCAAACTTTTGCAGTAATGTAACCCAACAATCTACCATGAATTTGCTTACGTCGCTTACTATATGTATACCTTGTAATAAAATGGATCGTTTTTTTTTTTACATAAAACATCGATGTTTTCGGACATCGATATTTTTCTTTCGATATTCATCGTACATCGATACTTTTAATCGAAGTTAATACTGATGTCAATATCGATGTTTTTCTAATATCGATCATCCCTGCTGCAGATTTATCTGAAATGGACAAATGAAGAGGGTTTCTCAAATAAAATTTGATTTCATAAACTTATAACTCATTTGGATTTAAGTCAAATAAAAGTCTGAATTTTCTTTCTTTCCATGTTTAACATGATAATATAATTATTGAAAAGAAAATGTCAAAACACCCACATCAAAGTTTAAAAAAAAAGTAAGTATAAGCTTAAAAAAAAATTCGACTTTATACTCCAAATTTTGAGAAAAAAGTCGAAATTGCAACAAAAAAGTCGAAATTTCGAGGAAAAAGGTGTAAATTTCGAGATTAAAGTCAAAATTTCAAGAAAAGTGTCGACATTTTTATACAACATTTTTTTTTAATCCCCATCTTTGTACGCTTTTGCAGTTTTACGTTTTTTCAAAATTGTAAGTTTAAAGATAAATCATTTATGTTTTAACTTCGACTTCTAATTCGATATTTAGAAAATTAGTTAAATATCGACAAAAAAATCTTAGAAAAGCTAACTTCCCAGACAGTCAAATTGGAAACAAACCCTGAATACATCAATAAAAATTTATCAAAATCGAGACGTTTTCAAGAAATTTCGAATTTTCTAACAGAAAGTCGATTGTTCTAGTTTACCTTAAACTGGGTGATGCGCAGCAGTGATCCATTAAACATATTTCCTTCGATTTTCATTGGTAGCAGCAGTCTCTCCATTCATGATTTTACAAAAACCACCTTCTAGATGCTGTGAGGTACTTTTTTAAGTGAGTTAATTATCCTTATTCCAGTATCCATGCCTTCATCGAAATTTTATTTTATCTGTGACCAAAATTTATTGTTTTATGGTCGAAGGTATTCTGTGGTCGAAATGAACGCCATGTTTTGTGAAAGGAACATAGACCTTTAAGATATCTGTCTAAGGCTGATTATTCTAATGTTGGCTATATGTGAAAATGACAGCTATTTTTTGTGGCGAGTGACCTTGATCCGGGAAGAGGTTGTGTTTTCGGCTGTGTTCTTTGTATATATTTGGTGAAAAGTTCCTTATGCAAAAATCTTGGGGTGTATTTCTTACACCGGTCTTTCAACCCCGACAAGACAAAACTAAACGGCAAGTGTCTATCAAAGACGGCATATTAGAGTGCATTTCCGAGATGTAATGAGTCGTCCTTTATCATTTTAATCACTTAATCAGTTTCCTTATTTACATCTAATAAGTCTGTTTGTTTGTTGAATGTTAAATAGTGCAGCTGCTTTTCGCACAATAATGATTATTTGTGTTTCTTAAGAATTATATTTGGATTAATGTGTGTTTCTTGCTGTAAATGTTTTGACAAGTTCGGTCTTGCGGCTTTTATTTATTTATATTTTAGATGGCTGCTGTAACTGAATTATGGGTATCATGGTTTAGTTGTTGTATTGCCCAACCTCAGAAAAGAAGACATCGGATAGACAGGTTTGTGGGTTCTGTGTAATTGTCAAATTTTTAGGATAAGAGTATCAAACTATTAAAATAATTTTTGTATAATTCAAGACGAGTCAATAAGGATCTCAGAGTCAAAAAGAGCATCAACACTGTATTCACTAAATAAATAATTTCTCAACATAGTTATGAGGGCAAAACGGTTCCTAATGCTTGTAAAAGATTTATTACATTACACCAGTTCATAAGTTACAATAAAACTCTTTGTATTTCGCTGTTCTGGTTAAATTGTTTATTTTTTTCAAATTTTTGGTTCTTTTTAAAAAATTTCAACAATTTTCTAGAAATTTGACACCTTTCTAGTCAACTTAATAGCTCAATATTCCCTGCACATCACAATTGGGAGGTCAAAGCAGAAATTTAGAACCTGATTTTAAGATATTAAACTTTTTTAGGAACCTCTATTTTAGGCACAAAATTTCGATTTTGGATTGAAAATTTTAACTTTATTCTTAACATTTCTGCTTTAAAGTGGATATAAAAAGCCAGAAATTCGTTTATTATTTTCAAATGTTGACTATTTCATCCTGCGTCTTCGAGTTTAATCGCTTATATTTTAAATTCTAAATTTTCACCTTTATTTCAAAATTTCGAATGTGGAGTCGAATTTTCGCAATTCTGAGAAGACTAGTTTTTCAAAAGGGTTGTAAAAGTTGCCCTAAAAAAGTAGAATGTGTCAATTTATGAAGAAACAATATTTACAGGTCAATGATAGGTTTGCCCACCAATTTTCAACACACTGGCCATGTTGGTAGTGGTGACATAGAAATGCCTGGTGATCAATTGAAAGCTTTGCAAAACCAATTAAAAAGTAAAGGAGGATACGATACTACTTATAAGGTATAAAACATTTTTTTTTGCATTTTTTTTTTGTTTATATGATGACATTTTCAGGAACCCGATTGGTGCCAATAATGCTGTCAAATTTATCACAGTGTCATAACCAAGTGAATATTAGTATTTATTTTTATTTTGATGGTATTATAGTTTTATTATTACATCAAGTTTTAACTGTATATAAGTTATGTTATATATTGTTTTCGATTGTACATATCTTTTGTTAATTTTTTTCATTTATGTCATATTCATTTATTCAGAATTACGCATGCTGATTATCATAGTTGTTAATTTAAAGAACTTCTATCCAAAGACATATTTTGTTTTCTATTTAGGTTTAACTATTTAACGAATATTTAAGTTGAATTAATTTATTAATCGATCCTTGGGTGCTTTAATGTAATCAAAATGTTGACTGAACTATATTTTAAATTTCTCAGGTAGTTGTTAAAATTTTAAACAGGTAATAACTTTCAACTTTATCAGTTCCTACACTTCGAAAACTTCCCTCCAGACTTTTACTGCCGTTAGGTGTGCGGAATGACGTACAAAACTTATTATATTTTATCTATAGCAAAACAAAATTTTTCTATTATATTTGATATGATTAAGGAAGAGTAAGATAAATCTTTGAAGACTGATGTAATTTTGTAGGTTATTTTACATCAGGGGGGTGGAAATTATAAACCTTTGGACATTAACTTCACAGAGTTATGAATATCAAATAATTAATATAAAATTGTCATTCACTACTCATCAGTAATTCTTTCATTTGGGTTCACATCACATAAAAATAGAACAGTTTGTAATAAATTTCCCAAAATTGATGCTCTATTGTTAAGACTGCTGGTGATCATTTACACAAAATGTATACGTAATTACGTATCCTTTCCATGGCTAAACGTGTTTAGTTATGGACATATGCATAGATAACGCATCTATAAGTCACAAAATGACATATCTACTTTAATACCAAAACGAGTTCTTCAGTTATTAATTACCAAAACGAGTTTTTCAGTCATTAATCACCAAAACGAGTTTTTCAGTTATTAATCACCAAAACGAGTTTTTCAGTTATTAAATAAGTCTACAAAATGATTTCATGAAGATACTTCTGCCACATATCACTCGACAGGTTGTAGAATCACGGCAGCCACTTTACCGCTTCATTTATTATTACCTACAGGATGTTTATGGATTTGTTATACCAAGCACAACTATTATGTTTATTTTAGCAGCAAATTGTTATTAGAACAATGTTGACTCTTAATACTTTGATGCTTGTAAATATTAATCATCTTAGAAATGTTAGTATTCGAAAAAACAAGCAATACTTATGCCTTTCTAATCTAAAAACTAATAATCTTGAATTTACTATGCCTTAAAAATCTAGATCTTATTCACAAAATCTATTACAGCACCAAAGTATTGTTACGAATGTACTTATTAGATTGTAGCAGATATACATATATTGAATAAATAATGAACGAAATTGGCGAGTTTTTCTTTGGGATTTGAGGTAAGAAGTTAAACGACCCGGAACTATTTAAAAGTTTTCAAATATAATTACAAAATAATTTATAGTACTACAAAATATAATGACATATGAGAGATTTTTACATTCATATACATATAAAAATATAACAATTGTTAAATAACACAAGTTTATGCCAAAATATGTAACGTTTAAAGATTTTACATAAAAACTAAATATTATTGAAAGGCAATTTTGTTACTTATCACTAGATGGGTCAAATATGCATCTGCATATTATCTAGTGAATGCAACTGCATATTTGACCTATTTAGTGCATGTAACTCCATATTTGACCCATTTTCATCGATTACTGCGTATTTCACCTAAAATCTAATGATGATGCATATTTTCGTTATATCTATTTACATTATTCGATGGGTACTTAATGACTGAAGTCTTACTAAGCACTGAGTGGGACGTTTTCTCTCCTTGGTTAAAGCAGTCAATCGAAAAATTTTTATTCAACAAGATTGATATCATTTTTTCTTCAAAAATTCTACTTTTGGTCTTTTATTTCACAATTTCGAATTTATTACTAAAATGTGACTCTCTGATCTTATTTAAAATTTTGAATTTTTATCTGAAAATTTTTCGTTTTTTTTTTTAGAATTTCTATTTTTTCAAACGTATTTGTAAATTTCCACTTTTAAAATCCGAATTTCTGCAAATTTTGACTTATCAAAATTTGCCTTTTCCTCAAAATTTGGTCGATCTTTTGATAACAATTTCTTTTTTGGAATTTCTGAATTTTTGTAAAAACACAAAAAGACTAACACAAATTCCATGGCAATTTCAAGATTTTAGAAATTTTTTAAATTCAATTTTCTGAAAATTCTAACTTGTTTCTCAAAATGTTGACATTTATCTCAAAATTCGCATTTTCCTCAAAATTTGGTCGGTCTTCTTTGATAAAAACTTTGAAAATGTTTTTTGAAATTTCTAAATTTTTGTATAACCGCAAAAAATTCTTTGGAAATTTCAAGGTTTTTGAAATTTTTTAAATTCAATTTTCTGAAAATTCCAACTTATCTCTCAAAATGTTGACATTTATTTCAATATTGAAGTCATGCTGGGGCACTTGTCTCCTCCCGATTTAAGCAGTCAAGAGAATATAGATATTCAACCGGAAAATTTAGAGTTTTTCTCAAAATTTGCCCATTTCTTTTCGAAATTTAAGCGAGACATTTTGTATTTATACTAGAATTCGTCTTTTTCTTTAAAGTCACTTTTTTAAAATTTGACTTTCGTTCAAATTTTATATTTTTCATAGACAACTATATTCTCAAATTTGTTTACTTTTTCATAATTTAATTTCATGTGGGAAATTTCTAATGTTTTCTCGAAGTTTCGTCTTTTTGCTCGACATACGACTCTTTGGATTTTCGACTATTTATTCAAAATGCGTAATTTTTTTCTCAAATTTACATTTTATTCCAAAATTCGTCTTCTTTCTAAAATTGACTTTCTTTGGAAAATTTCAAATTTTTTTTTAATATTCGAGCCTCGAAATTTCGACCGCTTTTCTCGAAATTTCGCCTTTCCTACAGTTTCTAGAAATTTCAACTTTTTCCTCGAAATTCATCTTTTTTTTAGAAATTTTGTTCTTTTCTCTTAAAATAATTGTTTTCCCTAAAATTCGGTTTTACTCTTAAAATTCTACTTTTTGGTCTCTTCATTCAAAAATTTTTTATTTTTGAAAACCCGTCATTTTTTCTTCGAATAATAATTTTGAAGAAATAATTTGAAATTTCCAAAACAACAATTCAGAAGGATTCGAATAAATGTTGACAAAAATACAAGATTCTTAAAAAATTCGACGCAATTAAAAAATCTCGAAATAAACGAAATTCATAGAAAAGTAAAATTAAAAACAAAATAAAGGTAGAAAAGCTCATAGAAGATCTATATTTTCAAAAAATAAAATCAATGTTTGAATATGTTGAATTTTGAGAGTCGCAATTTTAAAAAAGTCGACATTTTGAAGTTCTATTTTGAAAAAGAAAGACGAGATTTTCAAAAAACTTTGAAATAATCGAAAAAAGTCCCAATTAAAAAAAATAAGATTTTCAAACTCGAAATATTGAAAAAAAGAAATCAACATTTTGGAAAAAGGCCGAAATTTTCAAAAAAGTCGATCCATCCTGAAATTTGTTGAAAAACTTTTCGATCTCAACTTAAATTTTTGGAAAAATGTCGGAATTTTTAAATCAACACTCAGAGCAAAACAAAATTCAGAATTTATTAAAACTAAATCGATTTTGAGAGAAAAAACTAAATTTTGAGAAAAACTATTAAATTTGGGTCGGCACATGCTAAAAATTTGTCAAAATTGGAAGCAAATTTATTCAAAATGATAACGAATTATTCAAATTAGAAACTTTCGTCACTCTAGAAATAAACGTATCCAAATTAGTAACAATTTTTTTTAAATTAAAACCTATTCAAACGAGAAGCAAACTTATTGAAAATAAAAGCATTTTTTTTCAAACGGGAAGCAATCCCCTAATTAGGAAGCTTTTGAGCTCCTGTTCCCGTCCACCATTTACCGATGGTTCCCTCGAAGGTTGTCCCAAAAAATAAGTAATTGCTAAAGTTAGGAACAGGCTCCGGGATTTACGCATATACAATAATTGCACATTTTTTTAAGAATTGCGACTTCTTTTTCAAAAGTTCGAGTTCAAATTTTGGCTTTTTTCAAAAGATTTTACGTTTGAATTGAAAATTTTCACCATATAATCGAAATTTTGCATAAAAATTCCGTTTTTCAGTAAATGTAGAGTCTTCTCGAGATCTTTCTTCTTAAGCTTTTGAGTTTGACCATTCGATACATTTTTTTCTTATAGGTTTCGAGTTTTTCTCGCAATTTCGATTTTTTTCCGAATCCGAAATTATTCGACTTGAATTTGGAATTTTTATCTTAATCGGAAAATTTCATCTTTTTATTAAAAATTTGGACGTTTTCTAAGACTCGGGGCTTTCTTCTCAAAACTTCGAGAATAGTATTAAAATCGGGGCTTTTTTCGGATTTTGAGTTTGAATTAAACATTTCTAACTTTTAATGGAAATTTTGAATTTAAATTCTATTTTTAATACAATTTTTCTCAAAAGACCTTTTCTTATAAGCTTTCGAGTTTGATTTTAACTAAACGAGAAGTTTTGTAACAGAAAAATTTGAGATATTTTTTATAGATTTTGAGTTCTTCTTGCGAATTCGATTTGTCCTGAAACTTTTTGGCTTGAAGTTAAAATGTTTACCTTTTTCCTAAAATTTCATAGATTAAAAATTTGGTTTGGTGGAACGGACTGGTCCTTGAAATACAGAACTTGTCCCCTGAAGCCAAGAAAGATTAAAAAGCATCTCTTTGAAAATGACAACTTGGCCGTTGAAACGCTTTAGAACGACCTTTGTTGTGTTTTTTAATCTTTCTTGGTTTCAGGGCACAAGTTCTGTATTTCAGTTTTTAAAAATTTGGTATTAACTTGAGATTAAAATACTAAAATTAAAGTTGGAGATTAAAACCGACGAGTTAAAATAAACAATGAAATATTGTTGTTAAAATTAAACTGAAATAAGCGATTGAAATTATAAATTCCAATTAAAACATTTCAGTGTAAAATACGTGTAGGTTTGATCTGTTTTTTTCTGCTGAAGTTGAAATTGGACATATTTTGAAACAATTTTGGCACAAACTTGAAATTCCTTATAAACTATTAACAAATTTTTATACATACGTCATATACAATGATTAATAAAGTGGCCCTCAATTTTTTGATGTAAGAGATCGATATTAAATGCAACTGAGGGTGCTACCACTTCAGGATTTGAGGTCAACTCTTGGAATTCTACTTTTTCACAAGCATCAAATAGGAATTATTTAAACAACTGCATTATAAAAAGTGTAGTATACTGTAGAATTCACTCAGCACCGGTTTTCTTCCAATTATTTATTAAAACAGGGACGTCGTACGATGCGACTTGAAATTTAATATAAAATGCATAGACATTACAATGAAATAAAATAAATTACCTAGAAATACTATCACTTGTTTGTACTAAGTACATGCATAAGTTTAATATAAACTTAGAAGTTGCCAGAGTATTTGATTTTATAAAAATCTAAAAATAAAATATGTGTAGAAGATGGATGTTGGTCAAAAATTCTTCAGTGTAATAATTTTATCCAACTCAAAAACTGAACACACGACACAGCATTGTTCGAAGCAAGATTTAAACTTCGAAAAATATACAATCACCAAAAATTTGAAAGTTTAAAATTTAACTTAAATCATGAAATGTCGAATTATAAGAACTATAACCAAGTTAAAAAACATTTTGAAAAAAATGATGCGTATCTTGAGAATTTTTTTGGAAATTAGAGGTATTTCGAGTTCTAGATTTATTAAAAAGTTCCAGTTTTTTCTCATTATTCTAGTCTTGGCCAAGAAACCCTTTTAAGATGTAATTTTAATAAAAATTTTGCAAATTTCGAGATTTTTGGGAAACTAGAGGTTTTTCGAGTTCCTAGATTTATTATAAAGTTCCAGCTTTTTGTCATCGTTCTAGTCTTCGTCAAGAAACCCCCCTCAGATTCAATTTTAATGTGGGTTCTTTATATCTTAAATTACATTTTAAAATTGAATAATTTCCTACAAATTGAAGGTTTTTAAAAAAATCTGGAAGTTTTGATTTCAATCTAGAAAGTTTCAGTTTTAAAATTGATATTTTAATATCGGAACTGACCACTAAGAGACAAATTTAATGAAAAGGTTGGAAACCTTGTACTGTCTATTACCTGCGATAAAAAAAAACGAAGTCCAATGTATAAATGATTTGATTAAATTAGTTATTAAACATACATGGATTTAAATACACATAAACTAGAAAGTCGTATACAAATCACAGATATGTATTCACACACAAAACGCCCCAATAGATAAAAAATATCACCCTGAAGAAATATTGACCAATAAATCTGTTGTCAATGAATTTCTCAGTCATTTTAAAGAACCTTTTCCAACAAAAACCCCTTTTTACGTCCTATGGGTTTTAAGGTGCCTTATCAAGTGCGCTTTCTGAGAAAACCTCTTATTACAATACTCGCAAAGGAAAGCTTTAGTCCCCGTATGTACCAACATGTGCTGATACAGCTGACCTTTCGTCGAAAACGTTTTACCACACTGATCACAATGAAAGTTCTTCTCCCCAGTATGAATTTTTATGTGAGTATTCAGATTACTAGAGCTGGCAAACCTCTTCGTGCAGTATGTGCAGCCGTATGGCCTCTCCGACGTGTGAATAGCTATGGTGTGTTTCGTCAGTTGCTGGGCAGTGGCGAAAGCTTTACTGCACGCCGCGCAAACGTGGTTTTTCTCCCCTGTGTGCGTTCGCATGTGGGTGTGCAGGTGCCCACCGTTTATAAACCTTTTGTCGCACAAGTGGCACACGTAGGGTCGCTCTCCAGTGTGGATCCTTATGTGATGGACTAATCCTAAAAGTAACCCAGATTATTTACATGTTTACAAGATGTAAAGGTTTGAAAAGGTTACAGGTTTTCGTCTTATTAATTTTACAATGTCTACCCTAAAGACTTCATTCCGTACAATTCTCGCTGAGATAAGTGTCAATTATCCTGAGGGAAGCTATCAGAGACTCTCGAGTCTCATCTAAGACTCTATCCTGAGATAAGCTAGCCAGTTTTTCTCAGGATACAGTCTCAGATGAGACTCTCAAGAGTCTCTGATAGCTTCCCTCAGGATAAGCTATCCAGTTTCTCTCAGGATAGAGTCTCAGATGAGACTCTCGAGAGTCTCTGATAGCTTCCCTCTGGATAATTGACACTTATCTCAGTAGTAGGGAATAAAGTATCTAATCTAAACGCACCCATAGGTTTTTTCTTGAAATTTTCCATTCTAGCATAAAGCTGATTAAGTTTTCGGATTTCAACCGTAAAATCTAAATTTCGAGCTTAACGCTCTTTTTTACAATCTGTATTTTAACTTTATTTTGAAAAATTTTGTCTAATTACGAGTTTAAATTTGTAATTGTTTGCCTATTATTTTCAAGATTCTGATTAAAATGTTGAGATTAAAATTAAAATGATTGAAATATTGTAACACATAAATTAAAATTGAAACTCTCTTTTTAGGACTATGTCTATTTTTGGAAATGTTGACTTAAAACTCAATATTTTGTGTTTTGAATTAAAAATTAAAATTTTGAGGAAAAAATCAGAAAGTAAACATTTCAAGCTTAAATGGGGAAGTTAAAAAATTCACTAGACACGTCAAAATCAGAAATTTATCTAAAAAATCAAGTTTTAACATGAAATTTCAAGAAAAAAATAAAAAAAAATTTGAAAAATTCTGAACTTTGAGTTCAAAGATAAAATTTCACTAAAAAGCTATGCTAAGATCAAAAATTAATTACTATCAAAATTATAACTTTAACTCAAAATGTCGATTTTAATTATACTAAAAATGCCGACGCGAATTTCTATTATATTGACAATATTTTTACAAAACATTCAACATTTTCTAGAAATATCGACATTTACGTTTAAAATTAACATAAAAAAATCTCCAAAAAAATCAGTTTAGAGTTTCAAGAATATTCCCTAATTACTTTCTGCAAATCCCTACATATTTCTAAAAAATTGTCTGGGAAATTTTGACCTAAAACTCGCTTAATGCGAAAAATATTGAAATTTTCATTTTCAGATTGAAAAAGTCGAAATTGTCACTTTTGTCAAAATTTCAGCTGCTTCAAGCGCACAACTAACTTGTTAATTATTCCCACTAAAGACGAACAAAACATCTACCTGGTTTCGTTCTAAAAACTTTGCCACAAGTATCGCACTGATGCTGCTTCATTGGTTTTTTATTTTTGTTGTTATTGTTTGAAGGAACTACATTAATAATATTCAGATTCTCTAATTTTAAATCCAAATCATCCGGTTTCATGTCGCTGAATTCAATCTTCAACTCGGTCAAAGTGTTTTTATCGAGGTCATGTAGTGAGGTGCTGTCGTCAATTTGCATATTACTCAAAGTTTGCAAATGTTGGGTACTATTTACATCCGCTTCTAGGATAATTCCAGCATCGTGTAAGTTGCTCGTTTCGTTTACTTCCTGTATCGTTATCCCATTAGTACTAATATTCCCGTTATTTTGACTGTAAGTGATCGTGGTACTACCATCTTTTTTCACTTCAACAAAACCGGTGAGTTCCTGAGTGGTGGGTAAATTTTGAAAACTTGCGAAATACTGTTTTAGTTTAGCATCCGAGCTTTCACACTGAGTTTTGAACTGGAACGCTATGTTGAGCTTCGATATGCATTTTTGGCATATATACGGTGGTAAACCGTCGCCTTCAACAACCTAAAATGTTATGATTTGGTAACTATAAGTTACTACAAGCTAAAGTGGTGAATGAAGTAGAAGCAGTAGTAGTAGTAATAGTGGTAATGAATGCTTACTTGAACTGAGGCGCAAGCCATTATGAGAATTGAAAAATGTGGTGGTTTAATCGGATCAAAAATGGGCATTAATTTTGGCCCTTTCTCCAAGCATATTCTGCAAATGTTGTTGATGTTTAGAGATAAATAGTAATTGACACCAGCTTGTAGAGATTTGCTGTTATAGGCCATTCTCCGTTATCCAAGACCACCTGCTGCTTCAACAACAGATCAACAACTTAAGTTTTCGCCTAATCTATGGGAGAATGATTTGAAGATATATAATATTTTTGGAATGGTACAATTGTGGTTCTGAACGCGGTGTTGATATCCTCTTATTCTATTTATGTTATTAATTTTCAGTTTACTTTAGTCAGTTGACATCTGACGTTTATTTGAAATTTGACATCTGTCACAAAGGCATCCGTCATTGGTGGTCTTTTGCATATTTCTGTGTTCAAATATCTAAAGCTGGTTTCATAATCAAAATGTGATTAATATGTTGCCTATATTCTGGGGATTGTTTGATATAAATAATTGAACTACTTAAAATATTTAAATAATTCATATTTACAAAAAAGACCGTATTTAATACTAGTATAGTTAGGAATGAACACTCAATATAATCTATTTGCTCACATATGAAAATTGAAAAAGCATGTAACGGGTGTTCAAATGAAAAAGTCATCAAGTGTGATTTTTTTTTTGTTAGAAGGGGAGGTAGTTCGGTTATTCTCTTGAATATCTGCAAATGAACTACCTGAAGCATCTTTCGATTTCTATACCATATTTTTCGTAAAATTGTATATAGGACATTTCTCAACTTTCAGGGATTCATGTCTCCTTTTTTCTCCACTTTTTGACTTTAACCCCAAATTTAAAAATGACTTTAAAATGTACAAGTTTTTCTTGAAATTTCGATTTTTAGGACAAAGTTTCCAATTTATTTATTCTTGTCTAAAATTTTTATTTTTAACTTTCTAATATAAATGTCAACTTTTTCTCCAAATTGTAACAATTTGGATGAAAAATTTTTTTGTACAAGATTCGATTTTTTTTAATTCGAAATTTTGATGTTTGAATATTTGGGGGGGGGGGAAGAGGGTGCTAATTCGGTTTCGTAGCATCACAAGCCCCCCTAACTGCGCTTATGATCACAAATACGAATATTTTGATTAAAAAAAAATGAAAGATAAATAAAAGACTATATTTTCAATGAAAATATTTATTAATTAATAAAGGCATACATATTTACATAGTAAAAAAAGTAACAAACATTTTACTTGGGTAATATTTTAACAATCACATATAGATAATATTTTCAGTCTTTTATTGTTAGGAGTACTTAATGCTATTCAAAAATTTAGTCAACTTCTTCAATAGTCGGTCCTTGGGATCTTCCGCCAAAGTTCCCGGTTTGTGGTCCGCAATTACCACCTGGCATTCCTCCAGCTGCTCCAGGGTAGCCTCCAGCTGCTCCAGGAAATCCGCCACCAGTGTTGCCTCCATGCAATTTCGTCATAATAGACGAGCAAATCGACGTTAACTGTTTTTCTTTATCTTCGTACTCTTCCTTCTCAGCTAAGGTGTTCTGGTCTAGCCACTGCAAGCAACTCTTGCATTCTCTTTCAACGGTAGCTTTATCCTCTGCACTCAATTTGTCTCCACAATCCGCCACTGCTTGTTTAAGCTGGAAGATGTACCCTTCGAGGTGATTACGAGCAGTTATTCTTTCTCTCTCTTTATTGTCTTCTTCTTTGTATCTCTCGGCATCCGCGACCATTTTCTCGATGTCTTTCTGCGACAATCTACCTTTGTCGTTCTTAATTGTAATATTTCTCGAGTTGCCAGAGCTTGTATCTTTAGCCGAAACGTTCAAAATGCCATTGGCGTCCAAGTCGAACGTGACTTCGATTTTAGGTACCCCTCGAGGCGCCGGAGGAATTCCAGTTAAGTCGAAGGTGCCCAAAAGATTGTTGTCTTTCGTCAAAGCTCTTTCACCCTCAAATACTTGGATTGTGACGGCTGGTTGATTATCGGCGTACGTTGTAAATGTTTGAGTCTGTTTACATGGAATTCTGGCGTTTCTTTCGATAATCTTCGACATCACCCCACCGGCTGTTTCAATACCGAGTGATAACGGTGTTACATCGACCAATAACACATCTTGAATCTTCGAATCCTGTTCTCCACTCAGGACTGCGGCTTGTACAGCTGCACCATAAGCAACAGCCTCATCTGGATTGATTGACAAATTCAACGTCTTTCCGCTGAAGAAATTCTGTAAAAGCTGCTGTATCTTCGGAATCCTCGTTGATCCACCAACCAACACAACATCATCAATAGAGCGTTTATCCATCTTCGCATCTGCAAGAGCTTTCTCAACTGGTTGAAGAGTACTTCTAAACAAATCAGAGCAAAGTTCCTCGAATCTAGCCCTGCTAACTCTCGTATAGAAATCAATACCATCGAAGAGGGCGTCGATTTCAATAGTAGCTTCCGTACTAGATGACAATGTCCTCTTCGCTCGCTCTGCCGCCGTCCTTAATCTTCTCAAAGCTCTTGGATTCGTCCGCAAGTCCTTCCTGAATTTACGTTGGAATTCATCCGCCAAATGATTCACTAGCCGGTTATCGAAGTCCTCACCACCCAAGTGGGTGTCCCCAGCGGTGGCTTTCACTTCAAACAACGAGCCTTCATCAATGGTTAGAATAGAGACATCAAAAGTACCCCCTCCGAGGTCGAAGATAAGCACGTTCTTCTCGCCCTTTAGATTTTTATCCAAGCCGTAGGCGAGAGCTGCTGCGGTGGGTTCGTTGATGATTCTCAACACGTTAAGTCCGGCAATAATCCCTGCATCTTTGGTAGCTTGCCTTTGCGAGTCGTTGAAGTAAGCTGGTACCGTAATAACTGCATCTTTCACTGTTGTTCCCAAATAAGCTTCCGCAGTCTCCTTCATTTTCGTCAACACCATAGAGCTGATTTCCTCAGGAGAGAACTTCTTGATTTCCCCCTTGTGTTCAACTTGAACCTTCGGTTTACCCCCATCGCTGATTACTTTAAACGGCCAATGTTTGATATCTTGTTGGATTTTAGGGTCATCGAATTTTCTACCGATGAGGCGTTTGGCATCGAAGACTGTGTTGCTGGGGTTCATCGCCACTTGATTCTTCGCAGCATCGCCGATGAGACGTTCCGTGTCCGTGAATGCAACATAACTGGGTGTTGTTCTGTTGCCTTGGTCGTTGGCGATAATTTCCACTTTACCATGTTGCCAGACACCAACACAGGAATATGTGGTGCCCAAGTCAATACCAACTGCTGGAGCTTTCACCATTTTCGTTAATATGCACTAGGTTTTCACTCAATAAGCACTGAATACTGAATTCGATATCGCTTGCGTTGTTCACACTTTGCTTGATTCAAATATACTGCGTTTGGCGCCGTTCCCGCGCCTTATATATGTAGCAGCTTCGTTTCCCGAACATTCTCGAAGTTTCTCGAAATATTCTAAATCGTCATGGAATAGGACGGAGTTGTACAAAACGTTACAATTTATTTATTTGATGAAATTATTTTAAATATAACTTAATTTACGTCACAATCGTTATAATATGATTAACATCAATCCGTATTTAGGAAATAAATATTTAGTTTATTGGTGCGGCACCCATATATCGGGGAACTTTATATCAAATTTTGTTTCATGGTATAACCCTATCCAAATTAAAAGCGTCGTTGGACCTTCCAGAAATTTCGAGATTGTCTCTAGTAGGGCATTAGGGCATATTTACATTTTGGATGTGCCTCGCGTCCGCAGAATATATTTAATACTTCTGTATTGCCAGTTCCCTAGTGGCCAGATTGGACGATTTATCGCAAATTAGGCTACTTTTCGAAAAAATTTGCGATAAGAATTATACAAATTGGGCGATTTAAGGTTTGTTGCAAATCGCAAAAGTGTGATTTTTTACGCGATTTTTACCTGGACAACCATGTTTTAAAGATCAAGTTTAGTCAGGTTCAACGTTCAACCTCAAAATTTTTTGATTTACTCAGAGCATTGTGGTTCCTCCGAATTCGAATCGAACAAAATGCCAGTTTGCTAGGTGAGACCGAAAATTCGAAAATCATGCACTTGAATAATTTTTAGTGGCACGATTAGATAGATTTGGCAATAAAATACGCGATTTTCGTTTTTCTTGTAATAGTTATTTAAAAATGATTAGATTATGTATAACATTGCGCGATGACTGACAAAAAAAAGAATGAATTGGGAATAACATTGTGTGCCAGGTCCGTTGCGTGTCCGTTAACTATCCTTGAAATTACGCGCCCTATCATGTAATTAAAATCAAAGTTAGATAAAAGCCAAATTTTCAATTTCGTCAAAATAGGTAGAAAAAAATAAGAACTTAAATTTAAGCTTCAAAGATTAGGAAAAAAGTCTTATTGCAAGTTCTAGAAAAAAGTGACATTTGTAAAAGATTCGAATTTCCGAGTTTAAAAATTTCATATTTGAACTTTAAAAAAAACTTCAAATTTCAAAAATAAAACTTGACATGACAAGCTTTTTGATAAAATTTTGACTGATACATTTCTTCTCGAATCTCCCAGACAAAAGTAAAAAAAAGCGCTTGAAAAAAATTGAAAAACAAAAACAGATTTTAAAAATATTCCAAGTTTCTTTGAAACATAAATTTTCCCTAGAAGTTCCTATCTTTTTACGTGAAACCCAAAATTTCCCATTTAAACTCGAATTTTCTATTTTTAAATTCGAAATTTCGATTTCTTCTCCAGAACTTTAACATATTTTGAAATTTGCACATTTTCGCGACTAGAGTAAAAATTGTAAGATGAAAAACGAAGTTTTGAGATTAAATTGGAACTTCTGAGGAAAACCTTAACAAAATTGCCAACTTTTTTTTGAAGTAAACTTAAAATTTCGGTTTAAAGCCGAAGATATTTTAAAAAAATATTAAACTTTCGAGTTATTGTCATTTTTGACTTTAATTTACTTTCTTTCAATCTACTTTTGCTCACAAATTTACGACCTTTGGAATAGACGAAAGTTCAAGATTAAAATCGAAATTTTGGCAATATTTTAGACAACTTAGTTTTTTTTTAGTGGCCACTGAGGCAAAATTTGGAGTTATAAAAAATTTGACTTTTTCTGTCGAAATTTGGCCAAACTTTTTCTTATAAAAAAGATAGAAATTTCAAATCGGAAATCAGAATTTTGAAAAAATGGTAAAAATCTCAAAAAATAATTGTAAACATATCTTCTACAAATTTGGCTCAAAAATTTATATAATTTTAAGAAAAGTAAATTTTGAAAGTTTGTAAATAGATTTTTGTTTGAAATTTAAATATTTTTTTCCAAAATTCCGAATTTAAATTTAGATTTTTTTTATAGAAAAGTCATATTGACGTAAAATTGCCTGTCGACATTGTAGAATTGAATTCGAAGTCATTTCAGGGAATTGTAAATGTGGGAAATTTTACATAAAAAAGGAAATATTTAATAAAATATAATTGAAAATTTTATATTTGCATAATGTGTTAAAATTAATACATTTATTACAATTTTTTGAGGAATATATGTACAAATTATATTACATTCACAAAACAATTTTTATATAAAATTATAATGTTTGTGTAAAAATTAAATCATAAAAAGTCCATGTCTAACGCATTGTATAATGCGGCGATTTCATTGTGACTTTGTATTCTCCAGAATGGAAAATTTAAAGCTTTGGCAGCTGCTTCTTCATCTTGCCCGTCCCCTATGACAACGTACGTACATTTTCTTCCGAAACGCGCCACTATCCGTTCAAAACAACTTTCCTTACCTAAAAAAAAATAAAAATTCTGTTTACTAAACAAAAGTATTTCGCATAATAAAAAAAAAACAAGAAAAGAAATTTCGACTTGCAATCAACATTCTAAGATTAAACGTGAAATTTTCAAAAAATACATTAATGATTTCGAAAATAAACTTAATTTTTCTTGAATTTTCCAGTCTAAAGCAGACTTTTGGGAATAGAGTAAAACATTTTCGGATAAAAGTTGAAATTTCTAAAAAATCTTGAATTTACAAAAAATAAAACATAAATTTTGAATTTATAAAACCCCTTCTCGAAATGTTTACGATAAAACTCCAAAAATTGAAATACAAATCTTGTCCCCTGAAATCAAGAAAGATTCAAAAATACAACAAAAGTTGCTCTAACGCGTTTCGATAACCAAGCTATCATCTTCAGAGATGAAAGCTTGGCTATCGCAACGCATTAGAGCAATCTTTGTTGTGTTTTTTTAATCTTTCTTGGTTTCAGGGGACAAGATTTCTATTTCAATTTTTAAAGATAATCAAGGACCAGTCCGTTTGATCAAAAAAAAAAAAAATTAAGCCACTTTTTGAAACAAAAAATTAATAAGGAAAACTAATTCATCTAACATAAGATTGAAGTGTCAAATTTGCAACCAAATCTTTGGGAAAAGTAACAAAGAAAAAGAACATTTTTCATACCTATCTTTGTTGCTGAATATATGTTATCAATTGGAAAAACTCCTCCTAATCCAAATAGTAAAACTTTGGCAAGAGCTGGAATTAACTGCGTCGTTGTCACTAATACATTAACACAATTACTCCGAGAGTTTATTAAAGTCAAACACTTATTTGCTAACGTTAACCAATTGTCTGTCACTGTTTCAATTTCCGCCCGAAGCTGGAGCCACTGTTCTCTTTTTGTAGGACCTAGGAGACCCCCGACACTGCAAATTAAATTATTAGTTTAAAGAGGACAAATTAAGGGGGCCTAATACCTATTTCTATAATTATTGTAGGTTTCTTTTATCTTTCTATATCTAAATGCCAATTTTCTCATCCAATCGACTCCTCCTCTGACACCACCTTGTAAACATATGTTACTATTGCCGGCCGCGGACGCATGAAACCCATCCGCGCTGAAGTTGTAATTTGATAAGTCTTGGCCGTTATCATCAGATGATACATCGTCTATATGTACTTGGTCACATTCCTGAAAATATAATACAATTAAAATGACAGCCCACATATCCTTTAATACAAAAACTGAGACTGAACGAAATTAGATTTTCGACTCAAACCGATAGGTTCTGGTTTTGGATAAGACCATAACTTATTTACACTCGTTAAAATTGATACTATGTTAAATCTTCTTTAACTCATAATAGCTTACTCAGGTTAAGTTAGAGACTAAATAGACTGAACGCTGCAGGGTAACCAGTAAAGGCAGTTGGAAGCTTGGCAAAAGCCTAGCTCGCGACGCGCTCTTATTCCCTAAGACAGCTTTGCAAAGACAACATCGGTTTTTTTTTTAGCAAATAGGCATTAAATATGGGAAAATGTATTGTGGAACCTGTCGGAACATGAGTGAAGGAAAATCAAGAGTTTCATTCTTTGGGTAGGTAAAAATAAAATATATAAATATTCAATTATCAACGTACGTGAGTTCCTTCTTCCCCATATTTTACATTCAATTGTTCTCATGCTACAAGATTGAAGTGTTCAGTCTAATTAGTCTCTGGGTTAACTGGTATTATATCCATTCAAGAAATATGATGTTCGCCTATAACAAACCTCAAGAAATCGAACTGGTTTGTTATAAACGAAGTTAGTAATAAACATAATAAATTAATACCCATACTTTAATCTGTATCTTATAAATAGTTTCATTACAAGTCCAAGTTCGCATTAAGCAGGCTTGTTATAAGCCAACATTACTGGAGTCAAAATAAATACTAACCTCAATATCATTAAAGAAAAAATGGGTATCGGCCAGATTAAAAACCAATTCTTCCATCTTGAATCCAAGTTGAATAACATTTTGAGAATTCTACAAAAATACACGATTAAATCAAATTAAAACACTAATCGTGCCCTTTTACCTTGTGATATTTCCTAGCGTAACTTCCTGTTAACAACGTATGGAAAATTATTATTGTTTCATCTAAATCCCAAATGAACACTCTATCCGTGGAAGATTCCGGCGTTGTTGGAGATACTGTGTTTGTTCTTCTACCCCTACCTCTTGTACTTCTCGTCTCTGAACCTATGCTGCTCGAGGACTCTCTGGATCGTCTTGCACTATCAGCTTTCAAAGGGGAAGATGAGCCATCCAGCAAGCCCAAACCATTTGAAGGACTTTCTGCAACGATTCAACATATTAAAATAGGTACCACCGTTGAATATTATAGCTACCACTGTTGTGAATTTTTAAAAATTAAAAGTTACAGTGGTTGTGTAAACAGTATACGCACCTTCTGATTCGGATTCGCTTGTGTCGCTATAAGGACACAGCATTATTTTAGGCACATTGTAAAATCATATTCATTGCGCTTAAATTACTTATTCATTTAGTACATTATGTACTACATAACTTGTTCGAATTACAAATTTTCTCTTTTAAAGGTTATGTTTTTGTACGTCACAACTGTCAGTTGTCATCTGTCCAAGGTTGCCAACCCTATTACAGATAACAGATAAAAATGGCATATGCCCAAAAAAAAGTTGTAATTGCTCTAAACAAAAACTGTAAATCGTAGAGAAAGGTTAGTTCTGTAAATCTATAATCTATGGTCCACTTTAGATGTATAAGAGTGGGTTGTGAAGTATTTAATCAATGTTTAGAGAGGTTACTAAAAATAAAATCCCCAGAACTAAAGCTACCTTCACGCGTTAACACTTTAATGATTAATGTGTTGCCTATAGTTCAGGGGTTGTTTCGCAGAAACGTTGATTGAATACTATATTCAATCAACGGCAGAAATAATGGAACTCAATGTTTTTTACGTTAATTTCGTTACCATATTAACAGTTTAATAATTTTCATAAAAAAATGGCATAATAGCTATTAACGTAACGAGATTATTATGTGATTTATAATAACCGAGGACCGTCCAGGCGACAAGGCCTTAGCCGATTCATCTGACCACGTCCGAGATTGTTTAAATTGCTAATAATCGAGTTGCATTCAAAGCCTTATCGTATCTTTGACAACAATGACAAAAAAAATCAACAAACTTTTAAAATGAAATTTGAATTTAGGATATTATGATAGGTAACTAACATATTATAATTGTAACCACAAATGATAGAATAAGGATAGTGCACGGCCTATATTGGCCATGTATAAAAATTTGACCGAAATGCGTCTAGAAAGTGGAGAAGCTTCGACTCTTTCTTTTCTCTCTCTCTCTCTCTCTCTCTCTCTCTCTCTCTCTCTCTCTGGTTAAAAATAGGGATGTCGATATCGTTTTAAAATAAACGATTTTTGAATCGATTCGAATTGTGCGCAAAAGAATCGATTCAGGACTAAATTGGGTGCTGAAAGATCGATTTCCGATTAATCGCCTTGTTGGTGACATTTTTAAACATTTCTAATAAAAGAAAAATTGAATAATAATGATGAATTGGTGTCATATCTCCTACATCAAAAATATCAACTTTAACTTTAACTTTAAGTGCTACAAAGCAATCATAAATGGAAATTACGTAATAATTTATAGGCAACGCAAAGCTTAAAGAAAATGGCGCCATCATTATGTCCAACTTATGGTTGACAGTTGGGCGCATTTATTATATTCTATGCTTTGTATGTTTTTTGCATATATGTAATACTTCTATATGGCGTGTTTTGTCCCTTTGTTTGTGTATAGTATGTATTCAATCAATGGTTGTACACAACTGCAAGTTGACTAACTAATTTACGATTGTGATTTTGTGTTTTTTTTGTGGATTTTCGGTGTAATTTTAAAATAAATGGACAAAATAAAGAAGTTTTTTTTTAGCAATCCAAGAAATAAAATGTCAGTGAGCAAACACACTGATAACTGACAGAATAACAGTCTAGCGGTACAAATTATAAGATGGCGCCACAGTTATCTTTCCTATTCGGTCAACGACGTAATGATTGAAAAGAAATGTTAATGCTGTCATCTGTTGGCTTATTAACGTAGCTATTGCTAGTAGATGGAATTGGAGAGTAACATCACGACATAAATGCACTTATATAAAAAAAATTTGTCATTAAATTTACGGTGATCTGCGTGTAAGGTAAATCAATCCGATTTTTGAATCGTTCATTAGATCGATCTTATATTTGAGATCGATCTCAAAAATCGACCTTGAGACTTGAAAAAATCGATTTTTCGATTAATCGATCTCAGATCGACATCCCTAGTTGAAAATCATTGGCGCAAGAGATCATAATAGTAGTAATTGCGGGTTGAAATACTACAGAAAACACACCTGAAACATTTTTAGATTTCTCCTACATCATCTTTTTCGTAAAAAATATGAATTGAATGCACTAAGAAATGACATTAAAATTAAACGAAATCGGTAAGTTTTGACATTTCTTAACAGGTGTTTAATAGCCGTATTTATTTACTTCGTTCCTCATTGGTAGAAGTCCATCACACCCGATATCAGGAGAGGGTGCTAACTACTTTCTAGACGCTTTTTCGACACCGTTTTTGACGTTTGTGCACTATCCTATTTCTATAATCCGTAATTGTAACTAACGTATTATATGCTACTAAGTTATTATGAAGCTACTAAATATTATAAGGTTAATAATTATCAATAAAGATTTAATTTTCAATGATATGATAAAATAAATATAAAGGAAACACTCTTAAAATAATCGACAAATGAAAATGTTTATAATTAAGGTTAGAATCTTAAAAACACAGAACACCATAATCGTAAGGTTGCCAGATCTTCCGTATTTTCTGGGTTCTCCCGTATCTTGGTCAAAAAAAATACAGTCTCCCGCATTATCGCATTTGAGAAGAAATCTCCTATATTTTGAAAGATAAATTTTTAGTAGTCAATTTACGTATGCAGCGGTATTCACCTAGAATCACCTATTACTTGGAGATGGATAAAGAATTGTTTTTTTAATTATCAAACGAGATTTCTGAACGATAGAATTCCACTTTTAATAATCTCCCGTCAAAACCCGTTTTATATGCGCCAATCTCCCGTAAATCCGAAAATTGCGGGTGGAAACCTTCTCGTCATTTATCTTCATTTCCGCATCCTGCTTGAGGTGCTCCAAAGGCATGATAGAGTTACGAGTGGTTTGTACCCTTAAAAGATAGTGGAAGTTATGAAGAAAGTGGAAATTTTGAAAAAAAGTAAAAAATGGGAACTGTCAAAATTCTTAAAAAAGTTAACATTTCAAAAAAAAAGAAATTTTCAAAAAATCCGTATTTTCAAAAAAGTCGAAAATTTCAATCGGTCGAAATTTTCTATTGGTCGAAATTTTCAATCAGTCAAAACTTTCAAAATAGAACGAAATTTTCAGGAAAATGACAAGTTACGTGAAAAATCAAAATTTTCAGAAACTCTGTTTTAATATCAAAATAAGTGAGCTCCTCAAAAAGCCAGAATTTCGAAAAACGGTTCAAAATTTTAAAAAATGTGCCGAAAAAAAGGCATCCTCTGAGAAAAGTCGAGGTTTGCAATAAAAGTGAAAAAGTGTAAAATCGAACCATCACGAAAAAAAAGCAATTACGAGAAAAAATAAAATTTTCGGGTAAAGAAAACCCCAACCAAATAGCAATTACGAGAAAAATAACATTTTTGGGTAAAGAAAACGAATTCTGGGGATAATTGTTAAAATTTTGAGAATAACCAGTATTTTCGGGTAAACATTTTAAATATGTGGACAATTTTTCTAATTTTTCGATAATAAAGTTGACAATTTGCATTAAGCTGAAATTTCGAGCGATTGAGTTTGATCACCACAAAGTTAAAATTTTGTAAAGAAAATTGTAAGAAATTTTGAAGTTGGTATAATTGATCTTAGAGCAAAAACTTGAATACGACTTCGAACTTTCTAAAAAAAAGAAAAATAGTCCGTTCTGAGTTTTACGTCGAAACGTAGAAAATAATGTTTCAAAATCTTAAAATAAAAAAAAATAATAATAATAATAAAAAGGGATAATTTCGAGGCCCAAGCCAAAATGTTCAGTTTAAAATCGAAATATAGAGATTAGAGTTGAAAACAAATTAGGAGTTAGAAAGTTCTAGATAAAAGCTGGATTTTTAAAACGAATTTGTTGAAATTTTGAATTTCGAGTTAAACTTTTTTTGTTTTTCATTTGAGTTAAAAAAGTGTGGTGTCCCAAGTATCTTGTTTCATTAAATCTGCTCCTGGTAGCAGTAATATTGTCACAAAATGTAATTATAAATTTTATTTCGGAATTTTCTAGAAAATTTGATAAGGGGACGCGGCCGCGATAAAAATCAAACGGCAGATAAGCGCTCCAGAAATTTCGGCAAACGATAAGCCTTATCTGCTGGATTTTTTTAGAATCCGAAGCGGGAGCTATATAAGGCGGTCGACTTTCCTTTAGTTAGTTAGAAATCAATGAATAAGTTAGTTAATTAAACAGTGTTATTGAATTACAATTGTTGTGTTCCGAGCTCAGTTTTGAAATAAAGAGGTTAGAATTCACTAAGTGTTAATCATTCGAACAGATAACGCGCAGCAATATTAATTTTCTTAGCTATCAGCATAATCTGTAATAGCAACCAGGTTATGTAAAATGCAGAGACTAAATAGACTGAACCTAACACGGTAAGCAGTGAAGCCAGTTGAAAGCCTGGCGGAAGCTTAGCTCCATCTAGCTCGCAATGCCCTCTTATTATTTGACAGACCTTTGCGAAGATAACATCGGTTTTTTTTAAAGAAAATGGGCTGTAAATATGGGGAAGTGTATTGTGGATCATTGTTGAAACCTCAGTGAACACATTAGTGAAAAAAAATCAAGAGTTTCATTCTTTGGGTAGGTAAAAATAAAATATATAAATATTCAATTATCGGCGTGCGCGCGTCGCCATTTCACTGCAATCATGACGTGTTACAGCACCTGCTTAACAATATTGTACACAGGCGTCGCGTATTGAAAGAAAATTATTTTACTATTAAACCAAGCTGTCTTTGAAAATAGTTCTCCTGAACTTTTACCAAAAAGCACTTATAAAAATTATCCTATTGGTCCAAAAGCCCCTAATTCTAAAGTTTCATCTAAATCGTTAGAACCGTTACGCGGCAAGTTTCTTATTTATAAATTTTACTTAATCCGATCATATCAAAGAGTAGTGGAATGCACCTCCCCACTTCCCCGAATTTTAGCTTCAACTGTACGCATGAGACAACATTGAAACGTTCAGTCTATTTAGTCTCTGGTAAAATGTAACTAAGGTTGTAGGGGTCACTGATAGTAGGTAACCTTCATTTTTGTATTTTAGGTTGCATAGTTGCATCCATTCAGCGCTCTCGGCGTGACATTGATTAAGTATGTTCAAATTTACCAAATAACGTAATTTAAAGTCTGTAATAAAACAGTTGATCGGGTTACAGTTGAAAATATTTACAATCAATTACCATAGACCAGTCTTCTTTGATCTCGTACGATTTCGATGATGAGTCGAAAGATGGTCGAAACTGGTCACTTTAGACTGTCCCATTAGAGAGCATTTGATTATCTACTACTAATATTATGCTACGATCTACATCGTAACTCTAGTACATTTGAGTATCTCTCTGAAGATGATAGCTTGGTTATAGAAATGCGTTAGAGCAACTGCTGTATTTTTTAATCTTTTTTGGTTTCAGGGGACAAGATTTGGGTATCAACATTTTGTTATAGTACATAAAAAATATATTACTGAAACCAAGTTATACCTGAAAGCGAAGATGTTGCTAGTTGGTAAGCTGTCGCACCTATACTGCCACTAGAACTAGGAGAACTAACATAGGGAGAATACGTTTGTGACGCGTAAAAACTTGAAGCATATTGTGAGCTTTGCGAATCTGGATATGTTGCATATGTGCTGTAATCCTAAAAAACAACTAAAATCAGTTCGACAATTCGAAAATAACCACCACGTGTTACCTGTGAGGTAAATCCTTGTGCAAAAGTCGATGTGCCAGGAGTGCTGTACGATGCATATGGTGAATATTGACCGGATTGATTCGTTGGTTGGAACGGCGATACTGGTGACGAATATGGAGAGGCGATATACCCTGTGCTTCCCTTACAGGCCGAATTTAATCCTCTTGAGGAACTTAATGATGAGTACGGGTACGAGGAGGCGTTGTAAAAGGAAGACGCCGAATTCATGTAGGAAGCAGCCGCAGTCGCATTCGATGTGCCATATGACTGCTGCATGCTGCAAGAAATTAATGAACGAGTTCAGTTCTATTGGATTTCACGTCATAAAACCAAATGTATTTAGAAAGAAATATGTAACCCTTCCACTGGTGATATTCTCGGGCGTTTAGGAATGTTAAACTTGACAAACAATTAGATATTCTGTCTGAAACCGTCGAACGTGTTGCTACAGTTGGAAATATTTTTCGCTTTTGGTCCTCTTTGACCTCATCAATGTGTTCTGGCGCTTGCACACATCTCAAACTACTAGTGGTTAGTCAACCACATAAATATTCAAGAGACTTAAATCCTCATGAGTGATTTGTAACTGACTCTCGACTGTATCTTGCGAGATACTGGATACTAGATGATTCTGGATTCGTTGTGGGTTGTCTAGAGTTTAGGCCACTCTTTCCGAGCCCATTGTGATTGAGGTATCCTTGGTCAGTCATTCAGCCACCCAACCTTGTTGAAAAACTGAAGAACGTCCCTTGGATGCGCCTCTCTCAAATTGGCCACATTAGGCCAGAAGTCCCCCAGCGTGGATCCTCTGATTGATGCTAGTGCCAGGCAGTGACACATCACGTGCCTGACACTCTCATCTTCTTCTAAACACCCTCTATAACACGGGTCGTTTATAATTCCCATTCTGGGGAGATGTTTGTTTAATCCAGGGCTTCGTTTTTCGTTCCGGTTTTCGGTTTTCGTTCCGGCAAAAAAATTACATCGGTTCAGTTTCGGTTTTCGTTCCGATAAAAATAACGGTTTTTTCCGCTTTTCAGTTTTCGGTTCAGTTCCAGGTGACTTATTTTTTGATTTATAAAAGTCTTTAAAAATTGATTTTTGGACATAATTTGGAAAATGTGATGTCTTTTTTACTTTAATATTACAACCTTGACTAAAATTGAAGGAAAATATTTTATATTTTTAAAGTTTAAAATTTTCATGGTGAAACTCTGAGTTTTTAGTTCAATTTGAGTTCAAATTTCAACTTAAGTTTATAAGAAACTAAATCGGAATTTAGGGTTTAGATATTTCAAATTTAAACTCGGAATTTTCTTAAAAAAACCTAAATTATATACCCTAGAGTTGAAAACTTCTAGAATATACAAACTTTGGCGATTAAAATCGAATGAGAGACCTTTTTCTTTCATATGTTTGGTTCTCTATCGAAGTTTTGACTTTGATTCGCTTTTTCTAATAAAATTGATTTTTACTGTTTCGACTGTGTTTTCTAGAACTGTCGATTAAAAAGATAAAATTAAAAAAATAAACGAAAATAAAAAAGACCAGCCACAATTTCAAAAAAAGAACTTCAAATTTATTTCAAAAAAAGAGTTTTCAAATTTTCTACCCTAATTCAGTCTTGACTTTTAACCCAAATATTCGATTTTGTTCCTGGCAATGTTGCTGAAAACTTCAAAATTTCTAGAAAAAGTAACATTTTTCGAAAGTTTTGTTTAATGTATTTAGCTTTTTTCGATATTTTAACTTTTTTCTTTTGAAGTTTCAAGGTGGGTGCACCAGTTCCACACCAGTACACCATTTTAAACTTCAGATATAAATATTAACTTTCGTTTAAACTTTTCGCCAATTTTTCTGCGATAGGTAGCTTTAGCGTACTTCGACCAACCATCTAATTATAACTAAAAGTGATTCAAGCGCTATCTACACAGGTTAAAACTACCTATTCCAAAACGTGATTTGTTGTTCACTTTGTTCTGGGTGACCATTCACTAAGCGCGCGTACGATGGTAAGTTATTTTAATCCTTTTAAATCTTTGTTTACATCAATTTTTGTAGGCTATTTTCGTGTTAAATGCATTTTATAATACATATATCAATAATATTACATATTATTTTCTCAGAAAATACTAATTTGAATCGATAATTGTCTTTGGAAAACGAATGGAGCACAAATTCTATGGATTTCCAGTAATATTCCATTTGGTCAAGAACTGGTGATTAAGCTGTGTAATATTTTTTTTAGTCTTTCTATTACATTTATATTCACTTATGATACCGTAGTAAAGTATTATAACAAGCTCTTCAAAAATTCACAATGTTCCAGTCGTTGACCTGTGGTATAATAGTGGTGATATCTATACTATGAATTTGTTCCAATAATTTACCACTTATACGTTTTTCACAGACACTGTGCCACCGAAAAGAACGTTTTTCAGATATAAAGAGGAAGACGTCATAAAAGCAATAGAAGAAATAAGCAAAGGTGAAGGTGCCAAAGTGAGAGAAACATGCCGAAAATTCTCCCCACAGAATATTCCTCACACAACAATTATAAATAAAATGAAACTGAAATATCCCTGCAGAGAAAAATGGGACCTCCAACCATATTGACAGTACAAGAAAAAGTTTTGCTTAAATCCTAGCTAATAGCGATGGCAAAAAAGAAAAAAAAACTTTCAACCAATAAGTCCAGCATTTGCAGCAGTAATTGTGTGGCCGTCTGAATCTCCAATTAAAGGCAACCAGAAAAAGCGTAAGATTTGCCCGCCTGATGCAGTAAACAGTAGTGAATTGATGAAATATTGGAAAGAGAAAAAAGATCAAGAAATAAAAAGAAGAAAGAAAAGCTCTGAAGACAACGAATAGAGAAAACAATGAAAGAAGAATGGGAAACAGGAAACAGATTCAGATGAAAAAAAGCAACATCTCCAAAAAACAATAAACAATAATAAAACGATTAAAAATTTATTGAGATTCTGATGATGAGAATGTACTTTTCTTTGTTCATAAATCTTTGAAGATCACTCAAAAACCAAAGAAAGGCGATTACGTAATTGTTAAATATGAAAGGAAACATTTTTTTGGGACTGTTGTGATGATTACTTAGTATAAACTTAATTAAGTTCAATATTATTGATAATAAAGTTATTCTTCATTAAAAACATTCACTTTATTTACTGGTCTACTATTGGCACAATACATGGTCTATTATTACTGGTACAATCTGGTCCACCTTAGGCACATTGAGACTTGCCACATTCACTTTTGAATAAAAATGAACCTAATGGTTATTAAAAAATTCGGAGTAAACTGTATGATGATATGGTAGGCAAGGAATACGATGTACTTTTTTTATAATGATTGATATAATAATTGAGTTACATTATCAAATTTTGTTTCAAAATGTCCCTTAAATGGTTTGTTACTGGTGCACCCACCCTAAATTTAAACTTGTAGGTACTTTTCATTATTAATTTTTCTAAAATTTCGACCTTAAACAAAATTTAGTCTTTCTCTCTCTCTTTCTCTAGCAACCTCTTACCCCTTTTTATCGACATGTTGACCTTCATTCTTTAATTATAGACATTTTTCTCGAAATTATGAGTTGAGTCGTGAACTATAAGAAATTGACAAATATAAATTTAAATTTGGAATAGTTTTTTAATCTTTCTTGGTTTCTCGGACAATATTTGTATTTGAATTTTTGAAAATAACCAAGGATCAGTCCGTTCCATCAAAAAAATGTTAAAAAATAGATATTTTTAACGAAGGTCGATAATTTGAAAACTATTTTCAAAAAAGCCCAGCTTTTGAAGGAAGTTGAAATTGTCATGAAAATCGAAATTTTCAAGAGATTTTAAAAAAACTCGAAAATTAAAAAAAAAAGGTCCAACAAAGGTTCAGATGTTCAAATAGAAAATTTTTTAAACCTATATTTTCAAAAGACAAAATTTTCAACAAATCGAAATATAAAGAGAGAGTCGAAGTTTGAAAAAATTTAAAACTTTTCAAATATTCTACTTTTCGAAAGACGCCGTTTTTAAAAAAAATCTCCATATTTTCAAAAAAATCGAAGCTTTGAGGTTGAAGTCAAACATTTTAAAATTAATTCGTAATGTTTCATAAAGTTGAGATTTTCAGCGAAAGTCGAAGCTTTCAAAAAATCAGAAATTTGAATAAATGGAATTTTCAAAATAGCCGAAATTTTGAAGGAAGCTGAAATTGTCATAGATGTGAAGTTTTTTTCTAAAAAAACTCGACGATTTTTCCAAAAAATTCAAAATTTCCGAAAGAGTTGAAATTTTGAAAAGAGAGTCGAAATTTTGAAATGAAGTCGAAATTTTACCAAACATTAGTCGAAATTTTACGAAATATTAGTCGAAAATTTCAATAAAAGGTTTTAAGAAATGTCTGACTTCAAAAAAATCACAATTTTCAAATAAAGGATCGACATTTTGCAAAAAATCTCAAAATTTTGAAAATAGTTAAAATTAAAAAAATAGTCGCCATTTTTAAGTTTTCCAAAAATTTTAAATTTTGGAAAAAGACTAAAATTTTGAAAAATTCAATCATTTTAAAAAGGTCAACAAAAGTAAGAATTAAAATAAAAAGTCGAAAATTTCAAAAAAGTGCAGTTTTAGGAAAATGTTTAAATTTTCAATAAAGAAAGTCGAAATTTGTGGACAAGGCAAACATTTTCAAAATCTTTCAAATTTCCAAAAGAAGTCAATGCAAAAGAAGAAATTTTCAAAAAGAAAAGGTCGAAATTTATAGTCGGAAGTTAAAAAATATCAAAATTTGCAAAAGATTTAAGGATTTTTATCGAATTTACGAAATAATTCGAAATTTTTGAAAAAGTTTAAATTTTGAATAGTTGGGAAATTACACTCAACTTTTCAATAAAAATCAAAATGTTTGAAACCGGAATATTGAAAACAAGTAAAAATTATCAGATAGATCGACGTTTTCAAAAGTCGAAATATCGAGAAGTTAAAATTTTGGAAAAAGTTTAAATTTTTGGTAGTTAAAATTAGAAATCTTTTTATAAAGTTGAAATTTAGGCGAAAAAAGTTCGTACGTTTAAAAAAAAGCCAAGTTATCAAAAAGAGTCGAAATTTTAAAACAAAAGTCGAAGATTTGAAACGGAGTCGAAATTTTACGAAATATTGGTCGAAAATTTTAATAAAAAGTTTTAAAAAAAATTACAATTTTCCAAGAAGCTGAATATTTTAAATATTGGAGAAAACTCAAAATTATCGAAAATTTCCTAATTATCAAAAAAGTTGAAAATTTGAACAGGCAAAATTTTGAAAAGAGTCGAAATTTTCAATAGTTCAAGTTAAAAAAGAATCTTTTCTTTTTTTAAGTCGAAAATTTAATTGGAAATGTTTAAAAAAATGTATAAATAAAATTTTAAAAAGAGTTCGAACGTTTTAAAAAAAAGTCAAGTTTTCAAAAAGAGTCGAAATTTTGAAACAAAAGTCGAAGTTTTGAAATGGAGTCGAAATTTTACGAAATATTGATCGAAAATTTAAATAAAAAGTTTCAAGAAATGTCTAGCTGAAAAAAAATCACAATTTTGAAATAAAGGATCGACAGTTTGCAAGAAATGTCAAAATTTTCCAAGAAGCTGAATATTTTGAATACTGGAGAAAACTCAAAATTATCGAAAATTTCCTAATTATCAAAAAAGTTGAAAATTTGAACAGGCAAAATTTTGAAAAAAGTCGAAATTTTCAATAGTTCAAGTTTAAAAAGAATTTTTATTTTTAAGTCGAAGATTTAATTGGAAATGTTTAATAAAATGTATAAATAAAATTTTAAAAAAAGTTCGAACGTTTCAAAAAAAAGTCAAGTTTTCAAAAAGAGTCGAAATTTTGAAGAGAGTCGAAATTTTGAAATGAAGTCGAAATTTTACGAAATATTAGTCGAAAATTTCAATAAAAGGTTTTAAGAAATGTCTGACTTAAAAAAAAAAATCACAATTTTTAAATAAAGGATCGACATTTTGCAAAAAATCTCAAAATTTTGAAAATAGTTGAAATTAAAAAAATAGTCGCAATTTTTAAGTTTTCCAAAAATTTTAAATTTTGGAAAAAGACTAAAATTTTGAAAAATTCAATCATTTCAAAAAGGTCAACAAAAGTTAGAATTAAAATAAAAAGTCGAAAATTTCAAAAAAGTGCAGTTTTAGGAAAATGTTTAAATTTTCAATAAAGAAAATCGAAATTTGTGGACAAGGCAAACATTTTCAAAATCTTTCAAATTTCCAAAAGAAGTCAATGCAAAAGAAGAAATTTTCAAAAAGAAAAGGTCGAAATTTATAGTCGGAAGTTAAAAAATATCAAAATTTGCAAAAGATTTAAGGATTTTTATCGAATTTACGAAATAATTCGAAATTTTTGAAAAAGTTTAAATTTTGAATAGTTGGGAAATTACACACAACTTTTCAATGAAAATCAAAATGTTTGAAACCGGAATATTGAAAACAAGTAAAAATTATCAGATAGATCGACGTTTTCAAAAGTCGAAATATCGAGAAGTTAAAATTTTGGAAACAGCTTAAATTTTTGGTAGTTAAAATTAGAAATCTTTTTATAAAGTTGAAATCTAGGTGAAAAAAGTTCGTACGTTTAAAAAAAAGTCAAGTTATCAAAAAGAGTCGAAATTTTAAAACAAAAGTCGAAGTTTTGAAACGGAGTCGAAATTTTACGAAATATTGGTCGAAAATTTTAATAAAAAGTTTTTAAAAAAATTACAATTTTCCAAGAAGCTGAATATTTTAAATATTGGAGAAAACTCAAAATTATCGAAAATTTTCTAATTATCAAAAAAGTTGAAAATTTGAACAGGCAAAATTTTGAAAAGAGTCGAAATTTTCAATAGTTCAAGTTAAAAAAGAATCTTTTAGATTTAATTGGAAATGTTTAAAAAAATGTATAAATAAAATTTTAAAAAGAGTTCGAACGTTTTAAAAAAAAGTCAAGTTTTCAAAAAGAGTCGAAATTTTGAAACAAAAGTCGAAGTTTTGAAATGGAGTCGAAATTTTACGAAATATATAAAATTTCAATAAAAGATTTTAAGAAATGTCTGGCTTAAAAAAAATCACAATTTTCCAATAAAGGATCGACAAATTTTTGGTAGTTAAAATTAGAAATCTTTTTATAAAGTTGAAATCTAGGTGAAAAAATTAAAATTTTGCGAAAATGTCAAGCATTTCATGAAATTTCAAAATTTTCACAAAAATCGAAATTTTGAAAGAATTTCGAAAATTAAGAAGGGAAATTTTCAACAAAAAAAAAATCAAAAAACCGAAACTTTGCAAAAAAAGTCGAAACTTTGAAAAATAGTTGACATTTAAATAAAAACCAGTCCAAATTACTAAGAATCGAAATTTTCAATAAAATAATTATAATTTTCTAAAACAAAAATTATAAATAAAAATGAAATTTAGGCAAAAGTCCTAAATTTAAAAAGCCAAAAGTCCAGTTTACATTTACATTTTACAATTTACATTACATTTTCAGAATAAGTACGTATTTTCAAATAGTATCAATTAATGAAAAATGTAGTAATTAATTTTCAAAAAAAAATTACAAAAAGCAGAACACCGAAAAGTCTAAATATTTACGAAAATACGGAAATTTTTAAAAGAGTATTTACAGTTTTCAGAGAAGTCAATACTTAGAAATAAAATAAGGTCGAGATTACAAGAAAAAAATCTAAATTTTGTAATACAGTCGAAATTTGTGAAAAAATCCAACCTTTTAAAAAACGTGACATTATCAAAAGTTTTTATTGTCAAGATTTCAAAGAAATTTAAAATTTTCGGAAAGTAACCTTTTGAAAATGTTGAAATTATCAGTCGAAATCTTCAAAATTTTAAAACGATAAATATTGTCGCAGCACCCCCATTAGTTTTGGCTACGAGCCGCCACTGCTCAAATTATCAATAAAAACCAAATTTTTCGAAGCCGGAATATCGAAAACAAGTCAAAAATTATCAGATAGGACGAGGTTTTCAAAAGTCGAAATAGTGAGAAGTTAAAAGTTGGAAAAAAGTTTAAATTTTTGGTAGTTAGAATTTTGAAGCAAAGTTGAAGATTTTTCAAAAAATATTGAAATGTTAGGTCAACAAAATTAAAATTTTGAAAAAATGTTAAACTTTTCATAAAACGTCAAGATTTAAAAACAAAACGAAATTTTGAAAAATGTTTGACATTAAAACACAGTCGAAATTTGTTTTTTTTTCAATTTATTTAACATTTCTTCGGCCCAGTTTGGAAATATTTAAATTTTTATGGTTTATTGACAATTTTCTAAACAGTTTTTGAAATGCGACTAGGTGATATTTAAATTTATTGAAAACGTCACTTCATGACAGTTCACAAATTAAGAGGTTATTTTATTTTACATAGAATAGGAATAATGAAAAATAGGAGACCAAAAATTAGATATGGAAAAAATAAAAATTTTGTTTTTTTGATAAATTAGGAAAATATAAAAAAAAAATATTTAAATTTTTAACACAGTAAATTTTTAACACACAAATTGATGATGAAACGTCTATTCATGTTAAAATTTCTTTATTTTTCTTTTTTATACATATATTTAAAAAAAAAAATTATTTTTAAGTATTTCTTCCTCATTTTTCCCTTTCCATGTTATGCACTGCCGACGAGCTCAAATGAGAGCGAAACATCGATGTCCAGTGCTACAACTTTTTTATGTATTTTTTTTTATATTTTCCTAATTTATCAAAAAAACAAAATTTTTATTTTTTCCATATCTAATTTTTGGTCTCCTATTTTTCATTATTCCTATTCTATGTAATATAAAATAACCTCTTAATTTGTGAACTGTCATGAAGTGACGTTTTCAATAAATTTAAATATCACGTAGTCGCATTTCAAAAACTGTTTAGAAAATTGTCAACAAACCATAAAAATTTAAATATTTCCAAACTGGCCGAAGAAATGTTAAATAAATTGAAAAAAACATAATATTTCCGGTCAATAAGGGTCTACCATGAAGAACAGTCGAAATTATTAAGAATCGAAATTTTCAATAAAAATATAATTTTTCAAAAAAAAATAATGCAATTTTGAAAAGATCGAAAATTTAAAAAGTCAAATGTCCAGTTTTACAAAATTTTACATTTCCAGAAAAAATAAAAATTTTCAAAGGGTAAAAATTTTGAAATAAATGTACTTAATTTAAAAAAAATACACACCGTAAAGGGTATACACAGATTTTCGGAAAAGTCAATACTTAAAAATAAAATAAAGTTGAAATTACAAAAAAAAGTCCAAGTTTTGGAATACAATCGAAATTTGGAAAAAATCCAGTCGTTCAAAAACCCTTTCGAAACCTTTTCGAAAATCTAAAATTTTCGAAAAGTTACATTTTGAAAATGTCGAAATTTTAAAAATTTTGACGAAATCGACATTTTGGATCAAACATAAAACGCTAAACATTGTCGCAGCACCCCCATTTGTTTTGGCTACGAGCCGCCACTGTTCCTGAGGTTATTCCTTGAAAGTTGTAGGCATAGTTTTGCTCTTTACTTGAACGGCATTTTAATGAATGCTTGAGTTTGTCGGCATGTTGTTAGCCCATATGGCTTTGTGTTTACGATAAATTTCTTCGTTAAGTAGTGATCTTACGTTTGACATCGCCAGGGGAAAGGTTGGTTCTGGTCGAACGAATTGTCCCTCTGAACCTTTTATCGTCGATACTAGATGATTCCAACTATGTTATGTACGATGTAACTGAAGTTGCAAAGGTTATTTATTAGTAGATTGTAGAGGTAGTTGCCTATGTTCAATATTTGGATGGTTTCCCATGGAACGCAATTTTGACGCTTCTGTTAGAGTTGTACAGAACCAGAGACTAAATAGACTGAACGTTTCAATGTTGTCTCATGCGTACAGTTGAAGCTAAAATCCGGGGAAGTGGGGAGGTGCATTCCACTACTCTTTGATATGGTCGGATTAAGTAAAATTTATAAATACGAAACTTGCCGCGTAACGGTTCTAACGATTTAGATGAAACTTTAGAATTAGGGGCTTTTGGACCAATAGGATAATTTTTATAAGTGCTTGTTGGTAAAAGTTCAGGAGAACTATTTTCAAAGACATCCTGGTTTAATAGTAAAATAATTTTCTTTCAATACGCGACGCCTGTGTACAATATTGTTAAGCCGGTGCTGTAAGCACGTCATGATTGCAGTGAAATGGCGACGCGCGCACGCCGATAATTGAATATTTATATATTTTATTTTTACCTACCCAAAGAATGAAACTCTTGATTTTCCTTCACTAATGTGTTGACTGAGGTTTCAACAATGATCCACAATACACTTCCCCATATTTACAGCCCATTTTCTTTAAAAAAAACCGATGTTATCTTCGCAAAGGTATGTCAAATAATAAGAGGGCATTGCGAGCTAGATGGAGCTAGGCTTTCGCCAGGCTTCCAACGGGCTTCACTGCTTACCGTGGTAGGTTCAGTCTATTTAGTCTCTGTACAGAACTAATTTTGCGTTTTATTGATGATCAAGGGTCAATAACACCGATAACAGATGTTGGACACCAATCTGGAGGTAGCTTGATTCCTCATTCGAACAACTGAGCCGTTTAGAGCTTAAACAATCGGAGAGCCATCAAGGGAGTAAGGTGGGTGGGTTAGCGAACAAAAAAGTTAAGATCAATCGAATATATTACCTGTTATAATACTGATGTGCTGTTGAGTAAGATTGAGAGTATTCCTTGTCATAAACATTTCCCAAATCGACAGAAGAACCGTAGAAGGCTGCCGTATCTTGTGACAAGCCTGCTACATCGGAGTCCACCAATCCAGGGCTTCTTATCTCACTTTTGATACCTGCGAAATCCAACTTTTTTTAGGACAAACGACACACGAAGTCAATATATCATTGTCTTATTGCAGTTATTTTCGTAAGAAGAAAATACATTTCCTGGATTTAGCAGAGGTGTCTGGATTTACCAGGGGTGCCTGGACTAACTAGGGGTGTCTGAACTTACCAGGGGTGTCAAGCAATGACCAAGAGGGTGCATAACTGGAAACTGAAAGGCAGGTAGCTGTTGAAGTAGACAATGGATCCGAATTATTTGAATTGGCAGTGGATGCTGTAGCAGGAGGTGAACCACACGTCGACGAAGAGTGACCACTTCCTGGACTGCAACCAGGCTCGAGACTTAACCTGAAAGAAGAAAAACTATTAACGTTAATAATCTTACAAAAATACCAGTACAACTACTGCAATAAGTGGATTATTTGACGTAGGGACTAATTTTTTGATTTTTCATTTCATGCTTCCATATCGAAGGTTACCTCATCAGTTTCTTTTCTTTATCTAGGCTTCTCTCTTTTTCACTGGTCTCATACCAAACATGTTTTAATCGAAAATCAATAATTAGAATAGAGAATGTTTTCCAATTAGAGATCGACGGAAGTTTCGCTTTTGATTTCACCTAGTTTCAGCCAAACATCAGGTTCGGCCTCAGGTTCGGCCTCGAGTTCGGCCTCAGGTTCGGCCTCGAGTTCGGCCTCAGTTTCGGTTTCGACCAAAAATCTATTTTCGGTGGGTCTCTATTTGCAGTTTTCAAAACTCTGCTCGTAGTTTCTATACGATCATTATTTCTAGAATTGTTGATTATCAGAATTATCAAAGCTCAATAACAAATCATGGTACAGGGCAGGCACGTAGCCAGGATTTTCGTTCGGGGGGGGTCCCCTTTTTTTATGTTAGAGACACAGAAACTTCTTCGAAAAAAGCAATATTGCAAAATTTAAAGATAAAGCTGAGTTGTTAAATCAATAAACGTCTTGGTCTTTTACTTAGTGCTCATTTTTTATTTTTGCATAAAATTTCTAGTCTTAACTTCGAAATTTGGACTACAATTCGAAACTCGAACGTTCGATTTCAGTCTCGATATTGAAATCTTTTAAATTTAAATTTTAAAAAATTTTTTTGGAATTACCCAGTAATTTTTTCAAAATAACTGATTTTTGAACTTTTCAGAGAAGCATAAAATTTGAGATCAAAGACGAAATTAGGAATATTAGATATTAAAGATGAAATAAAAAATATTCAATAGAAGCTTTCATTTTAATTTGTATTTCGATTTTTGTCGAAACTTTGAATTTATTTTAAAAATCTTTAGGAAAGGCGAAAATTTGGACGAAAAATTAAAAGTATGAAAAAGAAAAGAACTTTATCATTAAAAATCCAAAAGCGTCGTTTAAGGTACATTTTTTTAAAACTCAAAATGTTGAGTTTACCAAAATATTCAGAAAAAAATTAAATATTGCGAAAAAACCGAAAGTTATCTGATGAAGCAAAACTTTTGGGTTTAAACTCGAAACTTGTTTTAAAAAGTAGTAATTTCGTGACTAGGATTAAAATTTGAAAAAAAAACACAATTTTTAGTGTAAAGCAAAAAATTTAGAAAAAAAAAGAAAAAACTGAAATTGTAAAATAAAGATCTTTAAAAAAAATTAAAATTTTAAACAAAGAAACGCTAACATTATAAAAAATGTTTCGAGCTAAAATGAAAAGAAAATGTTTAGAAAATCGAAATTTATAAAATCATTTTTTAGAAATTTCGATCTTAAAGTCGAAATGGCAAAATAAAAATGTAGATATTTCTAAATTATTTCAAAATGTTAAATAAAAATTAAATCTCAAAAATATCAAAAGTTAGAATATCAACTGAAAATTTTGTTTAAATAAAAGGAAAATTAAAAGTCCAAACTTGAAACTAAACTAAACTAAAATGAATATTTTGAAAATAAGGTCAAAAAACGTATAAATATGTTTATCAAAAGAGTCGAAATGTTGAATTTGAATCAAAATTTAAAAGAAAGTGGAAAGAATTTTACAAAAGAAGTTGAAATTTCGAAAATTTCTAAAAATAATCGAAATTTCGAAAAACATTGGAATGTATAGAAAATTTATGAAACTGTACCTAAAAAATAGTGTTATTTCCGTTATATTTGCAGCCAATATTTAGTTTAAGTTTTTCCCTCCAAAATAAATCGCGAAAATAATAATATTAATAATTGCAAATTTTAGAAAATAATTTAAGTTTTAAGTAAAACATTTGTGAAAGATATTTCTGGAAGCTCGAAGTTTAAAAAAATATATAATCACAAATTAAAATCAAAATCTCTAAAAGAGAGCTAAACTTTTGCAAAATCATCGATATTTATACACAAAATCACTCAGAAATAAAACATTTCTGAGAAAAAGACAGCAGAATTCGGCAAAAAATTGTTTATACGTTTATACATGTCGACTATATGCTTATAGAGACGTAGAATGGAAGAAAATAACTTGGAATTTTCAATATTAACTCGGAATTTTGAAAAAATAATCAAAATTTCTAGAAAATACTCTTCAGAAAATATAAGAAAATACATCAATTACTTTTATGTATTCGTTTCTTTTATTTTATTTTTTTTTCATTTTGTTAATTAGTAATAGTAAAGAATAAAA
Organism: Dastarcus helophoroides; assembly: GCA_028583605.1. NCBI lineage: Eukaryota > Metazoa > Arthropoda > Insecta > Coleoptera > Bothrideridae > Dastarcus > Dastarcus helophoroides. The sequence goes on along the minus strand of CM053337.1, from coordinate 10,287,190 downwards.
TGTAGTAACCTTAACATTATATAAATTTGACAAATAAAAACGTGAAACTTGCCAAAGAAAAATTTCCTAATATCTATTTTGAGTTTACGTATTTAACTTATCACCGATCAAGAATCGACTTTTTTTTTTAAGTAAAAATTACAAGAGCGTAGAAAGAACATCAATTTGAAAAAAAAATTATCACGGAATGTTGACTTTTTCTTCTTTAAATCCCGAGATTAAAGTCAAAATTTCGACTTTAATGTAAAAATTTCGAAAAAAAAACGTCAAAATTTGGTATTTAAAGTCGAAATTTCTAAAAAAAAAGTTGAAATTTCAGTTTTTAAATCGAAAATCTTACAAGGGCGTAGAAAGGACATCGATTAAAAAAAATGTTGTGTTTAGAAATTTCGACTTTTTTCTCAAACTTCAATTTTTGTCTCAAATTTAGACTTTTTTCTCAAAATTTCGACTCCTTTTGGAAATTTTAACTTTTTTCTGGAAATTTCCACTTTTTCGAAATGTTACAAAGGCGTAGAAAAGACATCGATTAAAAAAATGTCATTTTTAGAAATTTCAACTTTTTTTCTCAAATTTCGATTTTAAGCTCGAAATTTCGACTTTTTTCTTGAAATTTAGATATTTTTCTTAAATTTCGACTTAATTTCTTAAAATTTCGACTTCTTTCTCGAAATTTTGACTTTTTTCTCAAAATTTGATTTTTTTCTGGAAATTTTGCCCTTTTTCTCGAAATTTCGTTTTTTTTTCTCAAATTTCTACTTTTTTCTCGAAATTTTGGCCTTAATATCGAAATTTCGACATTTCTCTCAAAATTTCGGCCTTTTTTTATCGAAATTTCGACTTTTTTCGCAAATTTCGACTTTTTTTCTCAAAATTTCGTCTTTTTGCTCGAAATATTTCAAAATTTCTACTTTTTCTCGAAATTTCGACGTTCTTCTCAAATTTCGAATTTTTGCTTGAAATATTTCGAAATTTCGACTTTTTCTCGAAATTTCGACGTTATTTTCAAATTTCAACTTTTTCGTCGAAATTTCGGCCTTAATCTGAAAAGTTCGACTTATTTCTCGAAATTTCGTTTTTTTTTCTCAATTTTAGACTTTTTTCTCAAATAAATATCGACTTTTTTCTCGAAATTTTAACCTTAATATCGAAATTTCGACACTTTTCTCGAAATTTAGGCTTTAAACTCAAAATGTCACTATTTTTCTAGAAATTTCGACTTTTTTCTCAAATTTCGACTTTTTTCTCGGAATTTCGACTTCGTTTTTCTCAAACTTCGACTTTGTTTCTTAGAAAGTTCATTTTTTTTATCGAGATTTCGACTGTTTTCTCGAAATTTCAACCTTAATCTGAAAAGTTCGACTTTTTTCTTGAAATTTCGTTTTTTTTTCTCAATTTTCGACTTTTTTCTCAAATATCGACTTTTTTCTCAAATATCGACTTTTTTCTCAAAATTTTGACCTTAATATCGAAATTTCGACATTTTTCTTAAAATTTCGACTTTATACTCAAAATTTTGACCTTTTTTTATCGAAATTTCGACCTTTCTTTATCGAAATTTCGATATTTTTCGAAAATTTCTACTTTTTCTCGAAATTTCGACGTTCTTCTCAAATTTCGAATTTTTGCTTGAAATATTCCGAAATTTCGACTTTTTCTCGAAATTTCGACGTTATTTTCAAATTTCAACTTTTTGTCGAAATTTCGGCATTAATCTGAAAAGTTCGACTTATTTTTCGAAATTTCGTTTTTTTCTCAATTTTAGACTTTTTTCTCAAATAAATATCGACTTTTTTCTCGAAATTTTAACCTTAATATCGAAATTTCGACACTTTTCTCGAAATTTAGGCTTTAAACTCAAAATGTCACTATTTTTCTAGAAATTTCGACTTTTTTCTCAAATTTCGACTTTTTTCTCGGAATTTCGACTTCGTTTTTCTCAAACTTCGACTTTGTTTCTTAGAAAGTTCATTTTTTTCTCGAGATTTCGACTGTTTTCTCGAAATTTCAACCTTAATCTGAAAAGTTCGACTTTTTTCTTGAAATTTCGTTTTTTTTTCTCAATTTTCGACTTTTTTCTCAAATATCGACTTTTTTCTCAAGTATCGACTTTTTTCTCAAAATTTTGACCTTAATATCGAAATTTCGACATTTTTCTTAAAATTTCGACTTTTTACTCAAAATTTTGACCTTTTTTTATCGAAATTTCTTTCTTTATCGAAATTTCGATATTTTTCGAAAATTCCGACTTTTTTTCTCGAAATTTCATCTTTTTGCTCAAAATATTTCGAAATTTCTAGTTTTTCTCGAAATTTCGACATTTTTCTCAAATTTCGAATTTTTGCTCGAAATGTTTCGAAATTTCGACTTTTTCTGGAAATTTCGACGTTATTTTCAAATTCCGACTTTTTTCTTGAAATTTCAGCCTCAATCTGAAAAGTTCGACTTTTTTCTCGAAATTTCGTTTTTTTTTCTCAAATTTAGACTTTTCTCTCAAATATCGACTTTTTTCTCGAAATTTTAACCTTAATATCGAAATTTCGACATTTTTCTCGAAATTTCGGCTTTAAACTCAAAATGTCGACTATTTTTCTAGAAATTTCGACCTTTTTCTCAAATTTCGACTTTTCTCTCGGAATTTCGACTTACGTTTTTCTCAAACTTCGACTTTTTTTCTCCAAATTTCGACCTTTTTCTCGAAATTTCGGTTTTCTTTCTCAAATTCCGACTTTTTTCTCGAAATTTTGATCTTAATCACGAAGTTTCGATTTTTTCTCGAATTTTCAACTTTCATCTCGAAATTTCTAAAAAAAAGATCAAAATTTGCTAACTAAAAATAGCAATTATTGAACGCACCCTACTACAAACTGTCAAGTTTGTTGGGAAAGAGGAGTGGTGGGACGCAACTGTCATCTTCCTAATTTGATCATAGTGTAGAAATTTTGACTTATTCTCGAAATTTCGAAAAAAAAATCGATATTAAAGTCGAAATTTCGACATTAGTCTCGAAATTTTAAGAAGAAAGTAGAAATGTCTAGAAATTTTTGAGAAAAAAGTCGAAATTTCGAGTGTTAAGTCGAAATTGTCGAAATTTCGAGTGTTAAGTCGAAATTGTCGAAATTTCGAGTTTAAAGCCGAAATTTCGAGAAAAAAAATCGAAATTTAAAAAAAACCGAATTTTTGACAAAAAAGTCGAAATCCCTAAACATTTTTTTTATAATCAGTGTCCTTTTTACGCTTTTGTAAAATGTCGAAATTTCTAAATATAATTTTTTTTTAAACAATGCCTTCCTATGCTTTTGTAAAATGTTGACTTTAAACTCAAAATTTCGACTTTTTTCTCGAAAATTCTACTCCATGCATACATATGTCAAGAAAGTCGAAATTTGGGGTAATAAAAAATTGAAATTACTGAACGTACCCTACTGCTAAGTGTCAATATTAAATTGTAAAAGGGTTGGTGCATGTATTGGGAAGCCTTGAGCTCATTGCCAATTTTTATTAAAATGTCTACATGGCTATTTTGCTTATCATAAGCTCAATAGTTGGCAATTTCGAAAATTATTTACATGCTCAAATATACAATCAGCCGTTTTTCTACTGATATTTCTAATTCGTATCGTCGTAAATTTTTTGGGGAATATTCATTTCGGGGAGGGTCCGGACCCCTTGGACCCCCCCTGGCTACGTGCCTGGTACAGGGTCGTAGACCAGTCAAATTAAAGAAGTTTAAATTAATCAGAAGAAAAAGGAATGTTAATATGAGAATTTAGATATTTTCCATATCGCCTTTGCGAAGTTTCGTTAATTCCATTCCTGCTGATTGGCATTTAGACGTCTGTAAGAAGCAACTGGCGAAGAAGAAACGCCAATCAGCAGGAATGGAATAAGAATTTAGAGTTTTAGCGTATGAAATATTACTATTAATTTGATTCTTTAAACTCATTGAACACGAATACGTTATGGCACAACTGTAAATACTTAACGGTAAGGTTACGTTTAAAAAAAAAGATACTTTAAAGTAGCAATAATAATTAGTACGGAGAAGTAAACGTTATTAGGCAAATAAAGCAAATAAAAATTTAAAGAGGTACATATGTGTTCGTGGAGTTATGCCGGCAAGGAAGCACAGGAAGGGTTGGAGTTTTAAAAATCGCCCAAGCTGTTTGCAAGCTGGTTGTAAAACAGCACTAAACCACTCAAAGTGTAAGCATTTTACGCAGACGTGAATAAATATAACACACTGTAAGTATACAACACACGCTTTTAAATGCCCACGAAATAAGAAATACTGATGTAATTGGACGAAAATGGCAGCTTTTTATTGTTAGTTTGTACGAAACACTGAATCTTTGCCAATGGAGTTAATGTTTCTCAAATTTAAGTTACATCTTCTCGAAAATGTACGTCTTAAACGAATTTACGCGCACGTCAAAAGTCGTTAGCAGTATTACTAGCAAAATTAACGACACTGGCGCAAGTAAAATTTAAAACAGTGAACAGATACATTGAATGGCTGAAACCTAACATATAGCAACATAACACATAGAAACATAACATATAGAAACAAGAAACACTTGTCCAGGGTTTCCTGAAACCAAGAAAGATTAAAAATCACAACAAAGGTTGCTCTAACGCGTTCCAATAGCCAAGCCAAGAGAGGTACTGGTTTCAGGAGACAAGATTTGTATTTCAATTTTTGAAAATAACCAAGGACCAGTTCGTTCCACCAAATTCACGGTTTCCTATTAATAGGTAGATATTACATCAAGAGAGTGTTCTATTACGATAATATGGCATTTTCGTCCGTTTTTTTTTATTTCAAAAATCTCGCTAACCTTCTGATGTTAGTTTCAGTGGTGTCCACGTTTTGGGGCCGAATGACGCGTCACAAGAAACCGACAATTTACCAAGTTGATACAAATTGGCCCCAGATAAACCAGCTTTATTTAGTTGTAATGGTATTAATCCCATGCCTGCCGAGATTGCGTGAAATAAAAAGAAACAAAGTGAAGATAATAAAACAAGCGATGGTAGGTGGGCTGGCAGGGCACGCTGCGACCAGGAGGTCTGGCTCGTTATGTGACAAAACAACCATAACGAATTGATCAAGATTAGGTTCCGTGTTTTTAATTGTTCAGTGGACCAAATTTTTTAAAATATTGGTCTTGATTTTCAGATATTTTACGGTAAAGTGCCATTTATGTTGACCTGATGTGGATGATGGGATTCATGAAACACGTTAATGCGTTTCGAAATTTTGTTAAATCGTCCTTGTAACCAAATTAATGAAACCGCTCATACCATAGAAGGTGAAAACGCACCGACAACATTAACATATATTCTTTAGAACAAAAAAAAAAAAGTCTCTATCTTGTTTCTTAAATGTATATCTTATTGCGTAACAATATTTAGATATTTACTAAAAACGTTTTTATTGCAGAAACTCTTCTACCACATATTTCTCAAAAAATAAAAAAAGTTCTCTTAGAATGACGACTCCGTCTGAACTATAATAATGAAAATGTCGCAATAGTTTATAATCATAAACAATGTCGATATGAAACTAGAAAACAACAAACGATTTCAATGGAAAAGACATACTCATCATGTTATCTGTTCAGATTAAACAAAAATAAATTGAATTTTAAGAAGAATGAATACCTGCATTGATAATAACTAATAACACATGGAAATATTTCGATATTAAATCTATTGTGGCATTTTAAAGATAAATCTTTTTTCACTAAGAATTAGGAGTCATATTACGTTAGTAAAATATTGATGGTGATGATGGCAAAATATTGAAATTTTGACACATATTAACCATTGATATGTAATTCTTGTAATCTGAAATAAACCAAGAAAAAAGAGAATCTCTTGATATTTTTGATCGGATTGGTCTTTGGTTATCTCGAAAAATTGAAATACAAATCTTGTCCGCCGAAACCAAATTAAAAACACAATGCGTTTCGATAGGTAAGCTATCATCTTCAGAGAGACACTGAGTATCTCTTGTTGTTGTATTTTCTAATCTTTCTTGGTTTCAGAGTTTTGTATATCAATTTTTGAAAATAATCAAGGACCACCACAACCAAGGACCATTACAAATTCCATCACAGAAAAAAAACATTGACTATTTATTAAGTAACTAAACCTTAAGCCCCAATTACATTATGTATATTACGCGTGTGCGTTGCATCTACCAATAGAAATTTCCCTAGCGAGTCATGTGACACGAAATTGTAAATTTTAATTTATTTAGTTTTATTGAGGACAGGGCGCCTATCGATGGGGAAAACAGTTGGTTTTCGTGAGGTGTGCGACACCGTGGAGAATTTAATTTTATAATTACGAATTAAACAGTGGTTCACGTGTATAACCTCAAATTGAGAAATTTTTGAAAATTGCGAGGGAAAGATGAGTATTATAAGGGAAAGATGGGACGTCTGTCGCCAAAAACGTCGAAAACATGAATAAATTTAAAACAAATCTCTACGTGTTCGAGTTTCCCGATTAAATCTGTGAATAAAATAATCGTAAATTGCGGAGCGCTTTCTAGAAATGATCCAGACAAGCACAAATGTTGGGCCTTCATTTAATAATTCGAAAGACCCCATCAACGTTGAAATACAAATTTTGTCCCCTGAAACCAAGAAAGATTAAAAAACACAACAAAGGTTGCTCTAACGCGTTTCGACAGCCAAGCTATCATCTTCAAAAAGATACCCTATTAACGTGCAAAACACGGATAATGTGACACCGTTATACATCCCTTCGGTTTGTGTCCTAAACGGCGCCAATCATTTTATTCGTGTTATCAAAAAATTCGAGTTATAGAAATTTGAGTTGTCAGGTAAAATTTACATTTAATAACGCTGACGCCAACCAATTTTGTTCGAGGTATCAAAAATTCGAATTATCGAAGTTCGAGTTATAGAAGTTCGACTTTTTTTTAAATTTTAATCCACTCGCAAAGGGTAACCCCATTATGCTTTCAAAGCACAGCGCGTAGGATGCGGAAAAAAGATAGATGGCGATGAACCGCCTTCTTAAACAAGGAGAGGTTGTGATTTTTGGGAAAAATTTCTTTCGATAATAAGTTCCATTACTTGGAAGTTCTATAGAAAAAATAATTTGGATTTTTTATTTTGTACCTTTTTTTGAAAAATTTCGAATTTTCGACATTTTCAGATCACAAATTCAAATTTCGAATCGAAATTGGGCAAAAATTTCGTCGACATCTTGACATAATTTAATCCGCGAAAGCTTAAAAAATTTGAATTTATAGAAAGCCTTGAATTGTAAAATTGAAATTAGCTTTTCAAAAAATTCGGAGAAAATTTCAACATTTGTTCAAAAATATCTTTTAAACAAAATTGTACGTAATATTGAAAATTTTTAGTAAAATAAAAAATTTTGAGACAATTCGCTGTTTTAGGAAAAATTAAAATTTCGAAAAAGAAAACTTGAAATCTTAGGTGAAAAATAACTCTAACAATGTTAGGTTTACTCTTAAATTATATTTTTAATTTAATTCACTTGCAAAGGGCAACCCCATTATGCCTTTAAAGCACTGCGAGTAGGATGCGGAAACCAGGACAGATCGCGATAAACCGCCTTCTTAAACAAGGATAAGTTGTAATTTTTGGGAAAAATTTCTTTTGGTAACAAGTTCCATATCTTCAAAGCTCTATAGAAAAACAGAGTCTCCGTAGACAGAAGTCCTCACTGTGTCGAGCTGGACCGCACAGGAATTTGCTGTCTAGTACGCCTCAAGAATCTTGCCCTTGGGGGGATCAGTTCTATTAGTTCCTGCGAGCATCTTCCATGATAGTACTTGTAGAAAAGAGACAAGTCACCAACCATACGCCTGTGCTCTAATGTTTCAAGAGAATCGGTCAGACTGTATAATAATCTCGAAATTTCAACTTTTATTTGGCCACTTCGAGTGTAAAGGAGAACTCTCGAAAAAAACATGCGAAATTTCGAAAAAGCAGTAGAATTTTCGAAATTAAACTAGAGGTGTCCAGACAGACAGCTTTTAAATAGTTCACTATTTCTATTGGTTCAATCAAGGTAAATACGTATTTAAGTATACACATGTAAAAATTTTAAAAAATTCTCACAATTTTCGTAAAATATTCACAATTGTCGTAAAATAGTTACAATTTTGAAAAAATTGAATGTTGAAGTTTTGAAAAAATTGTAGAAATTTTGAGAAATCATAAATTTTGAGAAATCATAAAATTTCAAATAAAATTAAGGATTTAAAAAAGTAGAAAATTGGGAAAAATCGACACTTAAAGTTGGGATTAAAAAAGGTCGAAAATTTGACAAAATTGTTAAAAAAAATCGCTTTGAAAATGAAGCAAAAAAATCAAATTTTGGGTAAAATTTGAAATTAAAAGAATGAGTATTTCTATAGCATACGTTACGCATGCCTGATCCTAGAATAACGTTGCTATCTTTTCTTTTTAGTTCAGTGCTTTAGTTGCTATCTTTTGCCCAATGTGAGCTTAGTTTTGCAAGCTTTAGATATTCAGAATATTTAGAAATTTCGAAGCAAATGCTAAACTTTTTATTGGAACGGACTGGTCCTTGATTATCTTCAAAAACTTAAATACAGAACTTGTCTCCTGAAACTAAGAAAGATTAAAAAACACAACAAACGTTGCTCTAACGCGTTTCGACAGCCAAGCTGTCTTCTTCAGAGAGATACTGAAATCTTTCTTGGTTTCAGGGGACATGTATTTCAACTTTTAAATATTAAACTGTTGTTAACTATTTCTAGAGAAAGTTTTTAAAAACATAAACAAAACATCAACTACGAAAAATTCAAGGAACACTAATAGTTTTTGTATTAAGAAAGATCCTATAGAGGAATTTTTTCAGTTTCAAAAAAATTCAGAGCTTCAAAACTTGTAAATTTTAAATCACTGAACTAATTACGCATTGACTGCTTATAAACGTTTGCAGATTAGAAAAAGCATAAAAAATAAAATTTAAGACAAAGTAGAAATAGATATCAAGAGAACATTACTTTCTGTCGGAATTTTGAAACAGAACTTAAAAAGAGAACATTTTACTTCACGCTATCTTATATTTATACGACTTTGAGTTCACGTGACACTAAGCTCATGTGACTTTGGGCTCACATGATCTTAAACTTACGAGACCTTGAGCTCACATGACCTTGAGATCACTCGTCGTTGAACTCACGTGACCTCGAGTTAACATTACTTTGAATTCAGGCGACCTTGCATTTAAGCGACCTTCAGCTCATGTGACCTTGAACACACGACCTTGTGATAACGCGATTCTAAATTCATGTGACTTTAACCCATGTGACTTTGACCTGGCGCGACTTTGAGTTTACGTAACCTCAAACTTACATGACCCCGATAACACGTTACGATGTGCCCTTGAATTTACGTGACATTAGGTCAGTGTGATCTTGAGCTCACGTGGCCTTGAGATCGCGCGACGTTTAACTCACGTGACCTTGAGCTAGTATGGCCATGAACTCAAGCGACTTTGCATTTTTGCGACCTAGAGCTCATGTGACTTTAAACACATATGACCTTGACCTAAATTCACGTGACCTTGAATACATATGACCTTGACCTGACTCGACCTTGAGCTCACGTGACCTTGAACATACATAACCTTGAGCTAACATGACGTTGAATTCACGTTACCTTGAGCTAACATGGCGTTGAACTCACGTTACCTCGAGCTAACATGACCTGGAACTCAGACCACCTTCTATTACGCGAGCTTGAGCTCATGCGACCTTGAACACATGAGTGATCTTGAGCTCACGTGGCGTTGAGATAACGCGACGATGAAATCACGTGACCTTGAGTTAGCGTGACCATGAACTTAAGCGACCTTGCATCTGGGCGACCCTGAGCTCATGTGACCTTGAACACACCTGACCTTGACCTGATAAGATTCTAAATTCACGTAGCCTTAAACTCATGTGACCTTGACTCGGCGCGACCTTGTGCTTATGTGACCTTGAACATAAACAACCTTGAGCTAACGCGATTCTAAATTTATGTGACCTTGAACTCATGTGACCCTGACCTTACGCGAGCTTGGGTTTACGTGAACTTGAACTTAGGCAACCATAAACTCGTGCAACTTAGAGTTAACGTAATTCTAAACTCAGGTGACCTTGAGCTCACATGACCTTGAGTTTAGATCTTGAACTCACGTAACTCAGAAATAATATCATCCAGAACTCGGCTGACATTTAGCTAACATGACCTTGAGATTGCTCGACCTTAAATTCGAGTAACTTGGAGGTACCGTAATTATGAACTCAGGTGACCTTGAGCACACATGGCCTTGACTTCACGTGACCTTGATTGCGTGGTGACCTTAAACTTCCGTACCCTTGACTTACGTACTGACATGACTTTAAAACTGGCATGACCTCAAAATTACATGACCTCAAAATTACATGACCTTGAACTAGTGTGACTCTGAGATCACGTAGCCTTGAGCTTACGTGGCCTCAAACTCACGTAATCTTAATCTGGGGTGACCTTGACACTTTGAGAAAAAAGGGCAGTGCAAACAAAGAAATTTTCGAAAAGAAAATAGAAATTTTGAAGAAAGTGTAAAAAAGGGTCAAAGTTTTAAAGGGCAGCCAAAATCTTTAAACAAGAGTACAATTTCAAAATTCGAAATTTTGTTTTTACGATATTTTACGAGTTCACATGACACTGAGCTCACATGACTTTGACATCAAGTGATGTTGTATTCAAGTGATTTTTGAGTTTACGTACGCTACTTTGAATTCATGTCACTTCGGGCTAACATGACTTTGAGCTAACGTATATAATCCTGAACGCGAGTGACCTTGAATTTACGTGACTTTGAGCTTACATGATCCTAAACTTACATGATCTCATGTGGCCCTAAATTAACCTGATCTTAAGCTCAGGTTGCCTTTTGAAAAAACGTGCAGTGTAAAATTCAAAATTTTTCAAAAAATGGAACTTCGAACGTTTTAAAAATTACTAACATCTAAGAAAAAATCCAAATTTTAAAGGACAGCCAACAAAAGTACAATTTAAAAAAATGTCAAAATTGTCATAAAAGAAAAGTTTAAAAAGAACTCAAGATTTTAAACAGGTCGAAATTTTGAACGAGCTGAAAATTAAAAAAAACATTCTGGAACAAAAAGGCAAAATTTGAAAATATCGACATTTAAAAAATCAACACTTAAAAAAAAGTCGAAATTGTAACTGTTTGGAAAAACGAGATTGACAAATAAATTGAAAAACGACGAACATTTTCAAACATGTGCAAACTTTCGATATTTCGATTTTTCTGAAAATGTATTTTTTTAATTTGCCTTTTTTGAAAATTATAACCTTTTTGAAATTTTTAACCTTTTTCAGAATTTAGTTTTTCAAAGGATTCAATTTTTGCCAAATTTCGATTTCAAAATATTTCGACTTTTGTTGAAAATTTCCACTTTACTGAATATTTCGACTTTCAAAATTCGGACTTTTCTAAAAGTTGGTTTTTTTGAATACTTGACTTCGAAAATGTCATCTTTTTATTTTGAATGTTTTGACCTTTTTTGAAAATTCGGATTTTATGAGAATTTAGTTTTTTAAAAGTATGAATTCTTACAAAATTTCGATTTTAAAATATTTGAATTTTGCTAAAAATTTCCACTTTGCTGAATATTTCGACTTTCAAAATTTAGATTTTTCTACAATTTCTTGTTTTTTTTTTAAATTTGACTTTGAAAATGTCGTTTTTTTTTAAATTTGTCTGAAAAGTCTAAAAAGGATTTTCAAAAACAAGTACATATTTTGAAGAAATGTCGTTATGTTCAAGTCAAGATTTAAAAAAAAAACACTTTTGTAAGTCAAAACTGAGCGATAACTTAAAATGAACTTCTGAAAAAGTGGAAAATTTAAAAAGTTCAGTTTCCCAGAAAGGAGACGTTTTTAAAACAGTATGAATTTTAAAAAAGGTCAAATGTTTTTCTAAAAATGTTACAATTTTCAAATCAAATCAAAAGTCAAAATTTGTAAAATTTAAAACCTAAAATGAACCGTTTTTTTGAAGTTATAACTAAGTGAAAACTTTCAAAAAAGATAAAATTTTGAAAGTATCGAAGATTTAAAAAGTTCAGTTTTCCATAAACTAGACGTTACCAAAAAAGTATAAATTTTCAAAAAGTGAATAGTTTTATAAAATGTCGCAATTTTCTAGATAAGTCAAATGTTAAAATTTGCAAAACTTAAAAATTTTGAAATGAATTGGACAGTTTAAGAGTCGAAATTTTTGAGAAAAAGGAGTGAAGAAGTTGAAATTAAAAAATCTGCATTTGGAAACAAAATCAAAATATTTAAAAAGCAGAAATTTTGGAAAATGGTGGAAATTTTCGGTCGAATTTTCAAAAAGAGCTAAAATGTTCGAAAAGTCTAAATTTTGGGGACACCATTTTCAGAAGATTCTAAATCTCTAAAAATAAGTCAAAATTTTGTATAAGGTAAAATTTGGGATACAATCAAAATATCGAAATTTTGAAGCAATTCAAAAATTTTCAATAAAGGTCAAAACATTTTAAAACAGAAATTTTGTAAAAATTCAAACCTGTAAAAAACCATATTTTCAAATAGGACAAAGTTTTCGAAAAAGGTAACGTTTAAAGACGAAAATGTCAAAGTCAAATTTTCAAAATAAAAAAGACTAAATTTTGAAAGTCCAAATATTCAGAAAAGTGAAAATTTTCAACAAAAGTCGAAATATTTTGAATTTGGTAAGGACTCAAACTTTAAAAAAAAACCAAACTTTCAAAAAGGACAACATTTTCAAAACTGGCAAATTAAAAATCAAAGACATTTTCAAAGTTAAAATTTCAAAAAAAAAACCAATTAAATTTTTTAAACGGGCAAATTAAAAATAAAAGACATTTTCAAGGTCAAAATTTGAAAAAAAAACCAATCGAATTTTCAAAAAAAAACCAATAAAATTTTCAAAAAAAAACGAATTTTAGAGAAATCTAAATTTTGAAAGTCGAAGTATTCAGAAAAGTGGAACTTTTCATTAAAAGACGAAATATTTTAAAATCGAAATTTTGTAAAAATTTAAACTTCTCATAAAGATCAAAATTTTCAAAAAGGACCAAATTTTCAAAACAGGCAAATTTAAAAAAAGACGCCATTTTCAAACTCAAATTTTCCAAAAATGCGATCAAATTTTCAAAAAAACAACAAATTTTAGAAAAATCTAAATTTTGAAAGTCGAAATATTCAGAAAAGTGGAAATTTTTAACAAACTGCAAAAATTTTGAAATCTAAATTTGGTAAGAAATCGATTTTTAAAGAACTAAATTCTCATAAAGATTGACATTTTCGAAGTCTAATATTCAAAAAAAACAAATTTTAGAAAAATCCAAATTCTGAAAGTCGCACGCAATATTCAGAAAAGTGGAAATTTTCAACAAGAGACGAAGTATTTTGAAATCGAATTTTGGCAAAAATTGAAACTTTTAAAAAACCAAATTCTGAAAAAGGTTAATTTTAAAAAGTTATAATTTTCAAAAAAGGTAAATTAAAAATAAAGACGACATTATCAAAGTCAAATTTTCAAAAAAAAACTAATTTTAGAAAAGTCCGAATATTGATAGACGAAATATCCAGAAAAGTGGACGTTTTCAAAGAAATCGAAATTTTGAAATTTTGAGATGTCAAAATTAATAAAATCAAGATTTTGGGAAAAAAGACCAAACCCTAAAATTCATGTCGAAGTTGTGAAGAAATGTCGAAATTTCGAAAAATATTTAAAAATATTAGTCATCAGATGTGCTGTGATTTTTTTAGAAGACGTTGGCAACGTCATCTAGTTTTAAATTATAAAATCAACGTCACGTTGAGAAAAAGGTGTACCGAGTTTGAAGCTGAAATGTCAGTATAAACATGAAAATCTTAATTTAAAGAAAATATTTCAAACTAGGTAAATTGTACCGAACGAAAGATCACTTTTTAGATCGTATAGTTTTTGATTGCTTGGATTTTTCTCACGAGTTTTATTCCCAGATCTAGCAAATCCACGTTTACAAGCTATCATCCGTCGTTAGGTATAATCGGTCTTGTTGTCACTAGATAAATAATCATATCCCATAAACGCATGGTGTGAATATTGCATACCTTAAATGCTTACAGTCAACTTATTCTTTTATTCGACGTTCCACCATTAGTTAAGTTAATGGATGCACGAGGCCAGTTATAAATTGTTGACCTGTAAGATTCAAATTTGATAAAGCCACGAAAACTGTTGTAGATACAAGATAGCACAACCATCAATTGACAACGTGCATAAAGTTTTAGTGGATTCTCCTTTAAGAAACGACCAGTTTTTGGTTTTATGTTAAAGGGTCTAGACCTCTAGACCAATTTAAATATTTATGCGATTGACATATTTATGAATTTGCGTGGCATTTACGATTATATTTCTGCGATTCTTGGATTTTTGGAATGTTAAATACGTCGACTTCATTATTTATCGTTTGTAAGTGAGCGTATATCGAATTTAATTTATGCTTTGAAAGTCAAAAAAATACACTTTATATTGTTAGGCGTTAGCGAGGATTTTTATTTAACACCGGAACAGTTATTTGTAAATCACTGATACGTAACTTAGAGGCGACAAAACTTAGCGCTATGCACGCACATCTTTGAAGAGTTCGTACAGATTGCAGAATGTTTTGTTCAAACTCGTTGATATGAATACGGATACATTTAGCTGCCTAGCGAGTCTCTTGGGTGGCAAAGTTGGGCCCCATTGGGTTAAATGACGCTGTCAGATCATTACGTTAAAATAACCCTACGTGCAAAGTTCCGATAATGATGTGTTCTTCCATTAGATGGCGCCGTTATTTTTGTTTTCAAAATTTCTGGATTTTTCAAAATTTCGACTTTCTTTGTCAGTTTTCGATTTTTTGGGAAAATTTCGACCTTCTTTGAAATTTCGATTTATTTTTTGAATTTTTTTTGAAGAAAATTTCGACTTTCCTTTAATTTCGATTTATTTTTTTGACTATTTGCGAAATTATAAAATTTTCTAAAAATTTGGTAATTTTTGGTCAAATTTGGAATTTTTTCAAAACATGGCCCTTTTTATTTAAATTTCGTTTCTTTTTCCTAAAATTCTGAGTTTACTCTTTCATTCTTTCTTTTTACTTCAATTTTTAAATTTTCATGTTAATTTCAATGTTAATTTTGTCGAAAATTCGTTTTTTCTCGAGTTGAAACTGAAAAAATTGATGAAAATTTCGATTTTTTAATTATAATTTTGATTATTGAAATTTTGGAAAACATTTGACTCCAAAATTTGTCTTTTTCGAATTTTTTTCGCAAACTTTTAACCAATTCAACCTTTTCTTTTTTTTTCCTTTAATTGTCGATCTAACTTTTATTTTTTTAAATTTTGCCTTTTTGAAAAATTTTTCACTGTTCAAAATTCTAACTTCCTTTGGATCGCGAAACATTTTAAAACAGAAATTTTGTGAAAATTCAAACCTGTAAAAAAACATATTTTCAAATAGGACAAAGTTTTCGAAAAAGGTAACATTTAAAGACGAAAATGTCAAAGTCAAATTTTCAAAATAAAAAGTTTTAGAAAAGTCTAAATTTTGAAAGTCCAAATATTCAGAAAAGTGGAAATTTTTAACAAAAGTCGAAATATTTTGAATTTGGTAAAAACTCAAACTTTAAAAAAAAAACTTTCAAAAAGGACAACATTTTCAAAACGGGCAAATTAAAAATGAAAGACATTTTCAAGGTCAAAATTTCAAAAATAAACCAATCAAATTTTCAGAAAAAACCAATTAAATTTTCAAAAAAAACGAATTTTAGAGAAATCTAAATTTTGAAAGTCGAAATATTTCAAAAGTGGAATTTTTAACAAAATGTCGAAAATTTTGTAAATTTGAACTTTGGTCAAAATATTCATTTTTCAAACAAATTCTATAACTTCTTTCGACGTTAAATTCGACAAATCTTTCTAGAAATTCTGATTTCCAATTCTGAAGTCCATTTACTTAATTAATTTGTAAATTTTTCAAAAAATGTATTTTTCGAAAATTCTTTTTTCATCGATTGAAACTAAAAAAATTGATGAAAATCGTTTTTTAAAATCAAATTTTGATTAGAAATTTGGAAAAGTAGACTCCAAAATTTTTTTTCAAAATTTTTTAATTTCGAATTTTTCGCAAACTTTAACCATCGACTTCTTTTTTTCCAAATATCGACCTAATTTTATTTTAAATTTTGTCTTTTCAAAAATTCCACTCTAGTTAAATTCAACTTTCTTCGACGTAAAATTTCGATTTTTCTAAAATTCTGAGTTTACTCTTTTGTTCTCTTTTTACTTGATTTTTAGAATTTTTGTGCTTAACCTTCTTCAAAAAATGTTATTTTTTCGAAAATTCCTTTTTTCTCGAATTGAAACTAAAAAAATTAATGAAAATTCCGATTTTTTACATCGAAATTTTGATTATTGAAATTTTGGAAAACGTATGACTCCAAAATTTCTCTTTTTCGAAAGTTTTAGCTTTATTTTCGAATTTTTTTCGCCAACTTTTAACCGATTCGACTTTTTCTTTTTCTTTTTTTTGAATTGTAGACCTAACTTTTATTTTTTTAAATTTTGACTTTTTCAAAATTTTTCACTCTGTTCAAAATTCTAACCTTCTTTCGACCCTAAAATTTCGACTTTTTTTTAAAATTCTGAGTTTGCACTTATGTTTTCTTTTTACTTGAATTTCTAAATTTTTGCTTAAACTTTTTTCAAGAAATGTTAATTTTTCGAAAATTCTTTTTTCTCGAGTTGAGACTAAAAAAAATGATGAAAATTTCGATTTTTTTAATCGAAATTTTGATTATTGAAATTTTGGAAAACGTGCGACTCCAAAATTTGTCTTTTTCGAAAGTTTTCGCCTTTATTTTCGAATTTTTTTCGCAAACTTTTAACCCATTCGACTTCTTTTTTTTTCCTAAATTGTCGACCTAACTTTTATTTTGTAAATTTTGTCTTTTCCAAAATTTCCACTCTGTTCAAAATTCTAACTTTCTTTCGAACGTAAAATTTCGACTTCTTTCTAAAATTCTGAGTTTACGCTTCTGTTTTCTTTTTACTTGAATGTTAGAATTTTTGTACTCAACCTTTTCCAAAAAATGTTATTTTTTTAAAAATTCCCTTTTTCTCGAATTGAAACTAAATAAACTGATGAAAATCCCGATTTTTTACATCAAAATTTTGATTATTGAAATTTTGGAAAACGTACGACTCCAAAATTTGTCTTTTTCAAAAGTTTTCACTTTATTTTTGCATTTTTTTCTCAAACTTTTAACCCATTCGACTTCTTTTTTTTCCATAAATTGTCGACCTAACTTTTATTTTTTAAATTTTGTCTTTTTCAAAATTTTCCGCTCTGTTCAAAATTCTAACTTTCTTTCGACCGTAAAATTTCGATTTCTTTCTAAAATTCTGAGTTTACGTTTCTGTTTTCTTTTTACTTGAATGTTAGAATTTTTGTACTCAACCTTTTTCAAAAAATGTTATTTTTTCAAAAATTCCCTTTTTCTCGAATTGAAACTAAATAAACTGATGAAAATCCCGATTTTTTACATCGAAATTTTGATTATTGAAGTTGTGGAAAACGTTCGACTCCAAAATTTGTTTTTTTCGAAAGTTTTCGCTTTATTTTCGAATTTTTTTCGCAAACTTTTAACCCATTCGACTTCTTTTTTTTCCCTTTTATTTTTAAAATTTTGCCTTTTTCAAAATTTTCCACTCTGTTCAAAATTCTAACTTCCTTTCGAACGTAAAATTTCGACTTCTTTCTAAAATTCTGAGTTTACGCTTCTGTTCTCTTTTTACTTGAATTTTAGAATTTTTTTTGTGCTTAACCTTCTTCAAAAAATATTATTTTTTCGAAAATTCCTTTTTTCTCGAATTGAAACTAAAAAAAATTAATGAAAATTCCGATTTTTTACATCGAAATTTTGATTATTGAAATTTTGGAAAACATTCGACTTTTGTCTTTTTCGAGAGTTTTCGCTTTATTTTCGAATTTTTTTCGCAAACTTTTAACCGATTCGACTTTTTCTTTTTTTTTACCTTAAATGGTCGACCTAACTTTTATTTATTTAAATTTTGCCTTTTTCAAAATTATTCATTCTGTTCAAAATTCTAACTTTCTTTCGACCGTAAAATTTCGACTTTTTTCTAAAATTCTGAGTTTGCACTTCTGTTTTCTTTTTACTTGAATTTTAGAATTTTTGTACTTAATCTTTTTCAAAAAATGTTATTTTTTCGAAAATTCCTTTTTTCTCGAATTGAAATTAAATAAATTGATGAAAATTCCGATTTTTTACAGCGAAATTTTGATTGAAATTTTGGAAAATGTACGAGTCCAAAATTTGTCTTTTTCTGAGTTTTCGCTTTATTTCCGAGTTTTTTTCGCAAACTTTTAACCCATTCGACTTTTTCTTTTTTTTGCTTAAATTGTCGACCTAACTTTTATTTTTTTAAATTTTGCTTTTTTCAAATATTTCCACTCTGTTCCAAAGTCTAACTTTCTTTCGACCGTAAAATCTCGACTTTTTTCTAAAATTCTGAGTTTACACTTTTAATTTCTTTTTGCCTAAATTTTTAAATTTTTGCTTAAACCTTTTTCAAGAAATGTTAATATTTTCGAAAATTCCTTTTTTTTTCGAGTTTAGACTAAAAAATTTGATGAAAATTCCGATTTTTTGAATTGAAATTTTGATTATTGAAATTTTGGAAAATATTCAACTCCAAAGTTTGTCTTTTTCGAAAGATTTTCGCAAACTTTTTTTGCAAACTTTTAACCAATTCAACTTTTTTTTCCTAAATTGTTGACCTAAATTTTATTTTTTTTATAAATTTTGCCTTTTTAAAAATTTTCCACTCTGTTCCGAATTCTAACTTTCTTTCGACCGTAAAATTTCGACTTTTTTCTAAAATTCTGAGTTTACTCTTTTGTTTTCTTTTTGCCTAAATTTTTAAATTTTTGCTTAAACATTTTTCAAGAAATGTTAATATTTTCGAAAATTCCTTTTTTTTCGAGTTTAGACTAAAAAATTTGGTGAAAATTCCGATTTTTTGAATTGAAATTTTGATTATTGAAATTTTGGAAAGTATTCAACTCCAAAATTTGTCTTTTTCGAAAGATTTGCGCTTTATTTTAGACTTTATTCGCAAACTTTTAACCAATTCAACTTTTTTTTTTCCCTAAATTGTTGACCTAACTTTTATTTTTTTTATAAGTTTTGCCATTTTCAAAATTTTTCACTTTCAAAATTTTTCCCTTATTTCAAAATTCTTACTTTCTTTCGACCGTATAACTTCGACTTTTTTTTGAACATTTTGACAATTATTTAAAATTTCAATTTTTGTCAAAATAATTGGAATTTTTTGAAAATTTTGCCCATTTTGAATTTTGTTTAATTTTTTGTTATCAATATTTCAAAATTTGTCAACATTTCAAGATTTTTCAAAATACAAGATTTTCCAAAATTTCAAGATTTTTCAAAATTCATTTTTTTTCGGAAAATTTCGACTTTCTTTGAAATTTCGATTTTTTAAAAATTTTTTGACTATTTTTCAACATTCCGAATTTTTTAAAAGATTTTGCCCTTTGATTTTGGATTTTTTTCAAAATGTCGGCCTTTTTATTTAAATTTCGATTTTATTTTTGAAACTTTCGACTTTTTTTTGAAAAATTTCGACTTTCTTTGAAACTTCGATTTTTGAAAATTTTTTTGACCATTTATCCACATTCGGAATTTTTTTAAAGATTTTGGCCTTTGAATTTGGACTTTTTTCAAAATGTCGGCCTTTTTATTTAAATTTCGATTTTATTTTTGAAACTTTGGACTTTTTTTTCAGAATTATTTATAAACATTTTCAACAAAGACACTTTGACTTGGAAAAAATGCTTGACTTTTTTTGAAAATTATAATTTTCCAAAATTTCGACTTTTCTTTGAAAATTGTGACTTTTGCTAATAATATTGGCTTTTCTTCAGTATTTAAATATTTTGAAAATTTGACTGAAACTTTGAAAATTCGACTGAAAATTTCTCAATTTTTTTTAAATCTCGACATTTTTTCAAAATTTAGACTATTTTTGAACTTTTAATCCACTTCTCGCATTTTTTAAACAATTTGAGTTGTTTTGAAAATTTCGCAATTTTTTTTCAGTCTCGAATTTTATAAAAATGTCGATTTTCCAAAATGTTTACATTTGTTCAAAATTTTGACCGTTTATTTTTGAAAATTTTGCCTTTTTTTTTAAAGTTTCGAAATTTTGTCTGGTTTCCAAAATTTCGTCTTCCAGTAACTGTCTGTGAGAATTTAACAGTCCATTTCCCAAATTTTTTTCATCCTCGAAATTTCAAATTGTTGTAACTTCAATTTTTTGCAAAATTCGTTTCTGAAATCCTGAAAATGTTGCTGAAGGATCTGACTTTAAGCAATTGGAGTTGTTTTGAAAATTTCGCAATTTTTTTTCAAATTCTCGAATTTTTTGAAATGTCGATTTTCCAAAATTTGTTCAAAATTTTGATCATTTATTTTTGAAAATTTTGCCTTTTTTTTGAAAGTTTCGAAATTTTGTCTGGTTTCGGAAAATTTCGTCTTTTAGTAACTGTCTGTGAGAATTTAACGGTCCATTTTCCAATTTTTTTTTATCCTCGAAACTACAAATTTTTATAACTTCAATTTGTTGCAAAATTCGTTTCTGAATTCCTGAAAATGTTAAATTTTTCTGAAGAATGTGACTTTAAGCAATTAGAGTTCTTTTGAAAATTTCGCAATTTTTTTTCAAATTCTCAAATTTTTTGAAAATGTCGATTTTCCAAAATGTTTACAATTGTTCAAAATTTTGACCGTTTTTTTTTTGAAAATTTTGACCTTTCTCTTAAAAGCTTCGAAATTTTGTCTGGTTTCTAAAATTTCGTCTTTTGGTAACTGTCTGTGAAAATTTAACGGTTTATTTTCCAAATTTTTTTATCCTCGAAACTTCGAATTTTTGTAACTTCAATTGTTTGCTTTGTTTCTGAAATCCTGAAAATGTTTAATTTTTTTGAAGAATATGACGTTCTAAGTTGCAAATTTTTAAATTTTAAACAAATTGTACAAAACGAATTCGAGGTGAAATTTCGATTTTAAAGCTGGCGTTTTAAAAAGGAGTTTTTTTCAAGTTTAATTTGAAAAGTTTTCTAGTCGAAATTTAAAAGAATTTTCGAGATTCAAATTCAAAAATAGGAATTTTGAAAAAAGAACACAAAGCAAAATTTTTCGATTGTGTGCAGTAAATGTTGACTTATCTATAAACTGGAAATTTCGGCGACAAACTAAGTCTAAAACGAAAATGTTCTTTCACATTTCAATTTAACATCGTAAGTGCCAGATTAAAGCCAAAATATCGAGTCTAAAACTTAAATTTTTTGAAGCTAAAACGAAAAAAATTCGTAAAATGATAAAATATGCAATGATGACTTGCACAAATTTGGATAAATTTGTGTGGAAACAAATTGATCAACGATGTTAGCTCTCAACGCGTTTATGCAACTTTAAATACAATTTTGTTATCAACCATAGCAACAAGAGTTTCGGAGTACCTGCCCAAGGTCAACGATCTCAGGGGTCGAGTACGATAGGAAGCTGAGGGTAAAAATTCTTGCAAGGCACCGAAATGCGGCGGCTGGGTTGAGGCATTCATTCGGGGTGATTCATGGGAGACGTATGGGCGCGGCTAGCTAACGTTAACATTGATGGTTAAATGTATAGATTTTACTTTGTCTTTTCAAATGTTACAGTTTGATATTTTTGTAATAAACGGTTGTTTACAATTTTGTGTATTATTAATTGCATTAAAATCGCCTAACCGTTAATGACCATTTTTACCATCTTAGAAACTGAATTTTGAAAAATCCTCCCCTAGTGCTCACCTTCGCATTATGGGGAAGATCTGTGTGAAATTTTATGCTCCCAGACCCACCTGTTTACGTTGTGCGTTGTCCATCAGTCGGTCTTAGAGATTTATTAGATAGATTAGGGTGTAAGTGTATGCACACAACGCCGGTGTTATCTTCAACTTTTTATGTATTAAAATAATAGGAAAGTTGAAGGGGAATTAGAAATGTGTTATTTTATAGCGCGGAAAATTGAATGTGATAGTTCTCGGAAGGCATTTAATTTCATTCGCGCCAAGGTTGCAAGAAATAACTACCTGCGACATAAATTACCCCCTTGAAAACGCAATGAAATGTATTCCGGCTTAATAGAAATTTTACCATACAATTTAACGTTTACAATACACTTTCATAAATATCGAAGTGAACCTTGAAGCAATATATCTGTCAACTCGAAGCGATCATAATAATTACTTCTGTTTGTATAGCTAACTTCCTAACCTAAAAACTAGTGCAAGAAAATAGAATTATAATGAGTATTCTTAACATGTGTGAACCAAATGGTGGGTGTTTCTTTGTCGAAGCTTTAAAACGAATGGTTTTTTGTCTTCGTCTATTTCATCTTTGCAGCACCATTAACTTTCAGAGTTGACACTTGTTGTTTTCTATACGTTGGGCTTTAATGTGTTTTGAGAAACGTTCGAAGCTCGGACGGCACATGATTTACAATTTAATTATTTGGTTTTATGTCGGCCACGATATTTATACAATAATTGATACTGATTAAGCATTAATTATCCTTTGTTAAATAAATATAGCCACGTATTAAAAAATCCAATAAAATAAATAAGTTGTCCGCAGAAGTTATAGAAAAAGTTCAATCTAGGGGGCCCCAGGAGGCAACAGATTCTTGGGGAAGGTGTTCGTTCCGGATTGAGGGGAGAGGATCGCAATTTCGACGTTTGCAAACATGTTTACCTCTTTTTCCGATATTACGACACTTTTTTGACTTCAGAGATCTTATCAAATTTTTTACGACACTTTTTTCAAGATTTTCATTTTTTTGAGAACCTTGATTGTAATCTAGAATTTCTAAAATTAAGCGATACGGCGTATATATCGACAGAAATATTAATTTTGTTTTAATTCATACTTTTTTTTTAGAATTCTGTTTGCGAGTTGTTCTAGAGCTATTAACTTTTATTCCGAAGTGTGGCCTCTTATTTACTTCGATCTTTTCCTAAAAAATCGGAATTTGATGCTTTCAATTTTTGAAATGAAAGCTTGTTTTAGACGCGTTAAGCAATTTTGGATATGGGGAAAATTATCGCTGCTAAAGCCCTTTTGGCACTCTTCGTTTCCGCCTTATTGTTCAACGCGTTACGTCCTTTAATTTGATATACCACATACTGCTCTTCAATAGTTTAGGCTACTAAGGCCCTTCTGGCATACTGAGTTGTTGCTTTGTTATTATTATTCTGCGCGTTACGTCCTTTTATTTGATGTGTCACACGCTATACTTTAATGGTGTTTTCTATTAAGGCCCTTTTGGCACTTTTCGTTACCGTCTTCTTGTTCCATGCGTTATGCCCTTTCATTTGATATGTCACATGCTACACTTCAATGGCGTCCGCTACTAAGGCCCTTTTGGCACTTTTCGTTACCGCATTTTTGTTTTATGCGTTATGCCCTTTCGTTTGATATGTCACATATTACACTTTAATGGAGTCCGCTGCTAAGGCCCTTTTGGCACTTTTCGCTACCGCCTCCATGTTCTATGCGTTATGCCCTTTCGTTTGATGTGTCACACGCTATACTTTAATGGTGTTTTCTACTAAGGCCCTTTTGGCACTTTACGTTACCTCTTTCTTGTTCTATTCGTTATGCCCTTTCATTTGATATGTCACATGCTACACTTCAATGGCGTCCGCTACTAAGGCCCTTTTGGCACTTATCGTTTCCGTCTTTTTGTTTTATGCGTTATGCCCTTTCATTTGATATGTCACATGCTATACTTTAATAGAGTCCGCTGCTAAGGCCATTTTGGTACTTTTTGTTACCGTCTCCTTGTTCTACGCGTTATGCCCTTTCATTTGATATATCACATGCTACACTTCAATGGAGTTCGTTAATAAGGTCCTTTTGGCACTTTCCGTTACCGCCTCCTTGTTCAGTGCGTTATGCCCTTTCATTTGATATGTCACATGCTACATTTTAATGGCGTTCGCTACTAAGGTCCTTTTGGCACTTTTCGCTACCACCTTGTTCTACGCGTTATGCCGTTTCCTTTGATATGTCACATGCTACACTTCAATGGAATCCGCTGCTAAGGCCCTTTTGGCATTTTTCGTTACGGTCCTCTTGTTTTATGCGTTATGCCCTTTCATTTGATATGCCACAAGATATACTTCAATGGAGTTCGCTACTAAGGCCCTTTTGGCAATTTTCATTACTACTTCTTGTTCTACGTCAAAATTATGGTTTCGCGTTACCATCACTCGCGACCAACATGCTCTACTATTAACATTAGAGCATTTTACTTTATGTCTTAATTTTCGACTTCAAAATCAAAATTTACAGTTCATATTTTTTTATCAATTTTAAGTATCCAGTCGAACATTTCCAATACATTCCGATTTTTCTTTTTTTTTTGGAGTTTCGATTTTTTTAGAAAGTGTTTTTCAACATTTTCGTAAAATTGTGAGTCCTTTTTTTGTTAACATTTGACAAAAGATCGAAATGTTTAAGTCGATATTTCAAAAAATAAATGACAATTTTTTAGCTTTCAAAAAGTTGACTAGTTTAATGAAGATAAAATTTTCAAAAATAAAGAATTTTTTAAAGAATTACATTAAAAAAAACGTGGAGAAAAAGTCAATATTTTGACAAGAGGTGGACATTTTTAGGTCGATATTTCGAAAAATAAATTACAATTTTCTAACTTCCAAAAAAGTTGACAACTTTAATGAAGATAAAATTTTCAAAAATAAAGGATTTTTTTAAGAATTACATTTAAAAAAAACGTGTAGAAAAAATCAATATTTTGACAAAAGGTCGACATTTTTAAGTCGATATTTCGAAAAATAAATTAAAATTCTCCGAATTCGAAGTTCACAAAAAACTTTAAAATTTAAAAAAGTCAGAAATCTGAAAAATTAGAACGAAATTTTGAGTCAAACTTTACAAGAGTTAACAATTTTAAAAATATATAAGTAAATAAGGATTTTCAACAGTCAGAATTTTCAAAAATTTAAATATTAAAATTTACAAAAAAATTTAAAATTCAATAAAATGTAAAATTTTGAAGAAAAAAATTATTGGGTCCAAGATTTGAAAGAAGTCGAAATTCTGAAAGAGTCAATATTTTTAGAACGAGTTAAAATTTTGAGCCAAAGCGCTAAGGTTGAAGGAAGCTTAAATTCTGCAAGGATCAACATTTTTAGAATGAGTTAAAATGTTGAGAAAAAATCGAAATCAGAAAAATGAAAATTTTGAAAAACTGGAAACTTGGTAATTTTCAAAGGAAGTCAAAATTTTCAATAAATTGGAAAATTCAAGTCAATATTTTCAAAAAATGTCGAATACAAAATAGCCAAAATTTTGAGCAAAGGTTAAAGTTTTGAAGAAAGCCGATATTTTAAAAGAAAAAATCGAAAATATTAAACCAGGAATTTTCAACAGGTGAAAATTCTCAAAAAAACATGGAAAATATTTAAAAAAGCTGCAATTTTCTTTAAAATCGAAACTTCAAAAAAAGTAAATAGTTTCGAAAAAGTCGATATTTTGAAAATAATCGAAAATATTAAACTAGAAAATTTTAGGAGGTGAAAATTTTCAAGAAACATTCAAAATATTTAAAAAAGGAGCAATTTTCTTTGAAGTCGAAACTTCAAAAAAAGTCAATATTTTCAAATAGATCGAATTTCGGACGAATTTTCAAAAATATTAGATTTTTCAAAAAAATTTCAAACTTTTAAACAAGGTGGTAATTAAAAAGAGGTCGATTTTTTCAAAAAGTGAAGATTTTGGAAAGCTGCAATTTTTAAAAAATACGAAATTTCGAAAAAAGTTAGTAAAAATTTTCAAAGAAAATGTAGAATATTTCAAAAAAAAAAGAACTCAGAAGGTTAAAAATTTAAAAGAGTAACGAAATTTTCAACAAGTCAAAATTTTCAAACGAGCGAAATTTTTCAAAAAAAAAGTCGAAATTTTCAAAAAAGCTGAATTAAAAAAAAGACAAAATTACAACAAAATGAAAGCTTCGAGAAAAAGTCGACATTTTGGAAATAATCGAAAATAATAAACTAGGAATTTTTAATAGGTGAACATTTTCAAAAAGGATGGAAAATATTTTAAAAAACTGCACTTTTCTTTAAAGCCGAAACTTCAAAAAAAGTCAATATTTTCAAAAAATCGAAATTTTCAAATAGGTCAAATTTCGGACAAATTTTAAAAAATATAAGGTTTTTCAAAAAAATTCAAAACTTAAACAAGGTGGAAATTAGAAAGAGGTCGAATTTTTTAAAAAGTGAAGATTTTGGAAAGCTGCAATTTTTAAAAAATACGAAAAAGTGAAAATTTTCAAAGAAAATGTAGAATATTTCAAAGAAAAAGAACAACAAAATGAAAACTTCGAGAAAAAGTCGATATTTTGGAAATAATCGAAAATATTAAACTAGAAATTTTTAAGACGTGAAAATTTTCAAGAAACATTCAAAATATTTTAAAAAGCAGCAATTTTCTTTCAAGTCGAAAAGAAAGTCAATATTTTCCAAAAAGTCAATATTTTCAAAAAAATCGAAATTTTCAAATAGATCGAATTTCGGACCAATTTTCAGAAATATTATATTTTTCAAAAAAATGTCAAAACTTTTAAACAAGATAGAAGGTAAAAAGAGGTCGACTTTTTCAAAAAGTGAAGATTTTGGAAAGCTGCAATTTTTAAAAAATACGAAATTTCGAAAAAAAGTTAAGACTTTTAAAAAGTGAAAAGTTTCAAAGAAAATATAGAATATTTCAAAAAAAACTCAGAAGGTCAAAAATTTGAGAGTAACGAAATTTTCAAAAAGCCAAAATTTTCAAGAGCGAAATTTTTCAAAAAAAAGTCGAAATTTTCAAAAAAGCTGAATTGAAAAAAAAAGACGAAATTACAACAAAATGAAAGCTTCGAAAAAAAGTCGATATTTTGGAAATAATCGAAAATATGAAACTAGGAATTTTTAAGAGGTAAAAATGTTCAAGAAACATTCAAAATATTTTAAAAAGCTGCACTTTTCTTTAAAGCCGAAACTTCAAAAAAAGTCAATATCTTCAAAAAATCGAAATTTTCAAATAGGTCAAATTTCGGACAAATTTTAAAAAATATAAGGTTTTTCAAAAACTTTCAAAACTTCAAAAAAGTCAATGTTTTCAAAAAAGAGGAAATTTTCAAATAGTTTTAATTCTCAAAAATATTTGTTTTTTCAAAAAAATTTCTAAAAGTTTTGGAAAACTGCAATTTTCAAAAAATACGTAATTTTGAAAGAAAGTTAAAACTTTTTAAAAATTTTCAAAAAAAAGTAGGATTTTTCGAAAAAAAGAACTCAGAAAGTCAAAAATTTGAAAAAGTCGCGAAATTTTCAAGAGTCGAAGTTTTTAAAAGGGCAGAATATTTTAAAAGAAATCTAAAGTTTCAAAACAAAATCGAAATTTTCAAAAAAAAATAGAAATTTAAAAAAAAAATCGAAATTTTCAAAAAAGCAGAATTTTTCAAAAAAAGTCGTAATTACAACATAAAAATTTCGAGAAAAGTCGATATTTTAAAAACAATCGAAAATATTAAACTAGGAATTTCTAAGAGGTGAAGCTGTAATTTTCTTTAAATTTGAAATTTCCAGAAAAAATCGAAATTTTGAAAAAACTCAAAAGTCGAAATTTTGAAAAAACTCGAAAGTCGAAATTCTGAAAAAACTCGAAAGTCGTAAATAGCAAAATTTTTGAAATAGTTAACATTTTTAGATCAAGTCAAGATTTCGAAAAGAATTTGAAATATTGAAGACAGTTTGAATTAAATGGAAATTTTAATATGTCAACTTTTTTAAAATAAAGTTGAAATCTTAAAATACTAGAACTTGACACATCAAAAATTTTCAAACAAAAGAATCAAATTCTTCAAAGTCGAAATTTTGAAAAAGTGTTAATGAAAAGCATTAAAGAGTCGAATCTCTCAACAAAAGTCGACATATTTGTGGTCGAAAATTTCATAATTAAATCAACAGTTTTTAAAAATATCGAAAATTTGGAAGTCAATTTCTAAAAAACAAGTCAAAAAGAAGTCAACAATTTTGAATAAATCGGAATTTAAAAAATATCTAAATATTAAAAGAAAGTCGAAGTTATCAAAAATTCTGAAAAGTTGTATTCCTAAAAAATCATAATTTAACAATAAAAATTCATGTTCAGAAGGTGAAGTTTTAAGAAATGTCTAAAATTCTGGAAAAAAAACAGATGTTCAAAAAGATATCGAAATTTAGAAAAAAACCAGAATTTTTGATGAAAGTCGAAGTTTTCAAAGTCGAAACCTTCAAACAGTCTTTCAGAGTCCACATTTTCAAAGAGTTAAAAATTTCAGAGTTGAAATTTGCAGACTCGAACTTTTCAGAGAGTTGAAATTTTCAAAGAATCGAAATTTTCAGAGTCGGAATTTTCAAAGTCAAAATTTTCAGAGTCGGAATTTTTAAAGAGTCGAAATTTTCAGTCGAAATTGTCAGAGTCGAAATTTTCATACTCCCACGCCTTCCCTCACTTCCCAAAGTAAGAAAATTCTGAAAAAAAACAGATGTTCAGAAAGGTGTCAAGATTTGGAAAAAACCAAAATTTTTGATAAAAGTCGAAATTTTCAGTCGAAATTTTCAAAGTCAAAATTTTTAAAGAATTAAAAATTTTTAAAGAATTAAAAATTTCAGAGTCGAAATTTGCAGATTCGAACTTTTCAGAGAGTTGGAATTTTCAAAGAGTCGAAATTTTCAGAGTCGGAATTTTTAAAGAGTTGAAATTTTCAGTCGAAATTGTCAGAGTCGAAATTTTCATACTCCCACGCCTTCCCTCACTTCTCAAAGTAAGAAAATTCTGAAAAAAAAAACAGATGTTCAGAAAGGTGTCAAGATTTGGAAAAAGCCAAAATTTTTGATAAAAGTCGAAATTTTCAGAGTCGAAATTTTCAAAAAGTCGAAATTTTCAGAGTTAAAAATTTCAGAGTCGAAATTTGCAGACTCGAACTTTTCAGAGAGTTGAAATTTTCAGAGTCGAAAATTTCAGAGTCGGAATTTTCAAAGTCGAAATTTTCAGAGTCGGAATTTTTAGAGTTGAAATTTTCAGTCGAAATTGTCAGAGTCGAAATTTTCATACTCCCACGCCTTCCCTCATTTCCCAAATTAAGAAAATTCTGAAAAAAAAACAGATGTTCGGAAAGGTGTCAAGATTTGAAAAAAGCCAAAATTTTTGATAAAAGTCGAAATTTTCAGAGTTGAAATTTTCAATAAGTCAAAATTTTCAAAGAGTTCAATATTTCAGAGTCGAAATTTGCAGACTCGAACTTTTCAGAGAGTTGGAATTTTCAGAGTCGTAATTTTCAGAGTCGGAATTTTCAAAGTCGAAATTTTCAGAGTCGGAATTTTTAAAGAGTTGAAATTTTCAGTCGAAATTTTCAGAGTCGAAATTTTCAAAGAGTCCAAATTTTCAAAGAGTTAAAAATTTCAGAGTTGAAATTTGCAGACTCGAACTTTTCAGAGAGTTGAAATTTTCAAAGAATTGAAATTTTCAGAGTCGGAATTTTCAAAGTCAAAATTTTCAAAGAGTCGGAATTTTTAAAGAGTCGAAATTTTCAGTCGAAATTGTCAGAGTCGAAATTTTCATACTCCCACGCCTTCCCTCACTTCCCAAATTAAGAAAATTCTGAAAAAAAAACAGATGTTCGGAAAGGCGTAAAGATTTGGAAAAAGCCCAAATTTTTGATAAAAGTCGAAATTTTCAGAGTCGATATTTTCAGAGTCGAAATTTTCAAACAGTTGAAATTTTTAAAAAGTTACAAATTTCAGAGTCGAAATTTGCAGACTCGAACTTTTCAGAGAGTTGGAATTTTCAGAGTCGAAATTTTCAGAGTCGGAATTTTCAAAGTCGAAATTTTCAGAGTCGGAATTTTTAAAGAGTTGAAATTTTCAGAGTCGAAATTTTCATACTCCCACGCCTTCGTTCAATCCTCAAAATAAGAATTAAGAATTTGCATACCAATAAATACAAGCAATTAATTATGTGAAAAACAATTTCATTCGTTGGTCGATTTTCGACCACAAACGATGCTAGTGTTGTATATAAAAAATTGAACTTTACAACTTTAACTTTAAACTTAGAATTTTGAAAAAAGAAATGTTCAAATTTCCTACATAAACTTAAAGCGAGTTGAAGCTTGAAAAAAAAAGTTTAAATTAGAAGCCTTAAAAAACCCGTTAAAATTTCCAGAAAAATCTTCAAATCTTGCGACAAATGACCAATTAAATGTTCTGTAATTAAACGTGCCGAAAAGTTTGTTGATTTTGTTTCAATATTCCAATTGAAGACGTTTTTCGCGCAATGGTACATTCGTGATTTGAAAAAAAAAAATAACCCAAAGGATTACAAATGTCGTACTACAAAAAGATGTCCCAAATAAAAGGAAATCACATTCATGTGTGTAGAAAGTAGTTATTGACAAGGTCTTTAGAAACGGAGGCAAGGAAACGGGTGCAGGACGTGACGCTGGGCTTTTGTCACAGACATGCACTACCCGCAGCTTTTAACAATACCACGCACACCTCCCAGATGCGTTAATGGTGGGTTTAAAAGCGATCATACCGTCGTAAAGGATGCTTTATGCAGTCAGGTGTCAAACATATTGGTCCATTTTAAGACCACTAATTGGCATCACTGGTTTAATCACTTTCAAACGTTTGTAGGCACTAAATTTGATAATTATAACTCATCATCATAACTCTTATATCAGTTAATAATTATTGAAAAAATATGAACTCTGTTTCAATTGAACGTTCTGTTATGGAATAGTCGAACGTGTTACAGTTGAAAATATTTACAACCAACGGCTTCGGGTTTCTCGGCCTCATCACTATGGTACGGTGGCTGTAAACATCTTCAACTTATAGCCATCGAACAGTTACGCAATAATCAAAAAATATCCTATTGAGTAAATGTAATAAGACTGTTTAATCTTCATAAAAATGATTATAATGCAATGTTCCATTATTCAAAGCAAGTTATTTGTGAAGCTTTCAAAAACATGTTTTATTTTCTATCCAACTTGTTCGAGACGAACTGAATGACGTTCTAAAAAAGCGCAATAAGGAAGTTAAAAAAAAGTAACGTCTTTGAAAACTCTCCGGCGCGAGAACAGGCTTTCCTGAAAGGTTGTGCTTCATGCAACTCACAAGTTATGCCAACCTGACAAGACGTATGTCATTGCTGGTGTCACACCCAACAAGTTGTCGAGTAAAATTCTCTCTTTCTAAACTTAATTGTCCTAGAAACGTGAACGACTGCGACGGATATATCGACGTGAACTTACGGAATGTACGGATTCTAACACCCGCACTTTGGTCGGGTCTTTCCGAGAAATTTATGTGTTTTGTCCTCTGTCCAATTTATTATTCTCGGGGTTTTTTCTGACGATGCCAGATTTGTGTGAAGTTGTCATTTTACTAGACTAGAACAAATGACTTGCGTTAACTACTTTCGGTTAGATGAATTTCTGGTTGGTTAATTTTTGAACGTGCACTTATTATGACTTTTAAAAATAGTTACTTTGTCAAGTTCAATAATGACTTTGATTTGTTCGTTGGAAATGAAAGGAAATAAAATAAGTTGTACCAGACTAAAATAGTCGAACGCCATGAAAAGCGAAATATACATCAACCTTTTATCTCAAGTCAGCATTCAGCGTATCTACATTTAACGATAAAATGAATTTAAAAAAAAATTAATAATTTCTCCTGACACGCAATTATGATGCGTATCTCTAATTTCTTTCAGACGACATATTAAAATCGTGTTTGGACGACTCTAATTAGTAACAACCTAAAAAGCAACGAATAACAACGTGACCAATAAAAACAGGCATAAAATAAACACAAAATCTATAAAAATTATGAACCAACGTCAAAACCGTCTAAGAGGAGTCGTCGAAAATAAAATTTATTTCACACGTCAAGGCGCGCAGCTCGAAACTTTCCGAGTTCATTGAAACGGCTAATAATTCAATTCTTTTCGTCTTTATCCTCTCAGTTCAACCTGTTGAGGATGCCAACGAGGACCGAGACCGGAGGAATATGTTGTACACGTTTTATAGTCGATTTCACGTGACGTATTAAACGATATGTCACTCCGTCCATAGAGGCATTCTTTATGTGACAAACTGGCGAAGTATAATGGGCCTGCATATCTCTCAAAATCTTCATTACTGCGGGGACCACCGTGGGTGGCTTTTATTTCAACGTCTTTTCACATTTAGTTAAGGGAATATTCAAATCGTGGAAAATTAAACTGATCCATTCGGAGATATTATTTTGACCGCTTTTTGGTATTCCACCATATTTCCGTTACTTAGGGAAAATGGGGAAATCAGCATTTTTTTTACTAGTTGGGGAAGATTTAACCATTCAAGCATATGTAATCCCCTTTTTTAACCATCGGGGTTAATGAATCCTTTATACTCACCGATGCTTTGGGTTGGTCAAAAATTTCAATGAAAAAGGAAAGTTCGTCAGTAATATTTTTTGTTGCCACTACAATCTTGTCTTCTAATGAAACATTTTTCTGAGTTGTATCTTATTGAATAGTAAACTAGAGCCCCTGGAAACTAATCAGAAGCTTCATTTCAAAATGATTTTCGAAATTTCGATTCTTTTCTTCAAATTCGTTTTTTCTCGAAATTTCGAGTATTTCTCACAATTTGTCTTTTTTCGAAATTCCGACTTCATCTCAAAATCCGATTATTTATGTTCCTTTATGTTTTTTGTTGAAATTTCGAATTTTTCTCACAATTCACCCCTTTTTTCGAAAGTTCGACAAAATTTGATTCTTTTTGAGAAATTTCGAAGTCTTATGAAATTTCGATCTTTTTCTTTAAATAACGAATGGAAAACTCGTTTTTGATTCTCGAAGTTTCCAGTTTTTTCACATAATTCGTCTTTTTTCAAAATTTCGACCTTATTTCAAAATGTTATGTTTCTTTATATTTTTGCTTTTTTAAATAATTCGAGTTTTTCTCACAATTCGCATTTTTGTTTCGAAATTTCGACAAAATTTGACTCTCTTTGGGAAATTTCGAAGTTTTATGAAATTTCGATTTTTTTTTTAGAAGGTTCGATGTTTTTCGCGAAATTTTTATATCTTTCTTAAAATTGCGGATGGATATTTTATTCAAAATATGGTTTTCCAAAGTTCGACAAAATTTGCTTCTTTTTGGGAAATTTCAAAGTCTTACAAAATTTCGCTCTTTTTCTCGAAATTACGGATGGAATTTTTATTCAAAATTCGTTTTTGATTCTCGAAGTTTCCAGTTTTTTCACATAATTCGTCTTTTTTCAAAATTTCGACTTTATTTCAAAATGTTATGTTTCTTTATATTTTTGCTTTCTTAAATAATTTGAGTTTTTCTCACAATTCGCATTTTTGTTTCGAAATTTCGACAAAATTTGACTCTCTTTGGGAAATTTCGAAATTTTATGAAATTTCGATTTTTTTTAGAAGGTTCGATGTTTTTCGCGAAATTTTGATCTTTTTCTTAAAATGAATGGATATTTTATTCAAAATTCTTTTATGCTTTTCCAAAGTTCGACAATATTTGCGTTTTTTTGGGAAATTTTGAAGTCTTATGAAATTTCGATCTTTTTCTCGAAATTACGGATGGACTTTTTATTCAAAATTCTTTTTTGATTCTCGAAGTTTCGAGTTTTCCCCAAAATTCGTTTTCTTTCAAAATTTCGACTTTATTTCAAAATGTATTGTTTCTTTATGTTTTTGCTTTTTTAAATAATTCGAGTTTTTCTCACAATTCGCATTTTTTTTTCGAAATTTCGACAAAATTTAACTCTTTGGGAAATTTCGAAGTTTTATGAAATATCGATTTTTTTTAGAAGGTTCGATGTTTTTCGCGAAATTTTAATCTTTTTCTTAAAATTGCGGATGGATATTTTATTCAAAATTCTTTTATGGTGTTCCAAAGTTCGACAAAATTTGCTTCTTTTTGGGAAATTTCGAAGTCTTATAAAATTTCGCTCTTTTTCTCGAAATTACGGATGGAATTTTTATTCAAAATGCGTTTTTGATTCTCGAAGTTTCGAGTTTTTTCCCCAAAATTCGTCTTTTTTCAAAATTTCGACTATTTCAAAATGTTATGTTTCTTAATGTTTTTGCTTTTTTAAATAATTCGAGTTTTTCTCACAATTCGCATTTTATTTTCGAAATTTCGACAAAATTTGACTCTCTTTGGGAAATTTCGAAGTTTTATGAAATTTCGATTTTTTTTTAAAAGGTTCGATGTTTTTCGCGAAATGTTGATATTTTTCTTAAAATTGCGGATGGATATTTTATTCAAAATTCTTTTATGGTGTTCCAAAGTTCGACAAAATTTGCTTCTTTTTGGGAAATTTCGAAGTCTTATAAAATTTCGCTCTTTTTCTCGAAATTACGGATGGAATTTTTATTCAAAATACGTTTTTGATTCCCGAAGTTTCGAGTTTTTTTCCCCAAAATTCATCTTTTTTCAAAATTTGGACTTTGTTTCAAAATGTTATATTTCCTTATGTTTTTGCTTTTTAAATAATTCGAGTTTTTCTCACAATTCGCATTTTATTTTCGAAATTTCGACAAAATTTGACTCTCTTTGGGAAATTTCGAAGTTTTATGAAATTTCGATTTTTTTTTAGAAGGTTCGATGTTTTTCGCGAAATTTTTATGTCTTTCTTAAAATTGCGGATGGATATTTGATTCAAAATTCTTTTATGATTTTCCAAAGTTCGACAAGATTTGATTCTTTTTGGGAAATTTCGAAGTCTTATGAAATTTCGATCTTTTTCTCGAAATTACGGATGGATTTTTTATTCAGAATTCATTTTTGATTCTCGAAGTTTCGAGTTTTTTCCCAAAATTCTTCTTTTTTCAAAATTTCGACTTTATTTCAAAATGTTATGTTTCTTTATATTTTTTCTTTTTTAAAATAATTCGAGTTTTTCTCACAATTCGCATTTTTTTTGGAAATTTCGACAACATTTGACTCTTTGGGAAATTTCGAAGTTTTATGAAATTTCGATTTTTTTCTCGAAGTTTCGATCTTTTCTCAAAATCTCAATCTTTTCTCGTAATCTCGGTCTATTTCTCGAAATCTCAATCTTTTTCTCGAAATTTTGGTATTTTTCTCGAAATTTTGATCTTTCTGTCGAAATTAAGAATGAATTTTCTATTCAAAATTCGTTTTTGATTTTCGGAATGTCGATTTTTTCTTCAAATTCGTTTATTTTTCGAAATTTCAGCTTTTTTTTTCAAAATTTTCGAAATTACAGATGACTTTTTTTGTCACAATTCAACTGCTTCTTTCAAATTTTAACAAAATTTCGAATTGGAAATTTCGATTTTTTTCTCGAATTTTCGATCTTTCTCATAATATCGATTTTTTTCTCGAAATTTCGGTCTTTTTCTCCAACCTTTGATCTTTATGTCGAAATTAAGAATGAATTTTCTATTCAAAATTCGTTTTTGATTTTCGAAATGTTGATTTTTCTTCGAATTCGTTTATTTTTCGAAATTTCGAGAAAAAATTTGTCTTTTTTCGAAATTTCGCATTTATCTCGAAATCCGATCCTTTATGACCCTTTATGGTTTCCTTTTTTTGAAAATTCGAATTTTTCTCACAATTCGCCCTTTTTTCGAAATTTTGACAAAATTTGACTCTCCCTGGAAAATTTCGAAGTGTTATGAACTTTTCGAATTTTTTTTTCGAAATTTCGAAGGTTTTCACGAAATTTCGTTTTTTTTCTAGAAATTACGGATGAACTTTTTATTCAAATTTGGTTTTTGATTTTCGAAGTTTCGATTTTTGCTTTAAATTTGTTTTTTAATTTCGAGTTTTTTTTTCAAAATTAGTCAGTTTTTCGAAATTTCGATTTTATTTCAAAACTCGATCACTTTTGTTCTTCTATGTTTTCCTTTTTTTAAAAATTCGAGTTTTTCTCATAATTCGCATTTCTTTTCGAAATTTTCACAAAATTTGACTTTTGGAAAATTTCTAAATTCAAATTTTTTTTCCATGATTTAATGTTTTTCGCACAATTTTGCTCTTTTTCTTAAAATTACGGATTAATTTTTTATTCAAAACCCGTTTTTGATTTTGGAAATTTCGATTATTTTTGCTTGAAATTCGATTTTTTCTCGAAATTTTGAGTTTTTTGTCAAAATTCGTCTTTTTGCGAAATTCATCTTTTTTCGAAATTTCGACTTTATCTCAAAATCCAATTCTTTATGTTCCTTTCCTTTTTTCTTTTGAACTTTCGAATTTTTCTTACAATTCGCCCTTTTTTCCGAAATTTCGACAAAATTCTACTCTTACTACTAATTACGATTTTTTTCTCAAAATTTTCGTCCTTTTCTTTAATTTCGACTTTATTCCCATAATTCGATTTTTTTCTCGAAATTTCGACGTTTTTCACGAAATTTCGATGTTTTTCTCGAAACTACGAATGAACTTTTTATTCAAAATTTATTTTTGATTTTCGAAATTCCGATTTTTTCTTTAAATTTGTTTTTTAATTTCGAATGTTTTTTCTCAAAATTAGTCTCTTTTTCGAAATTTTGACTTTATTTCAAAGCTTGATCACATATGTTTCTTTATGTTTTCCTTTTTTTTACAATTGCCATTTCTTTTCGAAACTTCGACAAAATTTGACTCTTTTTGGAAAATTTTAAGGTTTTATGAAATTTCAAAATTTTTTTTAATGGTTCGATGTTTTTCGCAAAATTTTGATATGTTTTTCAAAATTACGAATTGATTTTTTATTCAAAATTCGTTTTTGATTTTCAAAATTTCGATTTTTTTGCTAGAAATTCGTTTTTTCTCGAAGTTTCAAATTTTTTTTTCAAACTTCGACTAATTTCGAAATTCGTCTTGTTTCGAAATTCGCATTTTTCCGACATTTCGACTTTCTCAAAGTCCGATCCTTTATGTCCCTTTACTTTTTTTTGCGAAATTTCAAATTTTTCTCGTAATTCGCCCCTTTTTTTCGAAATTTCGATAAATTTCGACTCTCTCTGGGAAATTTCGAAATGTTATGAAATTTCGATTTTCTCTAGAGATGTTGGATTTTTTTAATTCGTTTTTGTTTTTGGCAATTTCGATTATTTATCGTATTGTTTTCTCTCGAAATTTTAAATTTTTTTCCCTCAAATTTTGTCTTTTTTCGAAATTTAGACTAAAATCCGATCTTTTAGGTTCCTGGAAATCTCAACTTTTTGCTCAAAATTTGTAATCTCAAAATATTGATTTTTTTTCTTCTAAAATTCGATTTTTTTTCATACTGATCATAATATTCTTAGAATATTTAACTTTATGTGCGACATTAACATTTTTTTTTTCAGGAAATTTCTAATTTTTCCTCGAAATTCTTCTTATTTTGGGAAGTTCGACTAAGTACTCTTCAAAATTCGTCCTTTTCTTTAATTTCGACTTTATTCCCATAATTAGATTTCTTTTCTTAAAATTCGACTTTCTCTGGAAAATTTCGAATATTGTATCAATTTCGAAGTTTCCATCGAAATTTAAAAGGTTCTCTCGAAATGTCGCCTTCTTTTGAAATTTCGTTACTTAACATCAGCTCATCATATCTGAAGATGATAGCTTGGCTATCGAAACGCTTTAGAGCAACCTTTGTTGTGTTATCTTTCTTGGTTTCAGGGGACAAGATTTGTATTTTATTTTTTGATAATAACGTTCTACAAAAAAAAATACAAATCTAGTCCCCTGCAGTACATCTCTGAAGATGATAGCTTGGCTCTCGAAACGCGTTAGAGCAAATGTAGTGTTTTTTAATCTTTCTTGGTTTCAGAAGACAAGATTCGTTTATCCACCAAAAAAAATCTGTATTACTGTGAAAATTAAAAAGCAACGAATTTACAAACTGAAGCTTCAAAAGGCGATTCATTAAACTTAATGGTTGTTTTCATCGTGTGATAAATTTAGTCGGTTACACGAGCCAATTTATTACAAAAATGTGTTGGCAAAACCATTGCCATAAAAGCCCACCTAGCCGTGGAATAACGAATGGCATCAGTGTTACTTTTGATAAAAAGCAAATATCATAATAGAAGTTAGGCCATTTGAAACAGTTACAGGGACATTACTCTGTCAAAGTGGTGGTTAACAAGGCCTTATCAGATGACACGAGAGCAGAGGCCTGTAATAAACATGGTCAGCTGCACAAGAAATTGTACTTCTACAGCACCAAAAGCTCGCATCCAGAGGTCATGTTGAACGCTCGTTACATGCATCAGGGAACTTTTGTTTTGTCGACGGAATGATGTTTTGTCCTTTTAAAGCTTGTGCGGCCTTCATGCTCGACGAAATTTCAGGAAATTGAATATATTAAACCGAATATGTCCAACTCATATTTTAATGGGGGAAGCAACTTAAAATATTACTCTGTGGGGGACCTGGAGAATGCTATATTCGAAAATTTTTTAGTTTCATTTTTTTTGAAGTGAAATTTTCTTTAGGTGTGTTGAGCGATATTGAATAGGTGTGTGTTACCATCACGCGTCAAATTTTATTTTCAAATATTTCCAATATTCTGACTTGTTTACTAGTGTGAGTTCCAACTACACTATGTATTTTGTTTATTTTTCAAGGTGGACACTACTTTTAAGGTTTCACTTCTATCGACAGTCTCCAAAACTGTCTATTTTTTTTTTCAATAACTTGAATACTTTTTCAAAATAGGACATATGTAGAACAATGTCAAAGAAAAAATAACGAATAATTATTTTAAGTAGTTTCATAATCAATAAACGAAAGTCAGTTCTAATTTCAATTTTCAGTTGCTTAACTAATGAAGTATTATTATCGAGACGTCACTCGATCGTGGTTTCGTCAAGTTTTTAATATACAACCAGATGATGTAGCCAAATGAAGACAAATAAAAAATGGAAAGGAATAAACAAAGACTGAAACATTCCTTCGGACCAAAGCAAAATAAAGCATATAAAGAGGATTTAAAGAAGCTTACACCCAGCCAATGCTATGTTAGTTTGTTGACAATTATG
Source organism: Dastarcus helophoroides (assembly GCA_028583605.1). Taxonomy (NCBI): domain Eukaryota; kingdom Metazoa; phylum Arthropoda; class Insecta; order Coleoptera; family Bothrideridae; genus Dastarcus; species Dastarcus helophoroides. The sequence goes on along the minus strand of CM053337.1, from coordinate 10,247,874 downwards.
TTTATGTGCTGTTAGATATACTAATCTTAGAGGAGACGGGTCCTTACATTCCTTTTTTTTACGATAACATCGCACCTGGGTTTATGCCACTCTTTATAAGCATCTTGGGCGCTTGCGGTTCAGCAACTCGTTACCTAAATCCGACAAACTCGTTCTTTGATCAAAAAAGCTGATTTTACGTTAAAAATCAGTTTTAGATGAGGCATTCGATATTTGTTTCTGAAAACCGTATTGAATTTTAAAAAGATATTTTTTATTTGCATCGTATTCAAACAAAATAAATGAAAAAATTTTTCGAGCTGCACAACCACAAAAAAAAATGTATTCAACTTCCATTTTACCAATAACAACCAAAAACTGCTTCGTGGGCCTGTTTTATATTGTAATGAATACGAATATATATTTTTTTATTGTTAATAGAAACGTGGGTTCGATCAATGGCTTTAAAACAAAAGCAAACCCAGCTTATAAATCCAGGGGCGTTGTTTATCGTTCGAAACTGCAACACCAGCACCGTTAATCTTCCTACCAGTTACAACAATATGGCAGGAAGGCCAATTGTTTTTAAGACTTCTCGTAATGCAAATGTAAATAAATGGTAATGGCTCAGTAAAAATACCGATGCAAATGCTGAGCATGCAAGTCAGGTATCGCGAATTTATCCCCGTGTTTACTACTCGAGTTCTTGAATGTTGAGTCTACGGCAGTTCGGTTTTTGTCAAAAGAAAAGCGATCAACAATGACCGTAATTCGTCAGTCACGTTAATCGACCCTTTGCCCGGATGTCGTATCTCATCCAGCAACAGAAAATTGTTCAGCATTTCATTATCACCAATGAGTTCGCAGGTGGTCCACCGTAACATAACAATTAGGCATGTAAACTTTGTCTGCTTCCTGAGCAGTGTTCACAACAAAATCCCTAAAATTCAAAGAAATGTTGTCAGATATTCGAAAATTGGTGACAATAAAAATGTCACACTTTTCAGAAACAGTTGAATTTCGAAAATAATCGTAATTTCCAATGTTGTTAGGTGGTCGAAAATTAGTAAAAATAAAAACGTCACACTTTTCAGAAACAGTTGATTTTCGAAAATAATTATAATTTCCAATGTTGTCAGATGGTCGAAATTTGATAAAAATAAAAACGTCACGTTTTTCAGAAACAGTTGGATTTCGAACATAATCGTAATTTCCAAAATTATCGGAATTTTAACTATTTTATTTAAATTTGGAAAATTTTGCCAAAAAACAAGTTGAATTTATAAGAAATCTTTTTTTTTTCGGAATTTCTTAAAAATATTCCAACGAATCGAATGTTAAAAAAACAAAAATTGTTTTTTTAACATTCGATACAATTTTTAGACAAACGATTTTTGAGAAAATCGAAATTTCTAGGAAACAGCAATTTTGAGATCGAGATCCCGAATCGAAATTTTCAAAAACAAAAAACGTCGACTTTTGGTATAGTAAGGTTAATATGCGAGTTGAAATTTCCGGCACCAAATTAAAAAAGTCGAAACTTTAAAAAAAAGACGAATTATTAAGAAAAATGCTGAAATCTAAACGATTTTGAAAGAGAACTTTGAAAAGTAGATTTTTGAACATTAAGTCAAAATTTAAGTCAGATATTTTGAGAAACAGACGAATTTTTGGTAAAAAAACTAATTTTAAAGAAAACTAAATTTTTAGAACAATTAAGGAAAAAGTTGAAATTGTAAAATAGTTAAATATCGAGTTTTTAAATAAAAATCAAATTTTCGATCGAGAAAGCAAACTAAGAACTCAATTAAAATTTCCGGACAATCATCACGTTTTGAAAAGTCGAAAAAGCCCACTGCAGTAAAAAAATTATTGAATTTTGAAAAATGGGGGAAATTTTGCAAAAAATTCCGACATTTCCAGAAAAAATTTAAAATTGAATAAAAAATCCGAAATTTTCCAGAGACGGTCAAATGTTAAGAAACAACGTCGACGTTTCTCAATTATTTCGAAATTTAGAGGAAAAAGGGGAAATTTTGAAAAAAATAGTCGACTTTCCGAGAAAAAGTCAAATTTCCTGAAAAAAGACGAGTTTCGTGGAAAAAGACGAAATTTCGTGAAAAAAGTCGAAATTTCGTAAAAAAAGGTGAAATTTCGTAAAAAAAAATGAAAATTTCACACAGAAAGAATCAAATTGTTAGAAAAACATCTAATTTTGAGAATAATCAAGATTTCTGAAAAAAGGCAAATTTTCAGAAAAATTCAAAATTTCGACAAAAAAGGCGAATTTCGACAGAAAAGGCGAATTTCGACAAAAAAGGCGAATTTCGAGAAATAATTTGAGATTTTTAGGAACCTAATGCTTCGGGTTTTAAATGACAATCGAAATTTCGAAAATTTTGAGAAAAATATCGAAATTTCGGGGGAAAAGTAGATTTAGAGAAAAAAATCGAAAATTGTGAAAAACAAAGACGTAAAGACAGACTAAAAAATCAATCAAAATGTCTAGACAGTCACGTTCTGAAAGGACGAAATTTTCAGAAAAAGCCTAACGTTGTAAAAAAATAGGCGAAATTTCGAAAAAATAGGAGATATTTCGAAAAAAAAGTTCGAGATTTACGAAAAAAAATTTTAAAATTGGTAAAGAAATTCGAAAATTGCCAGAGGCATACAAATTGTAAGAAACAACGTCAATGTTTGCTAATTACGTCGAAATTTAGAGAAAAAGAGAGAATTTCGAAAGAAATAGTCGACTTTCCGAGAAAAAGTCGAATTTCGTGGAAAAGGACGAATTTCGTGAAAAAAGATGAAACTTCGTAAAAAAGGTCGAAATTTCTTAAAAAAAATGAAAACTTCACACAAAAAGAATCAAACTGTTATAAAAACATCAAATTTTGAGAATAATCAAGATATCTGAAAAAAGGTGAATTTTGAGAAAAATACAAAATTTCGACAAAAAGGCGAATTTCGACAAAAAAGGCGAATTTCGACAAAAATGGCGAATTTCGACAAAAATGGCGAATTTCGAGAAATAATGTGGGATTTTTAGGAACATAATGGATCGAGTTTTAAATGACACTCGAAATTTCGAAAAATTTGAGAAAAATATCGAAATTTCGGGGAAAAGGCGCATTTAGAAAAGTTTGAAAAACACAGACGAAAAGACAGACTAAGAAATCAATCAAAATTTCCAGACAGTCACGTTCTGAAAGGTCGAAATTTTCAGAAAAAGCCTAACGTTGTAAAAAAAATAGGCGAAATTTCGAAAAAATAGGCGAAAGTTCGAGATTTACGAAAAAAAATTAAAATTGGGAAAGAAATCCGAAATTTTCCAGAGGCAGACAAATTTTAAGAAACAACGTCAACGTTTGCTAATTACGTCGAAATTTAGAGGAAAAAAGCGAATTTTGAAAAAAATAGACTTTCCGAGAAAAAGTCGAATTTCGTGGAAAAGGTCGAACTTCGTGGAAAAGGACGAAATTTCGTGAAAAAAGTCGAAATTTCGTAAAAAAAATAATAAAAATTTCACACTGAAAGAACCAAATTGTTAGAAAAACATAAAATTTTGAGAATAATCAAGATTTCTGAAAAAAGACGAATTTTGAGAAAAAATTCAAAATTTCGTCAAAAAGGCGAATTTAGAAAAAAGGCGAATTTCGACAAAAAAGGTGACTTTCGAGAAATAATCTGGGACTTTTAGGAGCATAATGGATCGAGTTTTAAATGACAATCAAAATTTCGAAAATTTTGAGAAAAATATCGAAATTTCGGCGAAAAGTGTATTTAGAGAAAAAATCGAAAATTTTGAAAAACAAAGGCGAAAAGACAGACTAAGAAATCAATCAAAATTTCCAGAGTCACGTTCTGAAAGTTCGAAATTTTCAAAAAAAGCCTAACGTTGTAAAAAAAATAGGCGAAATTTTGAAAAAATAGGCGAAATTTCGAAAAAAAAGTTCGAGATTTACGAAAAAAAAAATAACATTGGGAAAGAAATCCGAAATTTTCTAAAGGCAGACGAATTTTAAGAAACAACGTCAACGTTTGCTAATTACGTCGAAATTTAGAGGAAAAGAGCCAATATCGAAAAAAATAGTCGACTTTCCGAGAAAAAGTCGAATTTCGTGGAAAAAGTCGAAATTCGTGGAAAAGGGCGAATTTCGACAAAAAAGGCGAATTTCGACAAAAAGGTGAATTTCGAGAAATAATTTGGGATTTTTAGGAACATATGAAAATCGAAATTTTGAAAATTTTTAGAAAAATACCGAAATTTCGGGGAAAAAACGAAAATTTTCAAAAGCAAACTCGAAAATAAAGACTAAGAAATCAATCAAAATTTTCGGACAGTCACGTCCTGAAAGGTCGGAAAAAATTGGCGAAATTTCGAAAAAAAGGTTGAGATTTACGGGAAAAAATTTAAAATTGAGTAAAAAATCAGCAATTTTCCAGAGGCAATCAAATTTTAAGAAACAACGTCCACGTTTGCTAATTACGTGGAAATTTAGAGGAAAAGAGGCGAATTTTGAAAAAAATAGTCATCTTTCTGACAAAAAGACGAATTTCTTTGAAAAAGACGAATTTCGTGAAAAAAGTCTAATCTCGTAAAAAAAATGGAAATTTCACACAGAAGGAGTCAAATCGTCAGAAAATAATTAAATTTTGAAGAAAGTCAAGATTTCTACAAAAAGAATTTTGAGAAAAAAGCAAAATTTCGAGAAAAAAAGCAAAATTTCGAGAAAAACACGAATTTCGAGAAAAAAATTCAAAAATTTTTAAAAACAAAGACAAAAGACAGACTAAGAAATCAATCAAAATTTCCGCAGTCACATTCCGAAGGGTCCAAATTTTCGGAAAAAGCCCAATATAAAAAATAGGCAAAATTTTGAAAAAATAGGTGAAATTTTGAAAAAATAAGCGAAATTTCGAAAAAATAGAAGAAGATTTAAGAAAAAAATTTAAAATTGAGAAATAAATCAATCAGAAGTCAATAATACTTCAATAAACAACGTCAACGTTTGTCAATTATGTCGAAATTTTGAGGAAAAAAAGCCGAATTATAAAAAAATATTCAACTTCCGAGAAAAAGACGAATTTCGAGGAAAAAGTCAAAGTCTTGTGTAAAGATAGAAATTTCGAACAAAACGCGTCAAATTGTCAAGAAATAATCGAAGACAAGGTCTCTAAAAGAGCCAAATATTTAGAAAAAAATCGTTATTTCGAGAAAATATCGAGAAAACGTTTTATAAAAAGACAAAATTTGAAGAAGGTTAAAATTGAAAAAGTCTATATCAAAAAAGGAAAAATTGGTCTAAATTTGGTGAAAAGGAGAAATTTTGAGAAAAATTGTCTAAGTTCGAAAAAAGTCAGTATTTTCAAAGTCAAAATTTCCCAAAAAATATTACGTAAGTGGAAATTTTAGGAAAAGTAGAAATTTTGAAAACAGCTCAAAATTTTGAGAAGAGCTGAATTTTTCAAAAAAAAAGTTCAAATTTCTAAAAATCAAAATTTCTAAGTAATATTTTCAAAAATACCAAATTTCGAGGAAGACTTAATAAACAAGTCGAAAAAATGAACTTGAGAAATGGTAACATTTCGAAAAAAAAGTGATGAATTTTGAAACAAAAATTCGAAATGTTGAGAAAGTCGCATTCTGATAAAAGAAATCGATTTTTCAAAAAGGATTTGACATTTTGTAAAGAAAGAAAAATTTTGTGAAAAAAGGCGAATTTTGAGAAATAAGTCGAAATTTCGAGAAATAAGTCGAAATTTCGAGAAATAAGTCCAAATTTCGAGAAATGAGTCGAAATTTCGAGAAATGAGTCGAAATTTTCCTTGAAATTTCGATATTTTTATCAAAATTTTCGAAATTTCGATTTACTTTTAAAATACGACCCATTAAGTTCCTGAAAAATCCAGATTATTTCTCGAAATTCGCCTTTTTCTAGGAATTAAAATTTTTTTCTTAAAATTCTTCTTTTTTTAGAAATCTTGGCTTTCCTCAAAATTTGATTATTTTCTGACAATTTGACTGTTTCTGTGCGGATCCATTTTTATACGAAATTTCGACTTTTTTCACGAAAGTCGTCTTTTTTCTCGAATTTCGAGGAAAAAGACTCTCGAAATTCGTCTTTTTCTCGGAAATTCGACTATTTTTTCAAAATTCGCCATTTTTCCTCCAAATTTTAACATAATTGACATACCTTGACTGCCTTTTTGACTGCCTCTGGAAAATTTTGGATTTTTTCCCAATTTTAATTTTTTTCCGCAAATTTCGACCCTTTTTTCGAAATTTAGCCTATTTTTTCGAAATGTCGCCTATTTTTTGGAAATTTCGTCAATTTTTTTACAACGTTGGTTTTTTTTTGAAAATTTCGACCTTTCAGAACGTGATTGTCAGGAAATTTTGATTAATTTCTTAGTCTGTCTTTTCGTCTTTGTTTCTGAAAATTTTCGAATTTTTTTCTAAATTCGCCTTTTGCCCAAAATTTTGATATGTTTCTCAAAATTTTTGAAATTTCGGTTTTCTTTCAAAATAGGATTCATTATGTTTCTGAAAACCCCCGACATTTTCTGGAAATTCGCCTTTTTCTCCGAATTTTGATTTTTTTCTCAAAATTCTTCTTTTTTTAGAAATCTTGGTTTCCCGTAAAATTTGATTATTTTCGGACAATTTGACTGTTCCTGTGCGAAATTTCCATTTTTATACGAAATTTCGACTTTTTTTCCACGAAATTCGTCTTTTTCCTCGAAATTCGTCTTTTTTCTCCAAATTCGTCTTTTTCTCGAAAATTCGCTATTTTTCCTCCAAATTTTAACATAATTGACAAACCTTGACGTTGTCTTTTTGACTGCCTCTGGAAAATTTTGGATTTTTTCTCAATTTTAAATTTTTCCGCAAATCTCGATTATCTTTTTCAAAATGTTGCCCATTTTTGCAAAATTTCACCTATTTTTCACAATTTCACCTATTTTTTCGAACTTTCGTCTATTTTTTTACAACGTTGGGCTTTTTATGAAAATTTCAACCTTTCAGAACGTGACTGTTCGGACATTTTGATTGATTCTTAGTCTGCCTTTCGTCTTTGTTTTTGAAAATTTTCGAATTTTTCCCAAAACTCGCCTTTTGCCCGAAATATCGTTACTGTTTTCAACATTTTCGAAATTTCGATTTTCTTTTAAAAAACCATTCATTATGTTCCTAAAAAACCCAAATTTTTTCTCGAAATTCGTCTTTCGAAATTTCGATTTATTTCTCAAAATTCTTCTTTTTTAGAAATCTTGGATTTTCTCAAAAATTGATTATTTTCTGACAATTTGACTGATTTTGTGCAAAATTTCCTTCTTTTTATGAAATTTTGACTTTGTTCATGAAATTCGTCTTTTTTTTTTCGAAATTCATCTTTTTTCTCGAAATTCGTCTTTTTCTCGGAAGTTTGACTATTTTTTCAAAATTTACCTTTTTTCGTCCAAATTTCGACATAATTTACAAACCTTGACGTTGTTCTTTTGACTGCCTCTGGAAAATTTTGGATTTCATTCTCAATTTTGAATTTTTTTGCAAATCTCGACATTTTTTTTCGAAATGTTGCCTATTTTTCCAAAATTTCACCTATTTTTTTAAAATTTCGCCTATTTTTTTACAACGTTGGGCTTTTTATGAAAATTTCGACCTTTTAGAACGTGACTGTCCGGAAATTTTGATTGATTTTTTAGTCTGTCCTTTCGTCTTTATTTTTGAAAATTTTCGAATTTTTCACTAAATTCGCCTTGTTCCGAAATTTCGATATTTTTCTCAAAATTTTCGAAATTTCGATTTTCTTTCAAAATAGGATTCATTATGTTCTTGAAAATCCCAGATTTTTCTCGAAATTCGCCTTTTTTTTCGAAATTCGCCTATTTCTCGGAATTTCGATTTTTTTCTCAAATTCTTCTTTTTTTAGAAATCGTGGCTTCCCGTAAATTTTGATTATTTTCTGACAATTTGACTGTTTCTGCGCGAAATTTCCATTTTGTTACGAATTTCGACTTTTTTCACGAAATTGGACTTTTTCCTCAAAACTCGTCTTTTTTCTCGAAATTCGCCTTTTTCTCGGGAAATTCGACTATTTTTTCAAAATTCGCTTTTTTTCCTCCAAATTTTAACATAATCGACAAACCTTAACGTTGTCTTTTTGACTGCCTGTGGAAAATTTTGGATTTCTTTCTCAATTTTAAAATTTTACGCAAATCTCGATTTTTTTCAAAATGTTGCCCATTTTTGCAAAATTTCACCTATTTTTCACAATTTTACCTATTTTTTCAAACTTTCGCCTATTTTTTTACAACGTTGGGCTTTTTATGAAAATTTCGACCTTTCAGAACGTAACTGTTCGGACATTTTGATTGATTTCTTAGTCTGTCTTTTCATCCAAGTTTTTGAAAATTTTCAAATTTTTCTCCAAATTCGCCTTTGCCCGAAATTTCGATATTTTCCTCAAAATTTTCGAAATTTCGATTTTCATTTAAAATAGGATCCATCATGTTCCTGAAAATCTCAAATGTTTTCTCGAAATTCGTCATTTTCTCCGAATTTTGATTTTTTTCTCAAAATTCTTCTTATTTTAGAAATCTTGGCTTCCCGCAAAATTTGATTATTTTCTGACAATTTAACTGTTTTGGTGCGAAAGTTCCATTTTTTTACGAAATTTCGACGTTTTTCACAAAATTCGTCCTTTTTCTTGAAATTCGTCTTTTTCCTCGAAATTTGTCTTTTTCTCGGAAATTCGACTATTTTTTCAAAATTTGCCTTATTTCCTCCAAATTTCGACATAATTGACGAACCGTGACGTTGTCTTTTTGACTGTCTCTGAAAAATTTTGGATTTCTTTCTCAATTTAAAATTTTTCCGCAAATCTCGACTTTTTTTCGAAATTTTGCCTATATTTTCAAAATTTCACCTATTTTTTCGAAATTTCGCCTATTTTTTTACAATGTTGGGATTTTTATGAAAATTTCGACCTTTTGGAACGTGACTGTCCGGAAATTTTGATTGATTTCTTATTCTGTCCATTTCGTCTTTGTTTTTGAAAATTTTCGAATTTTTCTCTAAATTCGCCTTTTGCCCGAAATTTCGATATATTTCTCAAAATTTTCGAAATTTCGATTTTCTTTTAAAATACGATCCATTATGTTCCTGAAAATCTGAAATTTTTTCTCGAAATTCGTGTTTTTCTCGAAATTTCGATTTTTTCTCAAAATTCTTCTTTTTTTTAGAAATCTTGGCTTTCCTCAAAATTTGAATATTTTCGACAATTGGACTGTTTCTGTGCAAAATTTCCATTTTTATACGAAATTTTGACTTTTTCCATGAAATTAGTAATTTTCCACGAAATTTGTCTTTTTCTCGGAAATTCGACTATTTTCTCAAAATTTGCCTTTTTTCCTCCAAATTTTGATATAATTGACAAACCTTGACGTTGTCTTTTTGACTGCCTTTGGAAAATTTTGGATTTCTTTCTCAATTTTCCGCAATTGTCCACGAAATTCGTTTTTTTCCACGAAATTCGTCTTTTTCTCGGAAAGTCGACTATTTTTTTCAAAATTTGTCTTTTGTCCTCTGAAAATAATTGGCAAACGTCGACGTTGCTTCTTAAAATTTGACCATCTCTGGACAATTTCTCATTTTATTCTTGGCTTTCGAGAAACGAGTGGAAATTTCGAGAAATAAGTCGAAATTTCGAGGAATAAGTCGACATTTCGAAAAAAATGTCGACATCTTAAAGAAAGAGCTATATTTGAAAAAAAAGGACATTTATTTAAAAAAGTCTTCTCAGTTGAATGTAAATTTTCGTTTAGTTTTATGAGCCAGGGGGGCAAGCGCCCTACCCTATTCTAACTAGGAAGGGTCATTAAAACTCAAAATTTGGGATATAAACTCGAAATGTTAAGAAGAAAAATTAATTAATATAAAAAAAACCCAAAGTCTTAATCGGAAACTCTTCATTTTTTTATACCAAAAATAATAAGTGTTTACAATCGAAATTTTAGAAAAAAAAGCAACTGAAAGCACAAACTTGAAAATATGAAGGGAAAAAATCCAACTTTCAAAAAAAGTAAAACTTCGATAACGAAGGCTTCTACGGCCAGAATATACTTCTTCCGGGGACCGTGTCAAAGAACTACTAAAAGTGTTCGACGTTTCGTCCACGATCGTAGGGGGCTTCTTCAGGAACAAAGAAAAGAAACAATAAATAAAAAGAAAAATATAAGGGAATATGCAAAAATGAAAGAATGAAAAGACCAATTTTAAAGAAGCCCCCTACGATGATGGGCGAAACGTCGAACACTTTTAGCAGTTCTTTGACACGGTCCAATCACGGAAGAAGTATATCCTGTAAAGTAAAAATTCATTTAAACAAATTGAAAAAGTCGAAAGTAACGCCAAAATTTCCAAATCGAAAAAGTCGAAATTAACGCCCGAATTTCCAAATTGAAAAAGTCGAAATTAACGCCAAAATTTCCAAACTAAAAAAGTCGAAATTTTGAGTTTCTAGGAAAACGAGGAATATTGACAAATATTGCGGTAATACAGCAGTATGTCAAAAGATGGCAGGGGCGAAAATCATTCGAAATGGAAGAAGTCATAAGAGGTCAATACAGAAGAGCATGAACTCACTCAGTATTGCTCAGTATGTCAACCATACCGAAGACCGTGTGTGACATCTGTCGTCTGTGGAATGAAAACTTAAAAACTGTGTTCTAAGACATGGAAGAGGACGGTAGCTCAATGTGTCAACCACACCAGAGACGAAACCTGACAGAATTTTTAGAAAAAATCAAAATTTTGAGAAAAAGACGAATTTCTAGAAAAAAATTCGAAAATTTTTAAAAACAAAGACAAAAGACAGACTAAGAAATCAATCAAAATTTCCGCAGTCACGTTCCGAAAGGTCCAAGTTTTCAGAAAAAGCCCAATGTAAAAAATAGACAAAATTTCGAAAAAATAGGCGAAATTTTGAAAAAATAAGCGAAATTTCGAAAAAAATGGAAGGAGATTTAAGGAAAAAATTTAAAATTGAGAAATAAATCAGAAGTCAATAATTTGGGCTCAGGTATGATTGACATACTGATAAGACTTGGGACATGGTTTGGATTTCACGATCTTTTCGGATGAGTTTCGCTTCTTCCCTTGGTTGAAGAAACCTTCTGACAAGACTTGGTACATGGTTTGCATTCCACAATCTTCCCAGATGAGTCTCGCTTCTTCCCTTAGCTGAAGAAACCTCCCGACAAGACTTGGGACATGGTTTGCATTCCACGATCTTCCCAGGCAAGTTTCGCTTCTTCCCTTAGCTGAAGGAAGCTTCTGACAAGACTTGGGACATGGTTTGCATTCCACGATCTTCCCAGATGAGATTTGCTTCTTCCTTTAGCTGAAGAAACCTCCCGACAAAACTTGGGAAATGGTTTGCATTCCACGATCTTCCCGGGCAAGTTTCGCTTCTTCCCTCAGCTGAAGAAAGCTTCTGACAAGACTTGGGACATGGTCTACATTCCACGATCTTCCCAGATGAGTTTCGCTTCTTTCGTTAGCTGAAGAAATCTTCTGACAAGACTTGGATCATGGTTTGCATCATGGTTTGCATTCCACGATCTTCCCAGATGAGTTTCGCTTCTTCCCTTAGCTGAAGAAACCTCCGACTTGAGACATGGTTTGCATTCCACGATCTTCCCAGATAAGTTTCGCTTTTTCCCTTAGCTGAAGAAAGCTTCTGACAAGACTTGGGACATGGTTTGCATTCCACGATCTTCCCAGATGAGATTTGCTTCTTCCTTTAGCTGAAGAAACCTCCCGACAAAACTTGGGACATGGTTTGCATTCCACGATCTTCCCAGGCAAGTTTCGCTTCTTCCCTTAGCTGAAGAAAACTTCTGACAAGACTTGGGACATGGTCTACATTGCACGATCTTCCCAGATGAGTTTGGCTTCTTCCGTTAGCTGAAGAAAGCTTCTGACAAGACTTGGGACATGGTTTGCATTCCACGATCTTCCCAGATGAGTTTCGCTTCTTCCCTTAGTAGAAGAAACCTCCTGCGATGGCGAAAGAAACGTCGAATATTTTCAGTGGTTCTTTGACACGTTCCCATCCGGGAAAAATCTGTCTGACTTTGGCTGTGGATTGTGGAAATCTGGTAATCATGTGTTATGATATGTTTCAGATATTTCTAATAAATTTTCTGTAAATTCACTGGTAAACACCATTATTTCACTAAATATATCAAAATGTAATGTGTGCAGAGATGTCTGTGTTGTATTTATTAAAAGCAATTCGGCTATCAAAGTTCGTGGATGCAAAAATAAATAAGCAAATTGATATCCAGAACAACATTAAATATCACGTTTTATGATTTGCATGAAGCTTGAAATCGATAAATTTCAGCGTTATGTATTGCGTTTTTATTTCACCAATGACATCGGCGCCATATAATTAAAATGTTTATTTTATTGCAGTGAATAATGACTGATTAAGGCCCCCTCTGAAAATATTGAGGTTAATTGTTCTGTAATGAAACAGTCGAACGTGTTACAGTTGAAAATATTCACAATTAACAATCGATTCGGCCATCTTTGGCCGCATCGGTATGTCATTGTGTGGAGTTCAAATTTGCAGCTATTAGTCACATAAGTATTTAACGAGTGTGAATTCCATTGAGTAAGTTGTATTTTGACTCTATTTTGGAAGAGTATTCTTGTTACATGCTAATTTAAGCAATGATTATAGATAATTACAACCAGGATGTACGATGTAATCAAGGTGATAAGTCGCTAATTGTATTGTGAGTTGCATAGTAACATCCATTAAATACAAGCGCCCTCGGCGTGACATGCGCTTAGGTTATGTTAGGTTGCGTTTAGAGTAGGTTATGTTGCGTTTGGGTATGTTAAAATTAACAAACGACGTCAATAAATTTCTGTACTATTTGAAGTAAACTTCACGATAAACTTAAACAGTCATTAAACAGAATTCTTTTTAGAAAAATTTGGATCCCAAAGTTTCCCCTTTTACTTAAAATTACGAGTTTACTAAATTCCCTAGACATTTTTGTTTATAATCCCCAAATTATTATTTAAACCGCGAAATTGTTTTTCTCGGCATTTTTGTATTAAACTTAGAACCTTCGATATTTTCCCCAAGATTTCCAAAGTTGTCTATTAATTTTTTACGACTTTGGTCTCGATTTTTCACGACTTTGGTGTCGATTTTTTTCTTTTTTTCGCTAGATTTTTTAAAATCTGTTCCTAGTATTTATTTAAGGTGAAAAACATTGTATTTCGTGGCTCTTATTTTGCACCATTAAACCATTAGGTCCTTTCAAACGAAATGCATGAACAAATCGTGGGTTTTAATTTTTTTAGTAAAATTTTCCAAAATCTGTTTCTGTTATTTATTCAAGGTGAAAAAAATTGCCAAATGGTTTGCATTTCGTGGCTTTTATTTTGCACAATTAAACTATTAAGTCCTTTCGAACGAAATCCATGAACAAAGCACGAGCAACACGCTTTGGAGGGGCTTTTATTGGTTCCAGCATTCGTAACCATTAATAAGAATTCAAGAAAGATTTGGGACATTTCTTTTATGTGTTTCGGCGCCTTTTCGGTCTGGAAATGGCCAGTCGCATATGGAATAGGCGTAACTTGTCTTACCGCTTCGAACAGGACGTTGAAATTTAAGATTTGGTCACTATTCCGACAAGGGTTGTTATAATTCGTTTAATTTGGGAATGACATCAATGTTAGAAAAGAAGGAAGGAATAATTTGCATTCTGTGCGGAATATGATGAAAATATTGCGGAATATGCCGAAAATATTGCGAAATATGCCGAAAATATTATCAGTTTTCTTGGCAGAAAGAAGTCATCTCCGGAATTAGATGAATTATGACCGTTACAACAAATTGTCAAAAATTACAGAGAATTTTTTAAATTAGTTTGGATAAACGTATGCAACCTAGACTGAAATTCATGCAGGCTTCTAGCCGTATATAGTGAATCATAGGTAGCTGAACTACAAACGGTTGAAACACTGCCACCTAGCGAAGCGGTTGCTCTCTAGGAAAGTCCCCAGAAGACAAGGATTCTAATGCATAGACCGTTAATTCTTTAGTACAGGAATGAGCAACCTTTTTTTTACAGCGGGTCAATTACAAGGCTAAAATTTTGCGCGGGCCGCATGTGAGAAGCTGGGGCGCTTGCACCCCCTGGTTGATGTAGCAAACTGAAAATTTGGATGTATTCGATTGGAGGATTTTCCAATTCTTCAGAATTCATCCTTTCTTTAAAACATTTTTTCGAATTTTCTACCTTTGTCTCAAATTTTGTATATTTTTTTTACGAAATTTGACTTTTTCTTTTAAAATATTGCATTTATTCATAAAATTTGCCTTCTTTTATCAAATATGACAAATTTTTTTTTTACGAAATTTGACTTTTTCTTTTAAAATTTTGCATTTGTTCATAAAATTTGCATTCTTTTATCAAATATGAAAATTATGAATTAAAAAGTTCCTCGTTTTTTCTCTTAAATTTCGTCACTTCTCGAAATTCGACTTTTCCTAAAAATTTCGCCTTTTTTTGATTCTGAAAATTTCAGCTTGTTTATTAAAATATGCCCTTTTTTTGAAATCTAAACGATCTTTTGACAAAAAGGTATATTTTTTACAAATTTAAAATTTTTGTGAAAGGACAAACATTTCTTTGTAAATTTCAACCCTATTTTAATCCAAATTTCTGGTAGTTTCAACTTGTTTGTCAAAATTTTGATGTGTTATAACAATATTTGACGTTTTCTGACACGACTCTTGAGGCAAGATAGGGAGCCTGTCTTCCTCTGGTTGGTCCAGAGAGTCCAGAGAAGATAAATATTCAATTTTTTTCTTAAATTTACCCTTTTTCTGAATTTCGAAGTTTCGCTAAGATTAAATACTTTTTCTCAAAATTTAGATCCTTTTTGCAAAATTTCTCTTACAATATCGTCTTTTTCTCGGGGGGTTTTGACTATTATTTGTTGACTTTATTTTTAACTTGACTTTCTTTGGACAATTTTTTGTCAATTTCAAAGTTTTCTCGAATTTTTTTTCAAATTCTGATATTTTTCTAAATTTTTACTAAAAATTTCGATCTTTTAGATTTTGATTTTTTTAGACATTTTGACTGGTTTCCTAAAATTTGCTTTTTTTAGGAAATCTCGATTTTTATCTCAATTTCCAGATATTTAATATTTCAACAATTTTTTTTTTGGTAAGTTCGTCTTTTTTTTAAATTTCGAATCTTTCTAAAATAGTATTTTACCTAAAATTCGCCTGTTCCTCAAAATTTGTCTTTTTCGAAATTTCGATTTTGTTTTCAAAATCCTCCTTTTTGAACTTTTTCAAAAATGGTTTATTTATCTCAAAATTTTGTCATTTTCTTGAATATTTGTCTTTTTCAATAAACTACGACTTTTAGATCAAATGGTTTTATGGTTATGAAAATGTTCACTTTTCTGTTGTTGCGAAAAACATTTTTGGGGATTTGGACGAAAAGATTTCTTGTAAATTCAACATCTTTACTGAATTTTAAATTTTGAGAACAATGTTTTTGAATCTCGCGATTTTTCTCTCTCGGAGTGGGAATTTTTTTTGAAAATTGCGTCTTTTCACAAAATTAGATTTTTGCAAAATTTTAATTTTTTTTGAATTTTGCACATTTCTCGAGTTTTTGAGAAAGGTTGGGTTTTTATTTTCAATATGATTTATTGAAAATTTCAACTTTTTAAATTTTCCTCTTAAAATTGGACCTTCTTTTGGAAGTTTGGAATATTTCATAGAAAGTTCAATATTTTTTTGTAATTTGTAACGTAATATTCAAAAATTCTGAATTTTTTTCGAAGTCATTGCTTTTTCTGATTTTTTTAAAATTTAATTCCGATAATTTCAACTCGTCCAAAATTTATGTTATTGTCCAAATTTTGACTTTAAACTCAAAATTCAATTTTATCTGTTTCTGGACATTTCCATTTAAAATGGAATTTTTCCAAAGATTTAGACTTTTTCACAAAATTCGTTTATTTTTTTTTAAATTGGATCGAAATTTTAATAAAAATCTAAACAATCTAAGATGAATATTTTTAGGAAATCTTGAAAAGAAGATTTTTTGAACAATTTCAATAATATGACAAAATTAAAATAAAATAAAAATTCTGAAATCATTATTATTAAAAGCTGCATTTTTTTAAACTGAATTCGACGTATTCTGGAAATTACAACTCTTTTTACAAAAATTTCTTTTTGAAAATATCGTCTCTTTTAGATTTCCACTTTTTCGAAATTTCGACATTTCTTAAAGTTCTCCAAAAGGTTTTCTCTAAGATTGGGCTTATTCCAAAATTTTGACTTTAATTTGAAAATGCGATGTCCCCAATTCCGTAGTTTTTAATTAAAAATGCACATTACTAAGCCAGACGGTTTTCTTTTTTTTACCCACGAGTTGTTTAGAATGATGGTTGTCCCCTCCACCTCCTTCAAAAAAATCTTGCCTACGCTCATGTCCCAGATATGTCACGAATCGTGGAAATTTATGTTCTTTTTTTTCATCAAATTGACATTTTCTTTTCCAAAATTTTTAAGTAAAACAGTAGAGCTTAGGCGGGCCGCAGGAAAATGTTAGGCGGGCCGCATGTGGCCCGCGGGCCACGTCTTGCTCATCACTGCTTTAGTACTTACTTGTCGGAACATTTGTTAGCATTCGAGTTGGATATACCAAACTGACGAGATCTAACAAAATCGAAACCGATCTTTGGTTTCCAAACTTCGAATCTAATAAATGTTCAAACCTATTGTCTGTGCATCTGAATCCTTGTCTTCTGGATAAACGTAATAAAACTAATTTAAACATCTATGCATAAGTTGAAAGAATTAGTGTAGATTGCAAATTGATATTTTGTTCAAATTCGTTGATACGATCCATGGATACGCGTGCCAATTTCATAACTCTATATTATTAGGTAGCAAAGTCCCTATCGTGTTAGATGTCGCTGGCAGATATTTATATTTAAAAAAATCCTACGTGCAAAGTTACGATAAGGTTGTATCCAATCGTTACAGAACGCTGCCGTCGCTGCCAGATCATTTATTTGCATAAAAAAATGTTATTTTCTCTTTCTGGATATAATATTAGTTTGGGGGTAATTGGAACAATTTTTCGGGATAAAGCGTATCCTACTAGCTTGCAAGTTACTTCAATTCCTAACTATTTGACTTTATTAACGATTAAAACAACAAACATTAAAAATTCCACGATGTTTCGATAAATATTTTCTATGACAGGACCTGGTTTTGTTTCTCAGCATCATCGGTCTTTATATCAGCAATTTGTTTAGTCGTTGCCATGCTAATAAGCTCGATGGATCACAAACTCCTACGAATATTTCGTCAGATACATCTATACCAATTTTTGTCAAAATCGCTTCAGTAATTGAGCCATAAAAAAACGGACAAACAGACAGACAAACACACTTTCGCATTTACATATTAGGATGTCTTTCAAATTGGGCATACTTGGACAAAATAAAACATTTATAGATTTGACAAAAAATGATATTTTAGCTCATTGCGAAACGTTTTTCTGTTGTGAAATTGGCATTATGTGCAGAAGTAATGTAATATGTAACAAATTTTAAAAATCCGTAACGAGCGAGTCTGGCTCGTACTAGTGCTCGAGTTCATTACCAAATATAACTGCTGTGAGCAATCGTTAGGCCAAATTAAACTAGCTTTTATTTATCTATGGATCTATTAAAATATTATCCAAGTTTAAAAAATAATGCAATTGTCTAATTTCAACACTTTTTTATACAGTCGATCGCAACATTTATAGAACTGGTTACTGTCATAATTTTAACATGACAAATGTTTCAAATAAAAAGCACTCACATATTCACACTGATTAAGATTAGGCCCGTAATCAGGATGGGCTAGAGGGCTGCAGCACCCCCGAAATTTTTTTGGCTTCACACTAAATAGAACTGAACTTTCCAGATGTGTGACCCTTTTAAAAACCATTTTTAATGGATCATTTTGTTTTCGTACTGAAATGCAAGGATTTTTTTTTCAAATTTGGCGCCAAACCTTATTATTAGAGACCGGATTTTAAGCTCAATCAAGCAAGGTGAACAAAATGTTACATTAGGCAAAAACGAAAAGCTGAAGAAGGCGCCAAAAAGGTAAAATACTCTTAAAAATTAAAAGTCCAAAACTCACAATTAACAAAACAAACATTTTGAAATCTCATTGGAATTTTAAAAAAAATAGATTTTAGGTTATTTTCAGGATATTCAGAAGAAGTATAACATTTTTAGTTAAAGAAATTTTTAAAATTTCGAGTTCATTCTCGAATTTTCAGCCCAAATCTTAAAATTTTTATCTTAAACTCATTCGAGCTTTTTCCAAAATTTTGACTTTTAAATCTGAGATTTCGTTTCTGGAAAAATTTAAACTTTGTTTTGCATTTTTTTTTTATTTGAAGTTTCAATCTCACGTTTCAAGTTTTATTAAAAAAATGTTGAATGTTACAAGTTTTTCAAGCTTAAACTCCCCATTTTAAAAAAAATTCAAATCTTGAAAAGAATTGGAAATTTATACAATCGATTTTTCGAGATTTACCACAAAATTTAAAAAAAAAATTGGATTTTGTGATAATAGTTTTAGCAGGGGCGGCCTTAGCCATTGCGAGGCTCCGGGCGGGTAGATCTCTAAGAGGCCCCCGTCTTTGTGGAATTAGTTTTAACATAGACGTAGTAAAAATAGGGTAGGGCGCTTGCTCCCCCCCCCTCCCCCAGATCGTGTGGTTAACGAAAATTTATATTGAACTGAGGAGACTTTCTCTAAAAAATTTCCATTCGACAAAAGTCGTCCTTCTTTAAGCTATTGATATGTTCTCTAAATTTCGACTTATTTCACTTATTTTGAGAAAAAAAAAGTAAAAGTATTAACCTACTTCGCATTTAACAAAAAATCTAATTCAAATTGAAAATTTCTAAAAAAAGGTCGAAATTTTGAGATTAAATTGTAAAACTTAAAAAAAACTATAAATAACTTTATAGCAAAAAATTTTTGTCGAAATTTGGAAGAATCAAATGCATTTCGAGATTGCAAATTCAGACAGCAACAATAATTCCCAAAATTTCTCAAAATAAAAAACGCAGGATTTGAAGTTGTTGCCAGTTAGAAAAAGAGTTGTACGCTAAGAGGAAACTTGAACTTAAAAAAAAAAATGTAATTTTCCAGAATTTAGAAAGAATATCCAAATTCTAAATGTTCGGGTGCAAACTTTAAATTTGAGATAAAAGTTAAAATTAGGAATTGAATCAAAATTTGAAAAAAATTTTAAATAAAGATTTTTCTCCAGCTGACTTCAAATATAGCACTTTCTAGATGCATTTTTCATACACAAGTGCAGGTTATAGAAGACAGTTCAAAGATAAATTTTAGAAAAGGAATATATTTTCAGTAATTCAATCATCTTACCCCCACATCTGTTTTTATTTAGAAATTAAATTAAGATAAATAGGTAACGTTTTTGTTTAATTATTTTGTCAGAATGTTAGAAGAGTTAGGCTCTAGAAATGTTTTTAGTATATTTTTCTACATTTTAGTATACTTGTTTGTATACAGTAATAATATTAATAGTAAAGTAGTATTGTACCGTGGCTTCTTAGCTCTAACCTAAACGCAAACAAAGACTAGGTAGTTTTAGCAGAAGGGTTGCAGCCCTCCCCGAAAAAAGATCTTGGTTAGGGGCATAATTAAGATGGTTTATTACTACTGTGTTGCATCGAATTAATAAACCTATACTAACTCCTAAAATATTTATCTAAGTAAAATGTTAATAATAAATTTGATCTGCTTTCGGCTAGCTAACGTTTTTCATTTGATATGAATTAAGAACCATCTATAGTATAGGTCCAAAATCTTTGGAAAACGAGCATCTATTTTTATACGAGGCCTTTTTCTCGACAACTATGACAATATCGAAAAAAAAACTTGCAATTTTTCGATAATCTATAACCTAATATTTACTAACTCTATTAAAATTTAAATTTTATTTATAGAAACTTGGAAGATCAAGGAAAGAATATTTATTTTTTGGAATTTTTAAGATGTACCATTAAGACCACTGTCGGAACATTTATTAGCATTCGAGCTGGATATACCAAACTGACGAGATCTAACAAGATCGAAACCGGTATTTGGTTTCCAAACTTCGAATCTAATAAATGTTCAAATCTATTGGTCTGTGCATTATAGAATCCTTGTCTTCTGGGAACTCTCCTAGAGAGCAACCGCTTCGCTAGGTGGCAGTGTTTCAACTGTAAGTAGTTCAGCTATCTATGATTCATTATACACGCCTGGAGGGCTGCATGAATTTGTAGTCTAGGTTGCATTCTTCTTGCATACGACCATATATGTAATACTTCTATATGGCCAACTCCCTATTCTCTTCGCGAGTTTGTTCTGACCAAGAGAAGTCTTTCTCATAAGAAACGAGGAACTGGCCATATAGAAGTATTACATATATGCATACGACATTGTTGGCGATGGCCATAGTTTCTCTATGGACCAATAGGTGGTAGTACTATACTAAAGTCACTCGCTTGACGCCTGTGAATGTTTTAGTACTTACTTGTCGGAACATTTATTAGCATTCGAGTTGGATATACCAAACTGACGAGATTTAACAAGATCGAAACCGGTATTTGGTTTCCAAACTTCGAATCTAATAAATGTTCAAACCTATTCGTCTGTGCATTATAGAAGACCACTGAGTCAAAAAGTTTGAAGAAAATACTTTAAAATACTTGAAATTAGCTCTTTCTAATGATACCTCACACGATCATGATATATTTATTAAAACTTGTCCGGTGACAAAACCAGTAGAGTTTTAGAGAAAAACCTGTGGCAGACGAACTGAAGGATGCTTGGACACGTGAGTGAGACTATAAGGGTTTCCGTTTTTTCCTTCTAAGGTACGGGAACCCTGGAAATTGTAGGATAAAAAACCCTCACTACAGATGTTTTTGTCAAATAGCATAACTTTTAAATTTTAAGTTATTTTGATTTTTTTTAAATAATTTTCCAAATCATCACCTAAATAAACAATTTTGGATATGCCTTAGACTTACCTATCCCTCTCCGTAGCATCTGATACTGTTTCTGAGCTGGCCCTCTTGACCTGTAATAAAAAGAATAGACATAAAATATTAATAGTTGCATCCAATTGAATAATAAAAATATTTGCATCCAATAACTCTGTAGATTAATGGGACAGGCTGTTCTATGTAGTTTTTTTAATTTATAAACAGGGCCGGTCTGAGCAAATTCGGCGCCCTAGGCCCGAGGCCAGTGTTTCCCAAACTTTCGACATTTGTGTACCCTTTCCATATTTTTTTATGACGTTGAATACTCCTCGTTAACATTTGCATCAAAATTAAAGTACTTCTCTCTGTGTTTAAGAAAATCCTCATGTACCCTCTAGTCAGATAGGTAGGGAACTCGAAATTGGTCAGTCTTCAGTTGCAAGAATTCTGAAAATGCAAAAATTTCATCCTTATATAATGACAATCCTTCATGAACTCTTAGAAGATGATCCGAATAGAAGACTCCACTTTTGCGAACAAATGATGGATCTACTGGACAGAAATGTTCCAAGCAAAGAAAATATCCTGTTTTCAGATGAATTAACGTTTATGTTAAATGGGTGAACTAAATGGACAAAATTGTCGTTACTGGGCAGACACACACTGGATGAGGAAGGCCACACTCAACATCCAGAGAAAGTCAATGTTTGGGCAGGGATTGTTGGTGATCGAGTTATAGAACCAATTTTCTTTCAAGGAAATCTCGATGGGCAAAATATTTAGAATGCTTGCAAGAAGAACTAATTCCTGATTTAGATATTTTGTTTTCTGATCCGCTCGAAGCTGATGTCCCATCTGGTTTCAACAAGGCGGTGCCCATCCTCATTTTGCAAGACCTGTCCGTGAGTATCTGGATAATGTCTTTCCAGACAGATGGTGGAAGAGGACCTTTTGAATGACCCTCCAGGTCTCCGGACCTAACACCTATGGACTATTTCTTATGGGGGTATTTGAAGAGCAAATTTTTTAAAACCAAACCTGAAAATATCGAGGAGTTGAAAAGACGAATAAGACAGAAGTGTAGACTAATTTCCCCCGAGTAATTAGAAATGTTCAAAACGAGTTTCAGCTCGTTTAAGGGTATTGTCAATAGACAACATTCTGAACATTTATTGAAAAAAGATTATTTAGTTGAATTAGATTCATAGATTTTTCAAATTAGATAATATTTGTTAAATATCTTTTAAATGACAAGGAACAAAAAATTGAATTTTGGTACGCATCTGTAACTTGATATACCCTTTAAGAATAGTCAAGAAAAAAATAAGGCTGCCATTTAAAAAAACGGTCGATGACGTCATATCTTAAATTTGGGACATTTTGTATAAAATTTTCCTACATCAAAAAGAGCCCCCAAGGGCAAGATTTTTGGAGCAGTCCTGTGCGGTCCAGTTTGACACATTGAGGACTTCTGCCTACAGAGTAGACTAGAACTTCCAAGCTATGGAACTCGTTACCGAAAGGAATATTTCCCAAAAATTGCAACCTATCCTTGGTTAAGAAGGCGGTTCATCGCAATCTATCCTTGTTTCCGCATCCCACTCGCTTTGAAGGCATAATGAGGTTGCCCTTTGCGAGTGGATTAAACTTTAAAAAAATGAAAGTGTTTACTTTTGAAAATATTTTTTGATTCATCGCCATCTATCCATGTTTCCGTATCCTACTCGCAGTGTTTCGAAGACATAATTGGGTTACCCTTTGAGAGTGGTTCAAACTTAAAAAAAAAATAAAAGACCGCAAAGTTTTGAGAGTAACACGCGAAGCTATTTGCTTTCAGTTAAACTTAAAATTGTTGCACTTTGACAAATTTGTTTATTTGCCCATATTCATAGTCGCCCGCACTTTTTTACAGAATAAGTAGCCCTGAGGGATAAAAGTATGGCCTCCCCTGATCTGTACAAATATTATGAAGAGAGAACTTCTGTAATCGACTGAAAAACCTAATCATCAACGTTCAGCCTTGGCTACTGAAGTCAGAAACATGAAATTTGGACTTTCTGCACCTATTCTGACTTTAGGTTATGTTACGAAATTCCATCGTTGGCACATTTTTCATAAACAACTAACTAATTGCTAATATGCTTCAAAATTAAATAATCCGGCTGTTTGAGTATCGAATATTAATTTTGTGGATGCGTCGCATCTAGGAAATTCGATCCGGGCCCTTAGTTCTAATCCCGGGATTTCGTAATTATATTGAACCAATCGCGGGATCCCGGGTATTGAGGGTTACAAATTAAATAAATCAGCTTTTCCACCAACAATTCAAAATTTAGAGAAAAATAAACGTATTTTACGTTAAAAATGCAGATAATTATTAATCAGACTTTGGAGGTAAGACTAACAAGACTTAGAATCACTCAATCGTTATCTTTAAGATATTCTTTTTTAAGAATCATAAGAACTCTTCAAAAATTATTTATATTTATCAATTAAAAATCTATGGAACATTTATAAGTAAATGGCGCTGTCAATGTTAGGTATTAAATTATAACCTTAAAATTGCCTAAATTTCCCTCATGTAATTTTCGTCAATTTTTGCGAGAGTTTGGTTTTTGTGTGCTTATTTAAATTTGCCATTTAACCTTATTTGGTTCACATTTCGCCAACATTTATTTGGCAAAATTTTTTATCTAAATAATTTCACAATTTTCATTTCCTTCTTGATATTTTGACTATAAAATACAAATTTTAAAAAATACGTTTCAAATTTAAACTCAAAATTTTCAATTTATAAATTTCACCTACAATATTTTGAATATGTTTCTTAAAATTTCGATTTTTATCTGAACATTTTGATTTTATTGTTTTAAGGTTAAAGTTTAAGAAAATTTTAAATTCCTGCCTTAGGTTTGAATCAGAAAAAAGATTAAATTTGGGGTGGAAAAAAAATAAATCCGACATTTTTTCAAATTTTAATTTTTTTTTAGAAAATTTTTAGTTTTTTTCTCAAACCTTCCACTCCAATCTCTAAAATTAAAACTCGAGATTTTCATATTTCTAGATTTTGAATAAAATTCAAATTTACAAAATAGTGCAAGATTAAATGTCAGAATTTTTTTTAGAAATTTCCAGACTCCTTTCAAATGTTCAGTTTTGAAAGAAAATCTGACTTAAAAAAAGACGCAAATTTGGAATTTTCAAAGGAGCCGAATTTTCTGAAAGTCTAAATATTGAAGAAAAATCAAAATTATCAGGAAACTTGAAAACTTTCAAAAATGCTTCAAATTTTTAAAAGTTAAAATTTTGGAAATTTTTAAAAGTTAAAATTTTTAAAAGTTAAAATTTTGGAAAAATGAAAATTTTCAAAAAAACCCAAACTTTGAAAAATGTAAAATTAGAAACCAAAGTTTTCGAAATAAGAACGCAGTTTTAAAAAGTAGAAAAAATTTTGAAGAATGTCGAAATTTTGGAAAAAAACGAGATTTACGAAACAAGATTAAAAACCTGAAGATAAGGAGAAATCTTCAAAGAGACAAAATTTTTTAGAAAATCCAAATATGAAAGTCAAAATGTTCAAAAAAAAGGTGTTGAAAAATCTCAAAATTTTCTTAGAAAGTTAAAATCTGCAGAAAAAAGCCAAGATTTTAAAAAACATGGATACTTTGATATTTAAACATTAAAGAAATCGACGACAAATTCTCAAATTTGAAGAAATGACGAAATTTTCGAAAAAATTAGTAATTTTGAAAAAAATTGAAATTTAAAATGTAAACTTTCAATTTTCATATTACCGTTGACTGTCACAAAAAAATACATGTTTTGTACTTAAACTGGAAAGCTTCAGAAAAGGGGAGACATTTCTAAACTTGAAATTTATTGAAAAAATTCTCGAATTTTGAAGTTTTAAAAATTAAAGTTATGTTAAGTTTTTTTTAAATACAAATTTTGATAAGAATGCGAAATTTATTAAGATGATTGAAATTTTAAAATAGCATTTCCAAAAAAAAACGGTCCACACTTTGAATTTAAACTCGAAACGAAAGATATTGAAATTTTAGCAAAACCGAAATTTTTGAAAAGTCTAAATTTTGAAGAATAAAACAAAATTTACAAAAAAATGTTAAAATTTTGAAAAAAACGATAATTTTCAAAAAAAAAAGGTAAAATCTTTGAAAATATTGTAATTTTGAATTATATAAAAAATTTCATGGAACGTTTTAATTTCCAAGATTTTCAAAAAATAATCGAAATTCTGAAAAAAAAATTTCAACACTTTGAAGAAATGGATATTTTAAAAATTTGAACATTTGAAGAAACGGAGAAATTAAAAAAAAAGCTGTTATTTTTAAAAAAGTTAAAATCTTGAAAATAAGTAAAATGAGATTTTAAAAATTGACAAGATTTTGAAAAAAAATTCGAAATTTTAAAAAATTGAAAAATTTTCGGTCAAATTTTCAACGAAATTTTCGGAAATTCTTCATATTGAAGAAAAATTCAAATTTTCAAAAATGATCCAAACTTTGAAGTTAAAATTTTAGAAGAAATGAAAATTTTGGATATTTGAAATTTTTAATAAAGTAGAACATTTATTAAAAAGTCAAAAATTTTAATTGGAAATTAAAAAAACTGACGGTTTTGATACATTTTTGAAATTTCTAAAAAAAGTCTGGATTTTCAAAAAAAGACGACATTATCAAAAGTTTTTAAAAATGACGTAATTTTTTAAAATATTCAAAGCATGTCAAATATAAATTTTCGGTTTTTAAAAAAAACAATCGAAATTCTCAAAACAAAATAAGATTTTGAAGAAACTGCAAATTTTCAAAAAAATATGGTGTGAAAAAGTTTAAAAAATTGGAAAATAATAGCCGAGGACTATCAAAGTCAACATAGGAATAACCAAAATATCAAAATTTTCAAAAAATGTTAAATTTCGAAAAAAAGTGAAAATTTGAAGAGTTCAAATTTCAAAATGTCCAAATTTTGAAAAAGGGCCAGCTTACAAAAAACTTGACAGTCAGAGAAAAGTTAGAATATATAACGAAATCTTAAAAAAATCAACATGTTCAAAAAAGACTAAATTAAAAAAAAAATTAACCTTTGAAAAGTCAAAATGTTTAAAAAACTTTGTTCAAATATCGAAAATATTTAAAAATAGTCGAAACTGTTTTCAAATAAGTTAAAATTGTCAGAAAAGAATCGATCTTTGTTTCCAATTTAAACTTTTTGCGAATATCACTCTTTTTGATTTAGTTTTTTCAAAATTTTCAGAAAAGGATCAAAATTTTGAAAAAAGTAAATTTTTCAGAAAAACTTGATATTTAAAAAAGTTTAAATTTCGATAAAAACATTAAAATAGGAGAATGATGAAATTAAAAAAATTAAAAATGTCGAAATTATTAAAAAATGTCAATTTTTTTTATTGCCAAATTTTTCAGCAAAATATCGAAATTTAAATTTTCAAGAAAGACGAAATTTTTGAAAATATTCGAAACCTTTAAAAAGTGAAATTCTTCAAATAAAAGTCGAAACTCGTTGCGCCCTCGTGTAGCATGATGTCAGAATCTATTGACCCCCTCACGCCCTCTTAATCTGAAAAGTAACAACCCTTCCGGTGTCTTATCAGCAAAACAATCCCATAACAGTGATGCGAAAGGTGCACTCTATTTTACAACTTATTTAAAATGATGTCAATCTCGAAAATCCCGGGATCGAAAAAACTTATTTCCGAAAATTTCGGGATTAAAAAGCGGTCGGGATCCCGGGATCCCGGGTTCAAATCCTCTATTCGCATCGTTATTTATTTTCTAAGATGCATGTTTCAGTTTGTCAGGCTGGTTAATTGTTTTTGTAAGATTTACGTTCATTAATTTTTTGGAATTCCTGTTTTACTTTTCTTAAAACCAAAAATGTAATAACTGATGCAATTATATTTACATTAGTTTCAAATGGATGAAAATACAGATAATATAACGAAATAATTAAATAAAAATTGTTCATTAATTAGCAATGTTTCACTCCAGCCATTATTGCATCTAGTGAATAAGCAATAACATGATGGTGGCTTCTATTGACCTATGAAGTCGTAAACCGTTTGTTGCAATCAGTAGCTCCATGTAATGGATGGGTTGATTCGCCTTCCATATCTAAGGTTGACTATTTTTTTAGCAAAATTTTGCGCTTAAATCGAAAATTAACCCTAATTAATACATATTACTTAGAAGATTATCCAATAACAATTACAGATTTGCATTTTAGGAGAAAATTTCAGCTTAATAAAAAAATACGGACGCCATATACATTTTTTTTTCTTTAGGGATGTTATAACGGATTTTTGCTCGAAACTACGAGTTTTTAAAAAAATTTTTTTTTTTTTTAAAAATTTTTTTTTTCCCAAAAATTTTTTTTGGGAAAAAAATTTTTTTTTTTTTCAAAAAAAAATTTTTTCCTTTCCGGAAAAAAAATTTTTTTCCCCCGGGGTTTTTTTTTAAAATTTTTTAAAAAAAAATTTTTTAAAAAAGGGAAAAAATTTTTTTTTAGTTTTTGGGGGGGGCCCCCCAAAAAAAATTTTTTTTTTTTTGGGAAAAAAAAAACCAAAAAATTAAAAAAAATTTTTAAAAATTTTTTTTTTTTTGGGGGCCTTTTTTTTAAAAAAAAAGGGCCCAAAAATTTTAAAAAAAATTTTTTTTAAAAAAAAATTTTTTAAAATTAAAAAAAATTTTTTTTAAAAATTTTTTTAAAAAAAAAAAAACTTAAAAAATTTTCCAAAAAAAAAAATTTTTTTCCCCCGGGTTTTTTTTTTGGGTTTTTTTGGGAAAAAAAATTTAAAAAATTTCCCTTTTTAAATTTAAATTTTTGAAAAAAGGGGGGAAAAAAAAAAAATTTTTTTTTAAAAAAAAAAATTTTTTTTTTAAAAAAAAAACCCCTTTTTTAAAAAAAAATTTTTTTTTTCCCCAAAAAATTTTTTTTTTGGAAATTTTAAAAAAAAAAACTTTTTTAAAAAAAAAGGGGAAAAAAAAATTTTTTTTAAAAAAAAAAGTATTTTAAAAAAATTTCCCCCCCCAAACCCCCTTTTTTTTTTTTTTTTTTTCCCCTTAAAAAATTAAAAAACCCTTTTTTTAATTTTAAAATTTTTTTTTTCCCCCAAAAAAAATTTTGGGAAAAAAAAAAATTTTTTTAAAAAAAAAATTTTTTAAAAATTTTTTTTTTAAAAAACCCAAAAAAAAAAAAAAAAAATTTTTTGGGAAAAACCTTTTTTAAAAATTCCCCGGGGGGAAAAAAAAAAAATTTTAAAAAAAAAAATTTTTAAATTTTGGAAATTTTTAAAAAAATTTTTCCCCCCCCAAAAACCCAAAAATTTCGCTTTTTTGAATATCTGGAATTTTGTTGCAAAAGTTCGATCGTAATCTAAAAAGGTCGACTTTGCCTCGAAATTACGAATTTAAACTTGTTTTGTTTTTGTTAAATTTGAATTTTTTTCCTCTTAATTTACACATTCAATTTTTATTTCCTCCCAAGACTTTGATTGCAAACTTGATTGCAAGCTTTTACCAAACAGTAACCAACAGTAATTGTCATGATAAACCAATCGTTTTAGCTCAACATTATTTTGATCAGGATACTCCATTCATGAGAACATTTGGACATTTTAGAGAATATTTCATGGGAAAACAACTGCAATACTGATGAACCACCAAGTACTCAATTTTTTAACATATTATTGTTTTGCTTGCGGACCTCCAAGAGCACATTTTTAAGTTTTAGAGAATTATTCGTAGCAAAACAACTGAAATACTGATAAACTACTAAATCGCCAACGTTTTAGCGCAAAATTATTTTGATCAAGATTCCTCAAGGGAACATTTGCGCATTTTAGAGAAGATTTCATGAGAAAACAATTGCAATACTGATGAATCATCAAATGGCCAACTTTTTGACACAATATGCTTTTGCCAATGGACCTCCAAGAGCACACTTTTTCATGATCAAACAACTGAAATACTGATGAACCAAATGTCCAATGTTTTAGCTCAAAATTTTGATCAGAATCCCCCATGAGAAGACATACGTATTTTAGAGAAAATTCCTCCAACCTCCAATTGCACATTTATAAGTTTTAGAGAATTTTTCATAGCAAAACAACTGAAGTACTGATAAACTACTAAATCGCCAAGGTTTTAGCTCAAAATTATTTTGATTAAGATTCCCCAAGAAAACATTTGCGCATTTTAGAGAAGATTTCATGGGAATACAATCGCAATACTGATGAACCATCACATGGCCAACTTTTTAACACAATATGCTTTTGCCAATGGACCTCCAAGAGCACACTTTTTCATGATCAAACAACTGAAATACTGATGAACCAAATGTCCAATGGTTTAGCTCAAAATTTTGATCAGGATCCCCCACGAGAAGACATACGTATTTTAGAGAAAATTTCATAGGGAAAAACCACAATAGTGATGAACCAACAAATACCCAACTTTTTAACATATTATTGTTTTGCTTGTGAACCTTCAATTGCACATTTTTAAGTTTTAGAGAATTTTTCGTAGCAAAACAACTGAAATACTGATAAACTACTAAATCGCTAACGTTTTAGTGCAAAATTATTTTGATCAAGATTCCCCAAGAGAACATTTGGGCATTTTAGAGAAGATTTTATGGGAAAACAATCACAATACTGATGAACCATCAAATGGCCAACTTTTTAACACAAGATGCTTTTGCCAATGGACCTCCAAGAGCACACTTAGTCATGATCAAACAACTGAAATACTGATGAACCAAATGTCCAATGGTTTAGCTCAAAATTTTGATCAGGATCCTCCATGAGAAGACATACGTATTTTAGAGAAAATTTCATGGGAAAAAACCGCAATACTGATGAACCACCAAATACCCAACTTTTTAACATATTATTGTTTTGCTTGCGCACCTCCAAGAGCACATTTTTAAGTTTTAGAGAATTTCTCGTAGCAAAACAACTGAAATACTGATAACCTACTAAATCGCCAACATGTTAGCGCAAAATTTGATCAAGATTCCCCAAGAGAACATTTGCGCATTTTAGAGAAGATTTCATGGGAAAACAATCGCAATACTGATGAACCATCAAATGGCCAATTTTTTAACATAATATGCTTTTGCCAATGGACCTCCAAGAGCACACTTTGCCATGATCAAACAACTGAAATACTGATGAACCAAATGTCCAATGGTTTAGCTCAAAATTTTGATCAGGATCCTCCGTGAGAAGACATACGTATTTTAGAGAAAATTTCATGAGATGCAATACTAATGAATCACCAAATACTCAACTTTTTAACATAAAATTAGACTTTTTTTCCCAAAATTCAGTTGCTCAGCTTTCCCAAAATTATTACTGCACTATATTTTTGAAAGTTAAAAAACCGATTTTCAACTAAATAATTCTTTTTTTAGAATAAAAGGCCAATTGTTTCAGCTTTACAGGGAAAAACTATCCTACGACATTTACCTTGGGCTCGCACATCTTGTCTATCATGGTGCACCTTGTAGCTTGTGCATTTAGATAACTGCAAGGCATTAAAGTCACCATCTTATTTCAGCACCCGCCGGCACCTGAAATTTTTCATGGGCACTTCATCGCGTCCTATTGCACTATTCACGAGAATAAATTATACTAATAATAAAAATATTAATCTTTAATTGCACAATAAAAAAATAAAATTAGAGAACTGTGGCGGTGCGTTTCACTTTCACAAAGTGTTCACATTACACGGCTCTGTGATGGTCAACTGAAAAGGATCCGATCGTCTCTTCGCCGTAGTGTGCTTTGAACTGAGCCTGAAAGTAGTAGAGGGGCGTTCGACTTACCTCCCCTGAAATGGTAGGAGTTTACCGTGGACCGGAGCTTACAGGACCAATGATATCCTGCCTTCATGTGTATTATCCAATGATAATAAGAAATAATAGATTATTACGTTTTATTCCTCGGGATCTCTCTCTGCATAGAAATTTGCAAGGATGTGGAATAACCTGCATAAATCGGAATTTCTTTACTGCCGCACTATCGAAATACTAACGTTTTTAACATCTGTACGTAAATCCTAATTTCGTAATCATACTTTGATTAGGACACATTACAAATCTGTCCTGATTTTTGGGCGTATTGAGCGTTTTTTTCCCAAAGGAGTTCCAAGAATCCTTGCAAAGAAGCCCCAAGAATATTTTCGAAAAGGCTCTAAAGTTACTTTCAGAAGAGCGTCAAGAAGCGTTTTCAAAAGTACCGCAAGAGGCTCTTCTAAAAGTAGGATAAAAAAGTTTTTTAAAAGAACTCCGGAAATGTTGAAAGTTGTAAGTTGTAGAACTGTGAAAATTTCTTTGAAAAGTACCTCGAAACAGTTTTGTAAAGTAGTCCTACCAACAAAACACCAACAAGCTGTTCTAAAGCAAACTATGAAGCTTTAACTAAACACCTTTTTTGGTGGAACGGACTGGTCCTTGGTTATCTTCAAAAATTGAAATACAGAACTTGTGCCCTGAAATCAAGAAAGATTTAAAAATACAACAAACGTTGCTCTAACGCGTTTCGACAGCCAAGCTGTCATCTTAAGAGAGATACTGAGATGACAGCGGAAGATGACAGATGACAGATGACTCAAAACTTTCTTTTTTTTGAAGCCTTTTAATCTTATTTACGAAATGTTCACTTTAATGTCAAAATTTCGATTTTTTTCGTAAAATTTATTCCAAATTTGAAATTTTCAGCCTAATAAGAATATTATTTTTTCTTACGGACCTATTATTTTTTCTCGAAACTTCGAGATTTAAATGGGATTTTTTCATTGTGCTAAAATCTGGACGTAATGTTTTTTTTTGGTGAAATGGACTGGTCCTTGGTTATATTCAAAAATTGAAGTACAAATCTTGTCCCCTGAAACCAAGAAAGATTCAAAAACACAACAGAGGTTGCTCTAACGCGTTTCAATTGCCAACATATCATCTTCAGAGAGATACTAGATGATACTATCATCTTCAGAGAAATACTAGATGGTACTATCATCTTCAGAGAGAAACTAGATGATACTATCATCTTCAAAGAGATACTAGATGATACCATCATCTTCAGAGAGATACTAGATGACAGCTGGGCTGTCGAAACGCGTTAGAGCAACGTTTGTTGTGTTTTTTAATCTTTCTTGGTTTCAGGAAACAAGTTTTGTATTTCAATTGAACGCCTTTAAAAAAATCTCAAAAGACACCCAATCAATTTTCTAAAGGATCTCAGGGGAGATCTATTAAAAGAATCCTAGGAAGCTCTCTGAAAAAATCTCAAGATGTCCTTTTAAGAGCACAGAGAATGTTTCCCAAAGTAACCTCAAGAATCATTTCCAAAGGAACCTCAAGCATCATTTCCAAAGGAACCTCAAGACGTTCGCCTAAAAGGACTACTTCTCCCAAAACCCCGAAAACGTTGCCAAAAGTACACTAAAAACTCTTCTAAAGGTAAACTAGGAAAAAAACAACCCTTAAAAGATTCTTGAAAGCGCTCCGCAAAAGTGAAAAGTGTTCTGAGATTTTTTTAAAATAGCTTGGGGAAGCCCCCTCAAAAAATCCTGAAAACTTTTCCCAGAAGAACGTCAAGAAATTTACAAAAAGAGTCTCGAGAGCTTATTTTAAAGCCCTCCACGAGGTTTTAAAAGAAGAAAACACTTTCCAAAGAGCATCGTGAAGCTTTTCCAAAAAAAGACCATCCTGAAGCTTTTCCAAAAAAAGACCATCGTAAAGCTTTTCCAAAAAAACAACATCGTAAAGCTTTTCCAAAAAAGAACACCAAGCGTCTTCCAAAAGAGCCCTTCTAAAGTATTAGAAGTTCTAAAAGAGCTCTGGGAAGTTCTTCTGGAAAACACCGAGAAGTCTTAGAAAGCTTTCCAAAGAGCAACAAAAACACTCCCAAATAAGTCCCAACAAATTCTTCCAAAACACCCCAAGTTTTTCTCTAGATTTTGACCCTTCTAGAGATTTTCAAGGAAAGTTGACATTTCGACAGACGACTTTGATTTCGAAATCCCGATTAATCATCGAAATTTCCATTCCATCTCGAATTTTTTCTCCAAATTCGTCATTTTGTTAAAAGGACTACTCTAGTCAAAATTCGTCTTTTTTTCCATAATTTCTATTCGCAAAATACGACTTTTTTCAAATTAAAATTTCATTTTCTCGAAATGTTGATCAAAAGTTCGATCTTTTTTCGATTATTTCTCCTAATGTCGGGCTTTTCTTTTGTAAGTTTCGATTATTTTTAGAACCCAATTTTCGGAAGTATTTTCAACTGATTCTGTAACGTTAGCCTTGAAAATTTGACACTTTTCTCGAAATTTTGACTTCTTTTATAAAATTCGTTTTTTTTTTAATTTCAAATTTATTCCTAAAACTTGTCGTTTTTTTCTCTAAATGTAACTTGTTCAAAATTTTGAATTTTTATTTCCAAATTAGTCAGTTACTTTTTCAGAATTTCGCCATTTCTCAAAATTTCGCCATTTCTCAAAATTTCGCCATTTCTCAAAATTTCGCCATTTCTCAGAATTTCGCCATTTCTCAAAATGTCGTCATTTCTCAAAATTTGTTTTTTCTTTGTGGAAATTCGACCGTTTTCAAAATTCTAATTTTTGCTTAGTTCGTTTTATTAACCAAAATGTGACTTCTTTGATATTTTAATAACAAGACAAAAATTTGAAGAAAAACATTTATTTGGAGATTTTAAAACATTGGGAATTTCGTAAAAAGGCAAAAATTTCTTTTTTTTTTGAAAATTTCAAATTTATCCTCAAATTTTCTCCAAATTTGACTTTCTCTGAAAAATCTCTATTTTATTTTGCAAATAACGACGTTTTCATCAAAAGTCGTCTTTTCCAAATTTAGAGTTTTTTTAAATTTTTTCTTTATTGGTTTTTTCCAAATTAAGACGTTTCTTTGGTGGAAAGGACTGGTCCTTGGTTATTTTCAAAAATTGGAACACAAATCTTGTCCCTTGAAACCAAGAAAGATTAAAAACCAAAACAAAGGTTGCTCCAATGCGTTTTGATGGCCAACCTATCATCTTCAGAGAGATAGATACATAGATACATAGATACATAGATGGATGGATGGATGGATGGATGGATGGATGGATGGATGGATGGATGGATGGATGGATGGATGGATGGATGGATGGATGGATGGATGGATGGATGGATGGATGGATGGATGGATGGATGGATGGATGGATGGATGGATGGATGGATGGATGGATGGATGGATGGATGGATGGATGGATGGATGGATGGATGGATGGATGGATGGATGGATGGATGGATGGATGGATGGATGGATGGATGGATGGATGGATGGATGGATGGATGGATGGATGGATGGATGGATGGATGGATGGATGGATGGATGGATGGATGGATGGATGGATGGATGGATGGATGGATGGATGGATGGATGGATGGATGGATGGATGGATGGATGGATGGATGGATGGATGGATGGATGGATGGATGGATGGATGGATGGATGGATGGATGGATGGATGGATGGATGGATGGATGGATGGATGGATGGATGGATGGATGGATGGATGGATGGATGGATGGATGGATGGATGGATGGATGGATGGATGGATGGATGGATGGATGGATGGATGGATGGATGGATGGATGGATGGATGGATGGATGGATGGATGGATGGATGGATGGATGGATGGATGGATGGATGGATGGATGGATGGATGGATGGATGGATGGATGGATGGATGGATGGATGGATGGATGGATGGATGGATGGATGGATGGATGGATGGATGGATGGATGGATGGATGGATGGATGGATGGATGGATGGATGGATGGATGGATGGATGGATGGATGGATGGATGGATGGATGGATGGATGGATGGATGGATGGATGGATGGATGGATGGATGGATGGATGGATGGATGGATGGATGGATGGATGGATGGATGGATGGATGGATGGATGGATGGATGGATGGATGGATGGATGGATGGATGGATGGATGGATGGATGGATGGATGGATGGATGGATGGATGGATGGATGGATGGATGGATGGATGGATGGATGGATGGATGGATGGATGGATGGATGGATGGATGGATGGATGGATGGATGGATGGATGGATGGATGGATGGATGGATGGATGGATGGATGGATGGATGGATGGATGGATGGATGGATGGATGGATGGATGGATGGATGGATGGATGGATGGATGGATGGATGGATGGATGGATGGATGGATGGATGGATGGATGGATGGATGGATGGATTTGGCTTGCCAGAAATTTTGACTGATATAAGATTCAAATTTTTAACATGTTTAATGTTACTGGATATTTCGACATTTTCCTCGAACTAAAATTAGTCTTTTTCCCAAAGTTCACCTTTTTCTAAAAAAATATATTTTTACTTTTTCAATGTTTATTTCAAAAATTGTTTTTTTTTCAAATTTCAAATTTCACCCTTTTTCTTAATATATGTTTTTTTTCTGGAAAGTTTGACCTTTTTAAATATAACTTTTTTGAGCAGTTCGTGTACATTTTCGAGATTTTAAGTTGTAATTTCAAAATTAATTCAATTTGAAATTTCGACTTTTTGCGAGAAAAAATGTTGTTTGAAATTGCAACTTTTTATTCCAATTTCAACTTGCTTTTTTCATATAATTTGATTTTTATAAATTTTGACACTTTTTTGAATTTTTCAGATTTTTCGATTTTTTCGAAATGCTAGTTTTTGAGTTTTTGAAAATTTTCCTTTCGCAAGACTGGTTTTCTTCCTGACAATGTCAGCGGTTTCCTCGAAATTTCGACTGTATTTTTCAAAAGTCATTTATTTTTTCAAATCGTTTTCATTAGTGTTTAACTTTTCCTGAAAATTTCTTTAAAGTTTTACTTTTGGGAGTTTTAGCATGGTATACATAATTCGTCTAATTTTCGAAATTTTGACTTGTTAGTTTTTGGAAATTTGAACTCGAAATTGGATTTTTTCTCCAAACTTGGCCTTCTTAAAATTCCTTTATTTTTCCAAAATTGAATCGAAATTTTAATATCAAGCTAAACATTGACTACCCAATTTTTTTTTAGAAACGTCGACTTGTTTTATCAAATAGTTACGTTAAAGTTTGAAGGAATCAGTTTAATTTTTATTATAATTTCATAATTTCAAATCATAGGTGGCAGTTTTTATTTATCGTCTAGAAAAGCACCCTCAGTAGTTAAAATAATATAACCTTAAAAGGGGAGGGTTTACGTAAGTGCCGTCCCATAACTTGTTCTATTGTTAGTTATTTCCGGTGGGAAATGAATGAATATCAAACTTATCACTTCATTTATACCGATAGAAATCAAGATTTTTATCTGATTCTGTTCTTATACAGGAAAAACTAGCTTTGCACGCATCGATTAGTAGTTATACTATTAGAAACTCGTCTGAATATAGGCAAAATAGGGGAGAGTTGAGAACTAAATTTCTATAGTAATTGCTCTTTTTAGTGCTTCCTGTTTTGTAAAGCGGTTCCTATTTTTGGGACAATTATTCTTTATGGCTTACCCACAAAGAAAATTCACTTAAAACAAACGGTGGTTTGTAGTAACTTTACACGTTCAATATAATGGCCTGACAGTGTCATCTAACGTAATAAGGCGCAACTTTGCCACCCAATATATAACTAGAGGCTCGCTATGCAGTTAAATAAACAAATCATCATATCAACGAATTTGAACAAAACATCATTCTGCAATCGGCACGAACTCTTAAAGCTGTGCACAGCTGATTACGATTACGTCGCCTTAAGTTTTATAAAGTCGCTAGTACATAAATTAATAAAATATCAAATAAAATAAACAACAAACAAAAGTTACAGTTTTCTGATATTTGAAAAATCAAAAGCTTCAGTCATTCTTCGCTTTTTTCGTCTCTTGTCTCTAACTCTATAATACCATAGGGTATTGCGGAGTATGCTGAGTAGGACAAGAGACGAAAATGAATTTCACCATAAACAAAATGTTCCCCATTAGAAAATTTACCCCTTCTTCTATTTTAAATTTTCAAAATGATGAAATTAATTCCGCGGATCAGATTGCCTCTGCACTAATTTTTATTCAAATCTGAAGCAAGTGCTAACATTATTGCACATTATGAATAGGGACGTCTCATCTTTCAACCAAAATATCACATACACCAAAGGTATCGCATGTCCTCAACCATTCATAAGTTGCGATTTGAAACTTCAACGTACAATGCCACTCAAAATTGTCAACTAACTGTTTTCATTCATGAATTTAATTTAACATGTGGCATTTCTGGCTCGGTCTCAATTACACTATAATTGATGTAAATTAAGCTAAATTGCCTTGAATTGTAAATAGACCAAGTTTATGGACATCGCAAATTGTTTATCGTTGGCCCTTTTTTTATATGTTAAGTGTGTCAACCGGAAATAACGTTAAGGATTTTTCCACCAAATTTGTAACTCGATATGTCAATCCATTGCCAAAAAAACACTACATTTATCACTTTTGAGAGCTGACCTCCTTGTGCAAATCGTAGGATTCATTTTTAATCTACACTGAAGAATTGAAGAAAAAATTAGACAATAGCAGACACTTCAGTCAAAATCATGAAAACGTCGCACTGCACACAATCACTTCAGGTAAAAATCGAATCCAAAAACGAAAAACTATGAACAACACTCAAAAAGTAATCCAAATTTTGAAAAATGTCGAAATTTTGAAAAATAGTCGAAACAATTTGAAAATCTAAAAAAATAAATCAAGATTTTTAATGAATTTCAAATTTTTGAAAAGTCGAAATTTTCAGGGATTTTAAAGAATTTCGATGTTTAAAAAAAGTAAAAACTTTGATAAAATTTAAATAATTTGAAAAAAGCCAACATTTTGAAAAATATCTAAATTTCCTTAAAAAGCTAAAATTTACAAAGATGCATTACATTTTTCTTTAGAAAGTTGAAATTTTGAAACTAATTCGTAATTTTTAAGAGCCAAAATATTAAAAAAAGCAGATTTAAAAAACAGTCAAAACTATAAATAAATATTTTGAGAAAAAAAAAACGAGATATTTTTAAAAATTTCAAGTTTTTAAAATTAAATTCAAAATCTTCAGAAGAGTCCAAGTTTTGAAAAAAATTCGTAATTTTTTAAAATGTCTACGTAAATACTGAAAAACCGTCAAAAAACTTTAAAAAAGTGAAATATTGAAAAAAAA